>CM067483.1:1886223-1915692 GCA_034552555.1 Semaprochilodus insignis | reverse complement strand
GGTCTCATTTTGATGCTTGTGTTTTCAGATCTTGCAGCGCGTTTGGCTAATGTTGTGCAAGTCGTGTCATTTTGATGCTTGTGTTTTGAGACTTTGCAGCGCGTTTTTAACTTGCAGTGCGTTAGGCTTTCTCGGCCACCGTACATTACAGTTTACAGCTTTAATCTCACTGTATGAAGTTCAAATACTTTCAACAAAGTGAAATACTTTTATTTTTAGGTGCAGAGAGTAGCAACGTCCGCGCAACATCCGACATGATGCTTCTAATTCTAGAAGAAGATGGAGCTGTTTAAAAGCCTAGACTGGCTGTTTGCTATATGAAGACATGACAAATTGTTAGATCCTATTCTACATCTCGCTGAATATTCATGAATGCTCTGTAATGCCATCCAGAGTAAATGTAAGTGTAGTGTAAGCAGTGAAACTTCAGACTTTCTCATCTTAACATCCCGATTCAGAGTCTGATGATTAACAATTCTGTAAACAACAGTTCTACTGGATGATTTGTCCTGCATGCAGCAATGTAACAACAATGTACATCTTACATTCAGCTGATTTAACTAATGTCAATCTTCTATAGCAATAAAAAGAGTGGCCAATTAAAAGTGTGTGTTTTTTTTATAAAACGCATTTCGAGTTCGTTTGTTCACCAATTTATTTGGTTGTTGGTCTTCCCTTTTGTAGGAACTACTTATTCTTTATATACAAACCTGATCCTGAAAAAGCAGAGTTGGGGGACTTGAGTCACATGACTTGACTTGAGTCAGACTCGAATTGCAAATGTAAGGACTTGAGACTTGCTTGACTAACACTGATAAAAGACTCGACTTGACTTTGACTTGCTATTCATGACTTGTGACTTGACTTTGTCTTGAGGCAGATTACTTGATATCATATTGCATTTGATATTGATATTGCATTTTTAGGGATTTTTGTTGAAACATGTTGGAAACATGGGTGATTTCTGTTGCAATGCGCGCAAACCTGGCAACCTATCACAGCACGGGAGACCAGCAGAGATAAACGTACAAAATGGCTCATATAGTGAAGCTGGCTACACCAGGAATAGTGAGGTTGGGATTAGAGGATTGTGTTGTGGATGAAAGTAGTAGCAGCGATATGGAGGGTCTACAGGTCAAACATCAGTCACACGACCACCACAGCCAACTTCATCCGTCACTACACAACCCACACATAAATACACAGATAATGTGAAAATCTGTTAGTTTTACAAAGCTGTATGAAGAAAGGCAGACATGCATTGTAAAACCAAAACCTGCCATGACTTTTCTGAGACACAAAACATAAACCTACTGCAGAATAAAATCACCTGTAATTTATTAAAAAGACGCATCCTATAAACATACTACAACCTTTAGTTTGGTAAGATATACCATTTAAAATGTTTAGGTTAAATAAATATTACTGTGAGACAACAAGATGACAGAGATCTAAAATTAATTGCAGTGTACAGACACCCATTTGATAAACATACTACAGCAATTATATTGGTAAAATAGAACTTTTTTTAGAACTTTTTTTTGCTGCTTACACACTCCTTCTCTGCAGTGTGTGTTTGTGTGTGAGGGTGTGTATGTGTATGTGTGTGTTTGTGGATTTGTGTGTGTGCATGTGTGTATGTGTATATATGTTTGTGTGTGTGCATCTGGGTATGTGTGTGTGTGTGTGTGTGTGTGTGTTTGTATGTGTATGTGTGTATGTCTCTGCGTGTGCATGTGTGTTTGTGTGTGTGTATTTTTGTGTGTATGTGTGTGCATCTGTATGTGTGTGTGTGTGTGTGTTTGTATGTCTGTATCTGTGTGTGGGTGTGTGTTTGTGTGTGTGTATGTCTCTGCGTGTGCATGTGTGTTTGTGTGTGTGTGTTTTTGTGTGTATGTGTGTGCATCTGTATGTGTGTGTTTGTGTGTGTGTTTGTGTGTGTGCATCTGTATATGTGTGTGTGCGCGAGATACACACACGAGTGTGTGTGTGTATGTGTGTATCTGTGTGTGGGTGTGTGTTTGTGTGTGTGTTTGTTTGTGTGTGTGTGTGTGTATGTGTGCGTGTGTGTGTGTGTTTGTCTG
This sequence comes from Semaprochilodus insignis, assembly GCA_034552555.1. NCBI lineage: Eukaryota > Metazoa > Chordata > Actinopteri > Characiformes > Prochilodontidae > Semaprochilodus > Semaprochilodus insignis. Next base: position 1,913,608 of record CM067483.1, on the reverse strand, counting down.
TTTTTGTGTGTGCATCTGTATATGTGTGTGCACGCGAGTGTGTGTGTGTGTGTGTATGTGTATGTGTGTATATGTGTGTGGGTGTGTGTTTGTGTGTGTATGTGTATGTGTGTATGTGTGTATGTGTGTGTGGGTGTGTGTGTGTGTGTGTATCTGTGTGTGCATGTGTGTGTGTGTGTGTGTGTTTGTCTGTTTTTGTGTGTGCATCTGTATATGTGTGTGCATGTGTGTGTGTGTATGTGTATGTGTGTATATGTGTGTGGGTGTGTGTTTGTGTGTGTATGTGTATGTGTGTATATGTGTGTGGGTGTGTGTGTGTGTGTGTGTATCTGTGTGTGCATGTGTGTGTGTTTGTGTGTTTTTGTGTGTGTATGTGTGTGCATCTGTATATGTGTGCGTGCGAGTGTGTGTGTGTGACAGGGAGAGGTGTGGGCGTGTCTGTGTGTTTAATGCTGGATGCTGTAGCATTGTGGATTTTGTGTGCACAGCTGGTCTCCACAGCCGAGCTCGGTCCAGCAGGTGTGAAGTAAAGGTAATGGAGAATGTTCCATGTGCTTTATCACGATCCACTATCAATGAAGCCGGGCAGCAAAAAGCATGTAATCTCTGAGAGATCACTGATACCACCACCTTCATACCGCACTCACAATGAGTCCAGTCCTGTGCAAAGGTCACCTTCCCTTTATATAATCCAGTAAATACATGAACGGTTTTCCACACCCACTTGTTTTTAGACTCTAAAGCTCCACTGACCATATAGGACGCTCTGTAGTTCTACAATTACACACTGTAGTCAGTCTGTTTCTCTATATACTCTATTACCCTGTTCTTCAATGGTCAGGACCCCCACAGGACCACCACAGAGCAGGTATTATGTGGGTGGTGGATCACTCTCAGCGCTGCAGTGACACTGACGTGGTGGTGGTGTGTTAGTGTGTGTTGTGCTGGTCTGAGTGGATCAGACACAGCAGTGCTGCTGGAGTGTTTAAGCACTGTGTCCACTCATTGTCCACTCTATTAGACACTCCTACCTTGCTCGTCCACCTTGTAGATGGACAGTCAGAGACGATAGCTCATCTGCTGCTGCACAGTACAGTGTTGGTCATCCTCTAGTCCTTCATCAGGGGTCACAGGACACCGTTTTGGTGGATGGACTATTCTCAGTCCAGCAGTGACACCGAGGTCATTTCGGGTCATTTTCTTTGGTCCACTCATCATGAAATATACACAGTGCTTTTGAATTACATCCAAAACTGAGATACGACAAAAATGAAGATACAAGGTTTTGTTCCAGCAGCGGAGATATACTGCATGCACCAAAAATGTCTGTGCGTGCATTTCTGCAGACCACTGCTCTGTCCCCAACTTGCAATAGCATTTGTATTCTGTGGTCAGTTCTTGGTGATTGGTTCACAATCTGGCCAAGGCACCGTATGTCCACACCTGCCCATTTTAATCTAGCTGCTGCGGCCAGACGTGCCCGGATTTGCCGCTTCCTGAAGAGTGCTTACATTTGCTGGGTGCTTCTGCTGGACGAAGAGCATGCTGAACAGTCTCTAGGTGTCTGATGCACTGATCAGATGGTTCTGACCTCAATATGGACGAGCTCACAGTGTCTATTTATTTGTTTGTTGGTATATAACCACTGGTCAATTAGCATCAATTAGACAGCAATCAATTTGTGATTTTGCAATTTTTTCATCAGCATATGTAAGTGTATGTATGGTGCATGCTGTATCCTTATCCATTTTTACTATATATACACCGGCATGCCAACAGTCCTGTCATATCAGTGTGTAAATTGATTACGAAGGGGCGTTACCTCAGAGGATGGCTTGGGAACGCCCACATCTGGACAAGTTGTGAGATGTTACCTTATGAGTGAGGTTGAACACTGGCCAGAGTTTGAATGAGGTATGATAGTGGAATGCCTCGATTGGGCTCATGTGGTGGGAACGTGCAGGCCATGCCATTTGTCGGAACTCTCCAGAATCCTCCTTGAACCAGCTCTGGACATCTTGGGCCTGATGGCACTGTGCATTATCCTGCTGGAATATCCCATCATTGTGGAGGTACATAAAGTCCATGAAGGGCTGCAAATGGTCAAGCAGTAAAACATTGCAATCACTGGTGGCGAACCAGAGGACCCAACCCATGCCATGAGAACACACCCCACACCAGTATGGACCCACCACCAGCCTGCACAGTACCTTGTTGGCAGCTGGGGTCCATGGCTTCATGTGCTCTGAGCCACACACAAACCCTACCATCAGCCCGAGACAACTGGTACCGTGACTCATCGGACCACGCCACATGTTGCCAGTCCTCTAGGGTCCAGTTAGCAACCTTACAAGCTCAGGTGAGGCACTGTGTCTGGTGTCGTAGTGTTAACAGAGGCATTCTACATACATGTATATATGCACTAACCAGTCACTACTAACAGCCACTGTTCTTCAATGGTCAGGACCCCAACAGGACCACCACAGAGCAGGTATTACGTGGGTGGTGGGTCGTTCTCAGCTCTGCAGTGACACTGACGTGGTGGTGGTGTGTTAGTGTGTGTTGTGCTGTTGAGTAATTTAGTGGCCGGTGGGTGTACATCACAGGCCGAACCTCATTGAAAGCAACACTAACATCTAATTGATATTGCTTGTGGGATTAGCCAGGTAGGATTAGCCAGGTGGGGAACCACATGATGATCAGACACAATAATACGGGCCTGCAGACTGTGAGTAATTACTGAAACCCACCCCACAGAACTGTTGCGTAATGTCCACGGCATTCAGTTAATGGAAGTATGAGGTAAAACCCTCTGCAGCACAAACAATGATCCCAAAAACATTCCGGGAATCACATCCACGCACTTAACCAGCATGCGTCGCTTGCCACTCTCAGCCTATTGGAAAAGCGCTCGTTCTGTGCCTTCCTCTTGTGCTCTCTGACCAGCTGAAATCCCTGGATGTACATTATTTCAAAGGTCACAGGTAGAGGATAAAGACATCCACAGGCATTAAATCCCAAATAAGTCATTGAACCACTTGAGACATGACATCAAATGATCCATGGCTTCTTGGGATTTCACAGAGCATGCATGTATGTATGTGTGCCTGCATGTACCCTATTAATATATGTATGAATGTGTATGCAAGGGTTGCGCTTGCTTGAGCGCTTCCTCCTGGCAAACAAACATTCTGCGCGCTCCCTCATAGGCAAATTGGATTTGACAGCCAGTTCTCACCAAAGAGATTGTATGAATTATATCAGCCGAAAGGCTGTTGGATTCCATACATATAAGATCATAAGAAAAGCTACAACCAATAAACCCGACTCTAGACCTACCCCGAACCATTCCTAACCAATTGTTTGAGCTTGTTTGCCAAAAGTATTTGCTCGTCTGCCTTCACACACGTATGAACTCGAATGACATCCCGTTCTTAGTCCATAGAGTTTAATATGATGTCGGCCCACTCTTCTGGGAAGTCTTTCCACAAGGTTTAGGAATGTGTTTATGGGAATTGTTGACCATTCTTCCAGAAGTGCATTTGTGAGGTCAGACACTGAGGTTGGACGAGAAGGCCTGGCTCACAGTCTCCACTCTAATTCATCCCAAAGGTGTTCTATCGGGTTGAGGTCAGGACTCTGTGCAGGCCAGTCGAGTTCTTCCACACCAAACTCACTCATCCATGTCTTTATGGACCTTGCTTTGTGCACTGGTGTGCAGTCATGTTGGAACAGGAAGGGGCCGTCCCCAAACTGTTCCCGCAAAGTTGGGAGAATGAAGCAGTCTGCACGTCTAGGTGCTTGGTTTTATACACCTGTGGCCATGGAAGTGACTGGAACACCTGAATTCAATGATTTGGATGGGTGAGTGAATACTTTTGGTAATATAATGTATGTTAGGTTGGAGCAAAAAGGTGGAGGGCCCTAAGGGGAACCCTGACATGAACAACATGTCCAAAATTTTGTAGATGCCTTCTCACCCCGAGCTAAAAGAGATAAAATGATGCAAGACAGTCTCATGGATAATGTGAAAACAATAAAAACCCGACAGCAGAGTGTTAGCAACAACAAATGGGTCACCTTGCACATTTCATGCAATTCTTTGATCCAAGAGTGGCTGAACATTGATGTGGCCTATATTCAGAAACTTGTCCTGTCCATGCCAAATCCAAACTCAGCTGTTATGGGTGCTTGTGGAGGTATTACATGCTATTAATTTCAGAGTCATAGGTGACGCATTTGTCCGGTGCGCTTATGTTGCAAGGTTGATGATTATCAGTCCAGCAAACAAGGACAAGCAGAATTTCCTGTTATGCTGTCAAAGACCTCATCAAAGATGAATGACCCACATTCTGTAGTGTACTTTAAAGAATTGGAATCGCTGTTAGAATCTGACCTTGGTAAATTTGCCTCATGACAGTAATTTGCAACCTCTTGCTCTTTTTAGCACTCCTGCTTAGACATATCGATGGAATAATAGAAATCCACCTTAAATTTCACTATGAGTGGCTCATTTTTAAAAACGCATCCAGTTATTCATATTACTATCATGCTTTAACTTAACCTTGAACCTTAAAAGCACCACAAATGTATTCATCATAGTGGCGTGCCCCAGGGCTCACCAGTGGGCCCTTTTTCGATTGGTACTCGAACATGAATCTCAGTCATATTAATCCCTTTGAACTCCAGAGCAGTGCTGTAATGGGTAAACCGGCATTGTTCTTCCCCCTTAATAAACATTTGTTTAATGTTAAAAAGCCGTTGATTGGTTCCTCGCTCCCAGCAATTCAGCCTTCAAAGTGTTGCTTGCTAAGACCTTGCTACCAAATTACTCTCGTGTTGCTACTTTAACGAGGTCTTGGTGTGCAGATGCCATCGAGCTCAAACATGAAGGAAGATCTTGTTAAAAAAAGAATGCCCCCTATTTCCTGACTCCAGCACATGGGGGAACTGAGGTGTCTGTTCATTAGAACGGAGAGGGAGCAGAGGGAGGAGATACAAGACTCCGTAACTGAGGTCTCCCTGGGGTCTATGTGTGTGGGGGAAGAGAGAGTCTTTGGTGTTGTTCAATTACTGGGGAAAAAAAAGGCTGAGCAACAGATATAGCAAGCGGAAAAACAGTACACAGAAAGCTTATGGTAGTGTTGGGTAACACAGATAAACGAGTGCATGTGTGTGTATGTCTGACGCAAGAGCAGCCGAGCAAACAGAAAGATGCCCAGTGAATATACTGTAAATGATATGAAACGATAAGTTTTAATTTGTCTTCGGCTTAATGTAATATTTGCCACTTTAATGATTTTCCAGTTAAGTGTTTTGTTTGGTTGATGTAAGCAGAGGGTTTGGGTTTTCCACTATGCAATTAAATATAAATCTGCTTTGTGCAGGAAACGGTGCATGTGATGTGATGTGTTAAATTTATATATTGTGTGTGTGCAGTGGTGTATGCTGGAAGCCTATTCCCAGCACACAGAAGAGAAAAATAATTGCTTTTTTACCTCCATTTCTGGGTTTAGTATGCCAAAATATTGGCTTAGCTTCTCAAAAATGTACTGTCTATATACTTTTAATTTCCCTAAAATACTAATATAGTTTAGATATTTTTATGTCTTATTTCCTAAACTTTTTGACTCACTAGGTTAAAATATTAACATAGTTTCTTAATATACTACTTCACTTTCTTGAAATATTGACATATTTTCTTAAAATATAGACTAATTTTTATAATATTGACTTTTTTACTATCTATAATAAAATATAAATGTAAGTTTTTTATATTATATTGATTTATGTTCTTGAAATATGGACTGTCAAAATTATTGACTTTCTTGAAATATTGACATATTTTCTCAAAATATTAAAGCAAAATTTAAATATTGACTTGCTATGTCAAAATAATGACTTATTTTCTAACATACTCTTGACTTGGCTGACCTCCATCACAGTAATTCAGACAACCAAGAATATGATAAAAATACCTGAGTGATTTTACTTTGTTACTATACTCAAGTATTATTTTGGATGATTTATGGTTTATTACTGATGGTATTATTGAAATACCTTTACACAATTACATACCTACCTGGGTATACTCCTTAGGATGACACACACCCAGTCAAATTAAATCATTTAATCTTTCTAATATAAAATAAAGAATTTAAACAGTTGTATTTGATTGTTTTCTTGAGACCTCAACTTCAAGCACCCGACCATATTGCACCATATTCATTCATACAGATCTGGCTCAGCAAAACGATCAATAAGAGACACAGCACACACAACGCACACAGTTAATCCAGTAACTGCAAAATCTCATTCGGCTGTTTCATTGTGCCGTCCAATTAAAGCACGGAATCTGCAATATTGATCAGTGGATTATTTTTACAGCTGTGGCTCTGGCTTATGAATGATCAAACACACACACACACACACACACAAAATGTTATGACTTCCTATGCCTGGCAGGTTGATGGAATTTTGAAAATGCTGCTGTAATAAATTCCACAATTGCACAATTTTTCCATATTTCGGCATCATTCAATTGTTAAGATGTAAATAAAGTCATTCAATATAGTTAGATGAAAAATTGTTCATACTGGAGAAGCTTATTCACTAAGTCTTTAAAGTGGTGGTGAATGGAACTAACAGCTAACGAGGCCTGCAACACAAATATTTATAAAAGCCAATTTTTTGCAATCCACAACCACCAATATATTTATATCATCACTCCCTAAAGAAAAACAAGTATCTCCAAAATAGTAACTTGTACAGAAAATGGCAAAAAAAGGGCATTCTTAACTTTTTATTCATTCATTACTCAAAGCCGTTTTGGAGCATTTCTATAAGTCTGTTTTCTGTTGGTCCATTTCTATTGGCCCATTTCTATTGGGCCATTTCTATTGGTCTAAACATCATGAAATTTTCACGCAGTGTAAAGCAGTCTTACTGATTTTAGATAATGCAAAAAAATTTAAATGGTCAATAACGGTGAAATAGTGTTAATTCTTATTTGTACACATTTCTGTACACATGTTAATATATGTATCCATTAATAGTGTCACTAAAATACCTTAAAATGCATTTTTTAAAGAGATAAATAAGAATTCTATAGTAAAAATATATTTTCTTATTGCATTGGGTGAAGGGGTGGGGTTAGGATAACTTACTTTGGGGGTCTATTTCACGTTAAAACACCCTACTATTAATGGATTTAAAAAAAATTGACCAAATTCTTTTAAAACATCAAAAAGTCATATTCATAATCTCCTATGAAACAAATAATGTTACCTTAAAATGTATTTTTAGAGTAGCTTATTTTTGGGGTCTTAAAACACCCTACTATTAATGGATAAAACCTTTTAAAATTCTATCGGCATGTGGCAGCATATTCATAATCTATTCATAATAATCTCATAATGGTGAGATAGTGGTAAATCTTACTTGTATGCATTTTAACACATACTTATAATCGTGTTAATATGCTAATTACTGTTACTAAAATACCTTTAAATGCATTTTTAAAATAAATAAATAATAATTATATAGTAGAAAGATATTTTCCTTATCTCACTGGGTGAGGGGGTGGGGTTAGGGTAACTTATTTTGGGGTCTATTTTGCCTTAATGGATTTTTTGGACCAAAACCTTTTAAAACACTATCTGAGATAGAAAAGGCCAAACTTTAGCAATATTTCTCAAATGATAAAAAGATACTTTATTGACTGCGTTGACATCAGAGTCTAAGAGTCTAAGATCACGCCCAGGTTTCGTACTTCAGTTTTATATTAGTAGCTAAAGAACCTAGTCTATCGTAAAACATTGTTCTCTGAGTTTTAGTACTGAGAATCAATATTTCATTTTTTTCTTCATTTAGTTGTAGAAATTCTGTGACTCCACTGAGAAATATGTGACACACAGTCTTTATACTGAGTCTAGATTATCCAAAGGAATCAAGATGTATAACCGCGTGTCATCAGCGTAGCTATGAAAGTTAACCTCATGTTTCCTAATGACATCACCCAGAGGTAACATGTACAAAGAGAAAAGCAGAGGCCCTAAAACGGACCCCTGTGGTACTCCACAAGAAATACCAAAAATCTTTTGATGACTGATTTCCCAGGAACAGTCTGTCAGTTAAATATGATTTAAACCAGTGTAAAAATGTGCCAGAAAAACCGACCCAGTGTTCAAGACATTAGATTAGAATCTTGTGATCCACAGTATCAAAGGCTGCACTAAGGTCCCACAAGACCAGAACAGAAGGATTTTGTACATCAGTGCTGAGTCTGAGGTCATTGACAACACAAACTAATGCTGTCTCAGTACTGTGGTTTGAACGAAAGCCTGACTAAAACTTTTCATATTAATTGTTAGAAAAGCATTCTTAGAAAAGCATTTAATTGCTTGAAGACAACTTTTTCTAAGACTTTACTGAAGAATGGACTGCTGGTTTGTAATTGGTTTAAAATGATTTAGGATGGTTGGATTCGTGTTTTTCTTCTTTAGTAGAGGCTTCACCAAGGCAGTCCTAAAAGCGTCGGGAAAAACACTTGTGCACAGAGTACTGTTTACAACGGTTGAGACATCATCCTGAAGTCAGTCACAGTCAGGATTCAGGGATTAAAAAAAAACTTTTTTTAACCATAACCTTAAAGCACTATTAAGAGATGCCTAGGGGCTTTTAGGGGCATTAAACTCTGCCGACGTCTGGTTCCATTCACCACCACTGACTCTGGCTTCCACGCCGAACCTCTCTGAAAGACTTTGTTTACATCAAAACCATTTAAATATGCAGATATTTAAACTCGTGAGGACCAGGATGAAGGTCCTCATAAATCAAATAGGTTTTTTGTCCTCACAATGCAGTACTACCACACACACACACACACACACACACACACACACACACACACACACTACAGTTTATATCTTTCAAATGCCTTTTTTATGAGTGTAGAAAAATGCTGCAATGCTAAAAACCAACCATAACAAACTTCCAGCCAGTTTACTTTCTTGTAAACGAAATAACATAAAATAAAACATCATAGAACAGCCTGATGTCCCCACACCGCTCCGAGGTCATCCAGCCCCCACACATGGCTACAGGCAGATGGTTGCAAACACATACGCAGATTTCTTCCCCACATTTGTATTTCTATTTCACGCAGTTATCATCTCATTATGACCACGGCGAGGGAGAGGCGTGTGAACGAAGCTCTGAGAAAAGGGGTGGCGCTGCGTTCTAATCTCATCCAGGGAGCCGTAATGAATCCTGGCAGGAGCATGACACCTCGCTAAAACCAGCTCATTGTCTCTTCACCGAGCCCTTATCTGCGACGCTATTCGCTTCCCAGTACGCAAACAACAGGCAGCCGCAGGGGAAGTGGATATTTGTGTAACTGGAGGATTAGGCCACTCCATACAGCTGCAGTGGGAGTCTATGTTTGACCATGTCACTCAGGCAGGTCCTGATTAATTATAGACGTGAATCATTTTCTTCTTTACGCATATGTGACTGACGTGGCCTCGTTTTACTCGTACCGCTATATGATATTCCAGCACTGGCTGTGTGTTTATATGGTTCAACTCTACTTTGTGATAGTTTGCAAGCTTTAAGTCACTCATAGGATTACCAATAACAGCTCTGGTTGGATTTGGCATGTACTGGACAAGTTTCTGGATGTAGGCCACATCAATTGCTCAGTTGGGACAGATTTGGTGGACGCCCTCCCTGGCACAATTCCGAGGAGAATTCCCTGTAGACTGGGATTTTAGCCACTGCTGGTAGACCCGCATGACCATACGCTTCCATACACCTGCAGATTCAGCTACTTCCTTCACACTATGGTCTTTGGCGCGACCAAATGCAGTCACTCACTTTAGCCAATCATTAACATCTGCTTTGGAGCTATTTTCCACACATGGAGAGAGACATTCACTGCACTGTACACCTCTTTTCCATCTATGGATCCCGTCACTCACATCCCGCAGGTATATATAGCCCCATCATCCTCGTGCTGCGCCATCTGCAGGAGCTTGAAGGTACTACCACCTTAAACACAAGGTGACTCATTGTTTGTCCGGTTGAGCAAGAAGCTGAGGTGCTGGAATGTAACTGCTGCACCGTTTAAGGTGGAACTAAAAAGTCTAAACAGGAAGCTGGACAGGCAGACTGAGGTGCCAGCATGGAACTACTGCACCATTTAAGGTGGAATTGGAACGTTTAAACAAGAAACTGGACAGGTAGAATGAGGTGTCACGATGGAACTGTTGCAGCATTTAATGTGCCACAGCAAAATTCGAAGTTAAAGCCCTGGAATTTAACTGCTGCACCATTTAAGGTGGAACTAGAAAGTCTAAACAAGAAGCCAAACAGCTAAATTGAAGTGCCAGAATGTGACTGCCAAACAATTTATGGTGGAAGGGGAAAATTCAAACAAAAAGCTGAGGCCCTGGAATTTAACTGCTGCGCCAGTTTAGGTGGGACTGAAAGGTTTGAACAAGAAGCTGCACAGATAGACTGGGCCATTTAAGGTGGAAGGGGAAAATTCAAACAAGAAGCTGAGGCGCTGGGATAGAACTGCTGCACCATTTAAGGTGGAACTGAAAAGTTTGAACAAGAAGCTGAACAGATAGACTGTCCCATTTAAGGTGGAATGGAAAAACTCAAACAAGAAGCTGGAGAAAAAAGGTGGCTTCAGCTTTATAGAGAATTGTTTCTCCTGGACAGGTGGGGAACATACAGAACCAATAGGTCAGTATTGTTTTGCCCTGTTTGCTAATGTTTGTGATAGTAGCTGGTCAGCATAGCAGCAGCAGCTGTAGCGTTACTGTTTGCTAACTTATCTAACGTTCGTGACTTTGCTTTCTATGTCGTTGTTTACGCTAATGTTATATAATGCTATTTGTCCAGCTGACCTTTTGGAGAAGGAGGCGGAGCTTCTGAAGGAGCACTGAAGGGCGAGGTGTACTTGTTTTGCTGTTGAGTTCAAACATCAACAATCATTTTCCAGAATCGTATACTGGAACATGTCCAGAGCAGCGCATCATCCGGGTTACTGGAGGAATCCATTCTGGTCACATACCGACATGGTACTTTATTTGCCACACAGTGAGTACGCGAGCAGTGTGTAGTAGGCCCCGACTAGCAGTAGCCTATCCCGCCCCCTGTGCTGTGATTGGCTGGTAGTATTGTTGCGAGCCAGTATGAACTACCAGTCAGGCCAGTCCTGGCGCAAGAGGGCGGGGCATATGGACACAGGGGCGGGGTGAAAACACTATAACGCATTTCAGGACTGGGGAGTTCATCCTGAGTGTGAGTGAGGGAGGGAGTGAGTAAGTGAGTGAGTGAGGGCGCGCGGGGCTCTGCAAGCTCCTCTCGCGCGCTCTGGCACACAGCAGCACCACCAGCGCGAGCCGGGACGAGCGCGCGCGCGCTCTCCGGTTTCTCTTCTTTAAGAAAACAGTGCATCTTTCTGGTGTTTTTTTTTAGTTGCGTTGTTACTGTCACTTGGACGTTTAGCGCTGCATTGCGAGCTCTTTTTTGCGTGTGTTGGACTGAATGTCCAATCGAGGTAGATGCAAAAGCCACTTTCCAGCGGACTTTGAGCTGGACTAATCGTGCTGTGGACATTGCACGTTTGTCTGGGGCCACTTTTTGGATATCTATATGAGACGGACTCGCTGATGGCTCCCAGACTGCGGTAGGATGAAAGTACTCCGTCGCAGCGTACGCTGATGGAGTGAGTGCGGGAGCGCAGGAGGACGCGGTGCTCTCCTTGAGCCGGCTCTGGGTAAGTTTCAGCACTTGATACCGTATAAAGACTTTTTGGGGAGTTTCTGTCCACTGAAAGCTGCTTGCTGAATGGACGGTGGTGCCAGGGTTGCACAAAACTCAGGCATGCATCTGGACTGTACTTGAAGGGCAATCCCACCAATATGTCTACATTTCTGAGTAGTGTAGTCACTAAAGTCATGCAGTTGTAATTCAGTCTTTGCAGTGGTGGTAGTGATGGGAACCAGGGGTTTCATGTGTACAACACAAGTATAGCCATTTTACTTACTATCTAAACCGCCGACGAACCTACACGTGCCTCCTGAGCTCATATACGGAGTATTGATGAGGGTAGGATAATCATAAATCTGAAAAAAGTAAGTTTCCTTTGAGGACTATTTTGCCATATAACGTCCTGCATGTATCCCTACACCAGGAAAGTATTAGAAATACACTTTAGGCTAAAAGCGTATCTCAAACTATGGAAAACAGTGTCAGGCAGTGTATTTATGTAGTAACTGAGCTTTTAGAGTTGGACGTCAGGTTCCGTTCACCCCCCACTGTAAACAGTTTTGACTCTTGGGTTTCTTTAGAGCGGAGCGTTCCACACCAAACCCACTCTGAATGACTCCCAACAATTTAATTCTGTCAAATTTTAGGTTTTTGGTGGAGTTCCCCTTTGACACCTACAGTATTGACTGGAGGCCTAAAATAAGACTTACACTAGTGATGCATTTACAATGTAGTGGTTGGTATAGTCTTATAGCACCTGGTATAGAATATATAGGCTGTCTTGGGCATGGAAAAAAGAAACCCAATGCGAGCCCAGATTAAGTATAAGCCAAGACTAAATTCCACATTGGCTCTGCAGTTGAAGACTTGGTTTAATCCATGCCTGGCAAACCAGCCCTAAGAATTCTAGGCTTACTCTGGGAAATTGGCCAAATACACCAACAGCACTGAAACCAGCTGGTACATATATATGGCAGGTGGTGATGCAACACCAGAACTGTTAGGGCTGGACAATGTATCGGTTGATAATGCAATATCATAGAAGTCTCTAATATGGAGATGCATCATCTGTGTCTTGGTTAAGGACATCAATAACCGTCTAGCTACAGAGCTTAGAGGCAGTTTATGCCCATTAAAGCTCTCTGTGACCACACATCACCTTGAAGTATCCTCATTATATATTTTCAGATCTTACACTCATCAGCAAAAGAATAGCTGCACAAATAGCTGCATCCAGAAGGAATCAACCAACAGGGATGAAACTTGGTGGGTAGATTTGACATCGTGAGACATGTAAATGATTCAAGTTTCATAAACAAGCATAGGGCGTAAGCAAGGACGGGTCTTATCATTGTACCTGACAGGCCCAACAGCCACGATTGCAGACATTCAGTGGGCAGGGATGCCCTCCATGATTCAGCTGTACAACGCAGACTACCTGCACGCGGACAACAACTGTCCTTAACACCACGGCAACGTCACCAAAGGTCACCGCAATGGTGTCGTGCCAGACTGTCATGGAATGGCAGCAGGTCGTCTTCAGTGATGAGTCCCGCTTTTGTCTTAGTGGAGATGACCAACGAATCTATGTGTGGAGGCACCGTGATCAGCACCAAGATGAACGGTTTGTTGTCACACATCCAGAAGGCCTGGAGTCACTCCACCTCTACCCCTACCGCACCATCTGCAGGAACTGTGTGAGAATATTCAAGCTGCATGGGATGGATTATCACAGGACACCATTAGGAACCTCTACAACTCCATGCAGAGACATCCTTGTAACCTTTACCTTCCTTCCCAATAGCACTGCAATCCCACACCTCCTTCTGGGTGCAGCTGTTCTTTTGATGAGGAGTGTATATTATGCTATATACGTTTCGGGAAAACTTCACCACCACTGTGAACAGACTTTCTCTAGAATGGAGCATTACAATGTTCGGTTTTTCTGAAGTTGGAACAGACAAAACTAAAAGATCAGTTTTACCGAATACCAGTTTCCTATTCCCAACTGCACCGAATCCCACACAGCAGGACGAGTGATGCTCTCTGTGTAACACGTGTTGAGTGTTCTTACTGTGACGCGTATCATGATAACGTTACATACTGCCGTTAATAATTGCCTCCCACGCGGATGCTGTCAGTGCAGCAGTGTACGTCTTAATGAAACGTTGTAGGTGCTGAATAACCAGAATTAATTAAACATTATTCCCTCTACATGTTAATTCCATGTCAGGAATTGTGCTCCGCATGAACTCCTTTAACTGATACAAGATAAGAGAAACATGTGAAGCATCAGCAAGAGTTGCTGCACACAGACACATTTACACACATGCACACACAAACACACACACACACACACACACACACACACACACACACAGACTCACACACACACACACAAACACAAACACAAACACACACACACACACACACAGAAGATTTAGTGCACTTCACACAGAGCAAAGACGGTTAATCAACATTGGACATACTGTTCACTCTCACTGGAGTTCACTCACATACAGTCATACATCTCTCTCTCTCTCTCTCTGTCTCTCACTCATCCTCTCACACTTGCTTCTCTCTCTCTCTCTGTCTCTCTCTCTCTCTCTCTCTCGCCAGGTCTTTCTCTCTCGTTATCTCTTTCTCTCTCTCTCTCTCTCTCTCTCTCTCTCTCTCGCCAGGTCTTTCTCTCTCGTTATCGCTTTCTCTCTCTCTCTCTCTCTCTCTATCGCCAGGTCTTTCTCTCTCGTTATCTCTCTCTTTCTCTCTCTCTCTCTCTCTCTCTCTCTCTCTCTCTCACACACACAGACACACACACACACACTTGCTCTCTATCTCTCTATTTTATTCTCCCTCTTTCTCTCTCTCTCTCTCTCTCTCTCTCTCTCTCTCTCTGTCTCTCTCTTTCTCTCTCTCTCTCTGCTGTAATTAAGGGTTTAGGAGGTGTGGTGATTTTTCACCCAGGGGTGACCTCCGCTTTACTCACTCAACCCTGAGTCTAATCTGTATGTGTGTGTTGGGGGAGGGTGTATTTGCGTGTGTGTTTGTGTGTGTGTGTATATATATACATATGTGTGTGTGTGTGTGTATATATATATATACATATGTGTGTGCTTGTGTGGTTTCTGTGTATGTGTGTGTGCTTGTGTGGTTTCTGTGTATGTGTGTGTGTGTGTGTGTGTGTGTGTGTGCGTGTGTGGTGTCTCTGTGTGTGTGTGTGTGTGTGTGTGTGTGTGTAGTTTCTGTGTATGTGTGTGTGTATATACATGTATGTGTGTGTGTGTGTAGTTTCTGTGTATGTGTGTGTGCTTGTGTGGTTTCTGTGTATGTGTGTGTGTGTGTGTGCGTGTGTGGTGTCTGTGTGTGTGTGTGTGTGTGTGATAAGTGTGTAATTAAAGGGCACCTCTTATCACCCTGTGCTGCTGTACAGCCAGTCCGGTCACTGAGGAGCTGTAATGCAGCACCTTCACCCACATACACACCATCCCTCTTTCTCTCTTTCTTCCTCAGATACTCTCTCTCTCTCTCTCTCTCTGTCATCCCTCTTTCTCTCTTTCTTCCTCAGATGCTCTCTCTCTTTCTCTCTTTCCCTCTCCTCACCACTCTGAATTGCGTTACGTTTAGATGACAGAGCTTATTCCACAAAAAACTCCACGCCTGAAGCACGAGGAATCCATCTGTGGCAAGTTATGCAGAGCGGCGCTGGAGCTGCGTGGATCTTTATTGGTGCTGTTGCAGGCGGGAAGCTCAACTCCACGTCACACATCTCACTACAGATAGACTGAAGAAACTAGCACTTATTGGGCTTCCACTCCAGGTTAAACTCTAACCAGCCCACGCAAACATAAACCTTAGCAAATGTCTTAACACCACAACTTAACACCAGAGACACAGTGGTGATCTGCACACCCCGGTGCACAGGTGAGGGCTACTCGTCGTCTGCCTTTAGCCAATCTCAGTGACATCAGAGCACAGGATGGTACATATGCCAATGAATTAATAAGCCTCATTCAGTATGTAAGCAAACCTGTACAGCTCTGCGTTCACTCTCAGGTTCAGTTTTGCTCGTCCTCTATTCTGATTGGTTACCTCGTAAAAAGTGGCACATGGCTAATAGAGCGAGGATCCTTTATCTTTCTGTGTAATCCAGTCAGTGCATCACCAAATTCAAGCTGCTATATCAGTGTAAAAACACAAAAGGCTTGTGGTTAATGCTTAATAAATACCTTATAGTCTATCTCACGTTAGCAGGTGCGTCTGTGATGCTGTGTTTTTTCATATGTCTATTTGTTTCATCATATTCCATTCCATTTTCCATGAGAATCTGCAGTAATGAAATGCATCTACAAGACGATATGACTGGTGCTCATAAACTTTAGTGTATGTCTATAAAGTGGTGTGGAGGACATAAGAAGGATGTCCACATACTTTTGGCAATTGCCAAAAGAATGCTGACACCCTTCCTTTTGGTAATTGCCAAAAGTATGTAGATACCCTTCCTTTTGGTAATTGCCAAAAGTATGTGGACACCCTTCTTTTTGGCAATTGCGAAAAGTATGTGGACACCCTTCCTTTTGGTAATTGCCAAAAGTATGTGGACACCCTTCTTTTTGGCAATTGCCAAAAGTATGTGGACACCCTTCCTTAATGTTATACATGTTAGCAATGGGTTTGGCCAAAACACCTGAACTTGCCAGAAGTATGTGCAATTGCCAAAATTATGGGGACACTTTTCCTTTAACATTATACATGTTAGAAATGGGTTTGGCGAAAACACCTGAACTCATCAGCAGAGATGCCAAAAGTATGTGTTATTGCCAAAAGTATGTGGACACCCTTCATTTAAAGTTATACATGTCAGCAAGGGTGTGGCTGTAACACCTGAACTGCCCCAGTTTACTGTAAGTACTGTTGTTGTGAAATGGACATGTCTGGGAGCAACAACAGATCTTTCATGAAGAGCTAGAACACATTGCAACAACTTAAAATCGCTCATCACTCACTACCGAGCTCCAGACTTCCTCAGAAAACAATGTCAGCACAAGAACTGTGTGTCAGGAGCTTCATGAAATGGGTCTCCATGGCTGAGCAGCTGCACATAAGCCTAAGATCGCTGTGTGCAATGCCAAGTGTCAGCTGGACTGGTGTAAAGTGCCTCCACTGGACTCTGGAGCAGGGGGAACGTGTTCTCCATAGTGATGAATCATCATTCTGAATCTTGGTTTGGTGGATGCTATTATTAGCTAGCTAGTTAGCCAGCTAAGCTAGCTGTTGTACCAATATTATAGAACCGTAACTCATGCGAATGGGGCTTTTATAGTGAGTAGTGAGACTTTTACGGTGGTGGTGGGACGTCCTACGTTAAAGGACACTGGTATGATGGTGGACTTAGTGCATCTAAGGTTGGGTGGATACTACACACTCGTGTACTAAAAGAGTCCACTGCTTTACTGTTCATGCAGTGTGCACTGGGTCCAATCTAGTATGTACTATGTAGGCAATTTTGGATGCAGCTCTTTGAGGAGTTTGGTGTGGAGGAACTCCAGTGGTCCTGACCTCAACCCCACTCGGCACCTTTGGGATGATCTTGCATCTCCATTGCGGGCCAGGCCGTTATTTGAAACCCTCCTAAACTTCACAATCTTTCACTCTTATCCCCTGAAAACCTTCAAAGCATTTGCTGATTTTTTATTCACCGGCACCTTCCGCTGTTCTAACGTAGCGGGATCAGTGCCCATCTCGAATGCTTAAGCTCTCCTTCTACCTCAAACATCATCACTAGCGACCTGCGTGCATGAGCTCTGATTGGTCTAGCACGACTCGGGGAAATGGCCTGCTATTAGGCTAATGCCAGATTGAAGCCGTGGAGGGAAAAGAAAAGAAGGAAGTGAAACCTCTGGAGAACTCAGGATGGCTTTTTAAGCAGGCCATGTCAGAACTCTTCAAAGAGCTAACACTTCAGAAGAACTCCGGCAGGCTGGCATAAATGAAACAAATGCCTGTGGAAGGATTGTTAGGAAGGTTTCGGAGAATATCGTAAGAAAGATGAGATGTGGGAAAGAAGGCGAGGACGTATTCTCTCTCTCGGATGCTTCCTTCAGATACTTCCTGGGAAAAGTCACAGATGGGACAGAGAGTTAATAACTCTGTGTACTCTAATGCTGTGGTTGAGTCTGTTTGAGGGGGATTTCCATTTTCCTGGAAATGAGCAATGAGATGCAGTTAAAGCTCCTAAACGAGCTCGTCCTCACAGATTCATATACATAAAGCAGTTATAAAAAAATTGTTGATGGAATTCACTCGAAAGCAATCTAAAACTGAGTCACCCAGCATCTATAAACTGGTTCTCCTCTCGATTTGGAAACTGCAAACATGTGCGTACATGAGCTCCTGCTGGTGTGGGTTCGTGTCTCTTTCTTCAGACTGCTAAAGCTGTATGAGTGAATGAGTGCACTTGCGAAAGTTTGGGGGCCCCAAAAATGTTTGGCTGTCCTCTGCATAAAAACACACATCCATACATTTCAATGCACAATTACTGTTTATTATTTACTGTTTATTCACACTGGGTGGAAATATAAAACAGAAACTGTGGCTTGTGTAAGTTGTAGCACATTATATGTTTAATGTTTGATTTTTGTCTGATCTGTTAAACTGGAAAACATTGGAATTGTGGCCCAAAATTGGCAGAAAAATGTTCATGTCCATATTTTGTGAGGCGTAAACAAAAACACATGACAGAAGCCTTTTAGACTACACTGTTTGCTCAGCGTTTGAATATGAGGGAGTGTGTAATTGAGTGATATTGATGACATGATATGGACCATATTGCACATAATATACATGGGACTAGTGGAAAGGTCTGCAAGGTTGCTTATTTGGTGTGAGATGGACAAATACTGACCAAGTGGTTTGGTGTGAGATGAATTCATTTTTGTCCATGCAGCCTGAAACGGGACTGAGGTTGGACGACATTTGGCATCTGGACAAACTACAAAACGGTGAGAGAGGGATGACTCAGATTACAGTCTTTCACAACTAATGCTGGCAGGAATGAACACTCGGGAATTTCGGAATTTCATTGTTTTCCCCTTAGTTGTGAGGCTGTCTAACATCCTTTTAGCTCTCACCAACGAGTAAAAGCCAGTTTGAGATTTCCTATTGTCCGGTCTCTTACTTGGTCACTTTCTTTTTTTTCCTCTTCCTCCGTCAACATTTTTTTCCATCTCCTCGCAGCCTTTGCTGTGAAATCCATGCTGGGAATATCGCACTAGCTTCTTCTCATAGCTAGCTGAAGACCCATAGTTATTGGGGCCTGATGAGGTGCCATAAAGCGTTGCGTTAGTTCTTGTATGAGTTCCTGTGTCCACTCCTCCAGTGTTACCTAGCGCTATATCAGGCATTCCAGGCCTGGAGTGGGAATGTCAGAGAAACCTTTTTTTCACCCTATTATAAGTCAGAGAACCATCAGAATGATTTAAAGCTGTAATGTAAAGGTGAAATTGTTATATAATGTGGGTTTAACAGCACCAGCTGGTGTTATGGGGAAATGAATATCACTTGAGTGGATCAGTGCTCTGTTGAGAGTTCTCCATTCTGCATCAGACTGTGTATGTATAACATGGTAAATGCACACAGCATATTTCATTATATGCAGAGAGGGCACTGACCTACATACATGGGCCACTGCGTATTCTACGCTATAGGTCAAAAAGCATACGCCTCCGCATTCCTAATCCCATTTAATATGCCTTCTCAAATTCCTCAGAAGCACGTGCCCAGGCCAGGGCCCACCTGACCCCTGTGTGGATGAATGAAAGCGCGTCAGTAATCCCATTCACGTTTAATCTGAGATCTCTGATTACTATGTGGTAACAGTGAGAGAACCTCACAGCGGCAGCGAGACGATCCGCTACAGTGAACTAATCCGGTCTTCCTCTCGTCCTCTGCTGCTGATTAATTCTCTCTTTGACGCCGTGTTCCCCTCGTCTTCTCTGCTTCATCCCTTTTTCCCTCTTTTAACCGTCTTTCTGTTTTTTTTTTACTCTGTTTCTCTTTCCTTCTCCCTCTCTCTGCCTCTCTCTCTCTGCCTCTTTCTTTGTTGCTCTCTCTCTCTCTCACTCTCTCTTTCCTTCTCCCTCTCTCTGCCTCTCTCTTTGTTGCTCTCTCTCTCTCTGTCTCTCTCACTCTGTCTCTCTTTCCTTCTCCCTCTCTCTGCCTCGCTCTCTCTGCATCTCTCTGTCTTTGTCTCTCTCTCTCTCTCTCTCTTTCTCTCCCCCATCCATTCGCCTGCACTACTGAGCTCCACTATAGTGTCTAAATTGGCTCTAGCTTTAGTCACCTCCAAATCCTACAGAGCACTCCCTCATCACTCTATCATTTAATTAGTTTAGATAAGCCTGAATAAGCTGCCACTGTCAGAATTCATTAATCCAGCTTGATCATTTGACAAAACATAATTGATTTAAATGGGTCAAAGTGATGCCATAAGTGATTAATCCCTCTGTTTTGTGGCACTTTGACTTTTTCCTAGTTTGCCAGTACAGGCTGAAGCCCAGCTGCTGTGTGTTGGTATGATAGAATGATAAAGGACCTTCAGCACTCTGCATTCTCACGATACTTCAACAAGCAGCAAACTAAGAAAAGCTCTGCAACGTGGAAAAGGCTGCAGTTCACCCAGTGAAAACAATCATGTTAAACTAGTGAAAGTCATTGTACCCTCGTCAAAATTACCGTTAATTGTTAGGGGAGTAACAATGCCCTGACTTCCAGGCATAAAGGTGACACGTTTCATTAATATTATTATTGCAATATTTCATTTTTTAGCAGTTTCAAAATAACACAAAAGGAAAAGGAACTGGAGTGAAAGTTTTGGTCAGCTTGTAAATGCTTAAAACTAAGCAGCTAAAACTCTTTCCATTCTTGTTTGGGTTTTTTATTTATTTTTTTTATTGCTTGTTCATCCATGATGAAGTCTTCTAGCTCTGTGAGATTCTCGGGCCGTCTTGCATCCACTGCTCTTCTGAAGTCTTTCCACAGATGTTTGGTGATGTTTAGGTTGGGGGTGATATTAGGGTTATGTTAAAGGCTAAACCTTTAGCTTACACCTCTTGTGCTACCACTGTGGATTTTGAGGTGTGTTTAGGATCATTATCCTATCTTCATCTTCAGGTTTTTTAAAGACGGTGTGATGTTTGCTTCCGGAATTTGGGAACCGGAATTTGAAAACACTTTGCTATTCCATGTGGGCATCAGGTATGTTAATGTTCAGAGTGCTGGGAAGCTGGTTGCTGATTGTTGGGATCAGGTTTGAGGAGACAGAGAGTGATGTTTGCATCACCTATTCCTTTCTAAGGATGACTTTGAACAAGCCACAATGCTAACAAGCTAATTAAGATCTGGGAACGTGGTTAAAGTTATCTGAGAGCACAAATCTCTTGGTGTGCCCAAACTTTTGCATGGTGCTCTTTTCCTTTTCCCTCCTAAAATTTCCTGCTGACAAAAGTCATGGGATGACTGTTACCTCAGGGGATGGCCTGGGAATGGCTACACCTGTATAAGTTGTTTGGTGTTATCTAGTGAGTCAGGTTGAACACTGGCAAGTAATTATAGAGGCATAATACTTGGACCAGTTCTGGACAACTTGGGCCTGATGCCACGGTGCAATATCCTGTTGGAATATCCCATCATTGTGGGGGTACATGAAGTCCATGAAGGGCTGCAAATGATCACCAAGCAGAGAAACTTAGCAGGCACCAGTCAATGACATGTTTAGGTAGACCAGTGGACCCAACCCATGCCAAAAGAACACACCCCACACCGGTATGGGACCACCACCAGCCTGCACAGTGCCTTGTTGACAAGTGGGGTCCATGGTTTTATGGGGTCTGCACCACACACAAACCTTACCATCAGCCCCAAATAACTGGTACCATGTCTTATCGGACCACGCCACATATTTCCAGTCCAGCAACTTCACAAGCCCAGGCGAGGCGCTGTGTCCGGTGTCATGGTGTTAACAGAGACACTCCTGCTGGGTATATTGTTCCCACATCCCATAGAGGCTACATGGACGCTGCACTGACCTGCGGGATATGAGTGTGGGGCCTGTTGCATTGAATGCGAATGTGATTCCTGTCAGAGTCGCTTGTCTGTTCATTTGGACAGTTCTAGCCAGGTGCCACCGGTCCCGATCATTAAGCACCTGGGTGGCCACTCATGCTTTCTATGGCGCATTCCCGGTACACACAAGACACTGTGGATCGAGGAATGTGTTGGCCAGTGCTGACCAGTGTTCAGCCTCACGTACAAAATAACATCTTAAACCTATCAGCCTTCCCAAGCCATCCCCTGAGGCAACTCCACTTCATAATCAATGCTTATGACTACACTTATCACTGTAAGTCTGTTTCATCTTTAACTTTATGCCTTTCGGTATAACGTTTCATCTTCTACTCACTTCACTATCCACAGTAACGGAAATTTTGGCCATGGGGTGCCCAAACCTTTGCATGTTACTGTATTCTGGTCAACCTAATTTGTCCACGTACTTTGTACACAGCTATAACGTCCAGTCCATTTCTTCAGGGTCCAGTTTGAGCAAATAGGTCCAATACAACTACTCACAATAAACTACACTAGCTGATATGATTACTCGTGTTGAAGTATCTCACCCATTTGACAGATGTAGATTAAAATTGACCTCCTTGAATCCTCAGTGATTTCCAATATAGTATAAAGTGATTACTCAGTTAATCCTCAAAACAATCGATAGATGACTCAATCACTAATATAATCGATAGTCCTAAAATAAGCCTGCGGTGTCCTCTCACACTACGTCTTTTGGTTCATCATGACATGTTTATTCCTGGTGCAACATTGCAGGCGGTCAGCTTTTCTAATCCACAGTCAGCTTGTCCAATTCAATCAACCAGTCAATCAATCAGTCATTCAGTATGTCAGTCAGTCCTGCTGATGAGTGACTTGTTGGAGCAGTGTTGAGTTCATAACCTGGGAGCAGGGATATTCACTTACTGTGTATCCATTTCGAATCACCCCAGTACTTCCATTTGTCTTCATTATGGCTCGCATTGACATACTACTTCAGCCAGATAAAAGTCCATTAAAGTCTCACTCAAGAAGTGCTGAATTGGCTTCCAGGCCGCTTCAGGACCTTGGACAGCACACATTAAAGGTGGTTATTGAGCACTTCAGTGGATGTACTCTTTTGAAGGTTCTGCTGTCCTGGTACTGAAGCCTAATCACATTTTGCTTTTTCATTCATGTCTTATTTCAAGAATATAGCAGTGGCCATTCACTAACCCCAGACCATGGTAGTCAAACCTATGGTGTGATTATGGTTCTTCCATGTCCTAAACTGGCATCATCTTATGGACTGCAACTGGCTGTTTGCTAAGTAATGACTGACCCGATGCTTAGCACCTCTCTGGCTGACCAATCTGTCCTGATCCAGCCTGAGCACTTTAATCCTAAATATCGGCGAATGCAAATACTGAGCCGATCTGATATTTGCATTTTCTTTGCATAGATAATAATTTGGTCGCCAATTATTGCTGCAGCACATTCCCATATTTACACCAACCGGCCACTTCATTAGGTACACCCCCTTGTATGTACACTCATTGTCTATTTAATACAGTGCCATGAGAACAGACCACCAGACTGTGTCCGGTTTACACTCACACCAGCACAACACACACTAACACACCACCACCATGTCTGTGTCAGTACAGTGCTGAGAATGATCCAGCACCCACATAATACCTGCTCTGAGTGTAGATACATTATTTATTTGGAGGGGTGTCCAGTTCCAAAGTAGATCTCCACCCATCACGTGATGCCACTAAGCCGAGAGGGTGAAGGCTAGTAGGTACCTTCTGCAAAACACATGAAGCAACACAACATCCTTTTAAAAATGGTGTTAATACATGATGAGATCGCTTGCCATGCTTGGAGGAGAACGTTAACTGCTAATTCTGTTGGCTAGCATCACACTTGGCCATGAGGAGCACCCTACATACTGTATGCAGAGAGGAGAAGACCAATTGAATTCCCATTTTGTTTGCTGGCAATTAGTGTTGTAGTCAGGACTGCTAGATCTGAGTCCGAGTCAAGACCAAGACCAGGACACATTGAGTCGCAGTCAAGACCAAGACTTTTAGTGGTCATGTCCAAGTCAAGACTGAAATCAGAAGTGCCCAAGAACGAGACAAGACTGAGACCAGATTAAGTTTTGGGGTCCACCCCACCCCGAGACCTAGATAAGATTGATTCTAAATGAGGTTCGAGACCAAGACGAGGTTGAGGCCTCCAGACGAAGACCCGAGTAGTGCGAGTGGTAGAGTGGTACAACACTACAGGCAATGCTTGAATGAAAGTGCAATTCAAACATAATTCTGGATGGCTGATCGTTTTGTTCATTGATGAGCTTTAGTTTAGGATTGTGAAGATTTGTGTCCAGTTTGGATATAAAACATGGCACTGTGGGACGGCTCAGGTCAGTTGTGGACAGCAATAGTCAAAATTTCAGGCCTGATCAAAGCTGTACTAGAGGCTGCCTTATAAACTGCAGCAGCAGAAGACAGCCTGGCACCCGTGAACCTACAAGCCTTCTTCCCAACCCCAACTATATTAGTGTCAAGCCACATCTTTCAACGGAACGAAAGCGCCCAAAGAAAAAGAGCAGAACAGGCATGTGTGTTGGGGACGGCGGGTGCCTTAGGTTGCGCTATGTGTCGGAGAGTCTCAGGTGGCATTGAGAACATTCAGTTTTAATGTCCTTCAGTAGAGTGTCAGTCATGCGTACCCTTCCCCAGAGTTACAGAGAACCTCTCCACACATGAAAGTACAAACCCCACATACTAACACACATACAGTAACTGTGAAGAAGTCAGAGGCCGTCCTTTGTTTATTTCAACTCCAGTCAAAACGACCATTAAGGACAAGTCGTTCATTAACAGGACAACTGAATATCTCTAAACACCTCCACAGTTCAGTCTTAGAGGTAGGTTTAGCATTTTCTGCCTCTTACCCTCACCAGTCAAGTAACCCCAAACACACCCAGATGTTGAGGTCTGGACTCTGGGGTGGTCAGTCCATTGTTCTGAGAACACCAGCAGTTTCTTTGTTTGTTGTGTCTGCCTCAGAGAGGAGCTTCTTGAACAGCTACACATCCTTTCAGACCTCCATAGCTTTGAGGTGTCTTCTCACAGTGGAAGGATGGATAGAAACACCTGCGGATGTTCTCAGATCTGAAGCAGGAGTGGAGCTTAATGTTCTCCTAAAGATAAAAGCTTTAAGTGCTGTTTATCTGATGGGGACAGTGTTGGTGGGTCTACCAGGTCTTCCAGGTGGTTGTTAGGACTCCACAGTTTCTCTGGCAAAATAACATTCAATTAACCTGTAAACCTTTTTTACAGTCACTTCCGTGTTTATTCAGCACCACTGTGGGTTAAAAAAGGTTCTGTCTTTTCACTCCAATCCACTTGTTCACACGTCCAGGTCCAACCTCTACTGACCGGCTGAGGTTCGTCTGTTCAACATGCTGCAGTTCTGTATTTATTGCTGTTTGAATCAAGTCCAAAAAAAAAAACAAAAAACTACTCAGTTATCATTCTAGCTCTTTCTCTGTGCTGAGAAGAGGAATGGCTGCAGTTGATGCTGTGAGTTACAATTCTTACACCAATGAAGAAAAACTAAAAGTTTGGTGGCAGTAGGCTCTAATGTTAATTAGCAACCCTAGCTAACGCTACCACCTACTAATGAGCAGTGAAAGTAGCCCTTTGTGGATCCCCTCAACTAGACCGTGTGTTTTATAGGGTGTTTCTTGCTATGAACCCACATATTAAATGTCCTGGCTGTTAGCTGTTTTTCAGTGCTGCCCAGCTAAAGCGAAGAAAGCTAGCCTTAGCTACATATCTCTGCTTCAGCTAGATGGCTAGCTATCTTCGTCATCTCTTTTCTGACGGAAAAGCCATGGCCACTGAAACACAAGAATATGGCTTCATATCATGAAACACCTTAAAACCCCATAGACTATATCAAGAGTATCTGCAAAGGGCCAGTTTGGCTTTGTAAGTGTGAGCTAACGTTAGCCAGGTTAGCTAGCTAGCTAACATTAGAGCCCACTGGCACCAAACTTGGTTGTCTTCATTGGTGTAAGAACTGTAACTCACTTTATCAACAGCAGACATCTCCTCTTCTCTTTCTCATCACAAGGAAAGAGCTAGAATGATAACTGAGTAGTTTTTCGGACTACAATGCAGTAAAGGGCTACGACCTGAACGTGAAAGTTGATACAAGCAGATATACATTCATTTCCCACCAAAGCCAGTCTTCGAACATTCAATTAGCCCTACTAATCCCCAAAAAGTATTTCCTGAAAAGCAAAGAACTTGTACTTTTAGACAGTTTTGGCTGTAAACTTGATAAATAAAGCATGACTCTGCACGGTACCGCACATTTCCACAAGAACGTGTGCATGTGAACGTTCCTGTACAAATGTATATGCTCTACATCTCTACATTCTCATAATGGCAGGAAGTGTTATGATAACACTGTCACTTATTGGAATAAATGTCCATATAGATTTATGGCTGTTGTCATGAAAGGCTTACCTGGGTGTCGAGTAGCCCTTGGAGTGCTGCTGTTCAGTACAGTGTTGCTGGAATTATTTGAAGTAAAGTGTATCATTCAGTGTAGAGCAACATAATTATATATAATGAAATAGTACCATACGGTAGAAGGGGTATAGTGCAGGACATTGCATCTTCAAACCATCCCAGCTTCAGGATCAGGGCTTTGGAGTAAGTCACCAAGCATATGGAACACTGCATCCATCCCGAGTGACTGAAGTGAGCATCATACAGGCAGTGAGACAGCTGAGCCTATATCCATTACCAGGTCTATGAAAATGAGCATGACAGGCAGAGGTGCGGATGCAGGCATGACAGGTAATTTTGTTCAGCTGACTGTTGTTCCGTTTGGTTGTTTGCACTGACATGTCTGTGAGTTTGCTGAGGATATGTCCCTATACATGATTCACAATTCGCAGGATTCGCATGGGTGTTGGTCAGTGCTGTTAAGTGGATTCCAACTCCTGCTGACCGTACGGATAGTGTTTCTCCAGTATATCCTGTCTTCTGTTTATGTCTTCAGGCCTCTGAATGGCTGACTCATGATGCCTCTGATTGCCTGCATCCGTCTTGTAGCCGGTCACCCTTTTCCTCTTTAACCTTCAACTGTGTCTTTTCCAAGGAACTGGTTGTTCTCATAACATGTCTGAAAGTAGAGCTTCAGTTCCCGTGCTGCTTTTTATAGTCCAAGAACCACAGAAAAGACCATGGTTTGGACAAATAGACAGTTTTGATTGAGATGAAAGAGCCTTTTATTACCCCACATGGGGAAATTTGCATCGTTACAGCAGAAGATACAGTAAACAGATACAGAGCAGAGAGAAGTTATACAAAATACAAAATATAAGAAATTACAAAAAAATAAACACATCTCTCTTAAGTAAAAAATAAAATATAACAAGAAACTATACAAATTTACATGTGTAATTGCACAGATATATATATATATA
>CM067483.1:1873342-1885723 GCA_034552555.1 Semaprochilodus insignis | reverse complement strand
CCCCCCCACAGCATCTGTAGGCCTTCACCTTCAAGATACATCATCACATGAGGGGTTTGCTAGTCCTTAAAGAAGGTAATCTCACTCCGTAGCCTACTGTGGCATGTCCACAACAGATGGTGATAATTATGTTTGTCATTTCAGCTGGAGCGTCCGTATAAGTCCCTTTACCATCTGTTGCTCGACGAGAGCCGCGTTTTCATCATCCGGAAACTTTGGTACCAGCAAACACACACACACACACATAGTGGTGGGAACATTTAGCATTGGAACAAAGGAAGTCCCAGGAAATGCAAATACGTCCAGTCTGGCTTTAAAAACTGACAACTGACTGAAATATTAATTGCACCGTGAGCCATCTCTGGGAATTACACATCTCTGGGAATTATACAGATCATTTTAAACCAAAAACGGGAGCCATAGTCGGAAATATCAACAGCCCTGAAATCTGAAGTTACTCAGAGTTCAGCTAACGGCAGACCTGCTTTACACTCAACTCAAAGTCACTTGAATTATCCTCAGCTCAACTCAAACTGTAAGCAAGTCAAGTCAAGTCAAATTTATTTACATAGGGCTTTTTACAACAGATGTTGTCACATAGCAGCTTTACAGAGAATCAGGCTCCAAGCCCCCTGTGAGCAAGCCAGAGGCGACCAGTGGCAAGGACAAACAAAAGGTAGAACCCTTGAGAGGAACCAAGTCTCAAAAGGGGAACCCATTCTCCTCTATTCGACGCCGGACAGCAACAAACACAAAAAGGATAGGGGTTTATCATTATAGGCAATGAATAGGAGGAGTGTTGAGTGTTTTTGAGCAGGGGAAGTAATGACAGATTAGCATTACAGATTAGCAATAGCATTATCGTTGGATGGGTGCATGTGATGCAGGTGAGCACTAGATAGGGAGAAGCTTCATGGTAGGCAAACTGGTCAGCAGGAAGGCAGTGGCACCCAGCCGAGGCAGGTGAAGCAGCGACATCAGAGCACGGGCAGGGCTCGTGACATCAGAGCTCAGGATGGGCAGTAGCTCCGCAGCAGACCACAGAGATTGGGCAGTAGCTCAGCTCCGGCACACAGACAATTAGATCTGACAGGAGGACTGAGAGCACTATGTGGTGTTAGCAGTTAGCAGGGGAACTAATTACCAAACGCTCGACTGAACAGGTAGGTTTTAAGACTTGACTTAGACTTTGTGATAAAGCGCATCATCACAGACTTGAAGATTGGGGCTGTGTCTGAGTCCCGAACACTAACTGGAAGGTTATTCCAAAGCTGGGGGGCTTTGTATGAAAAGGTTCTGCCCTCTGATGTAACTTAATTAATTCTAGGTACTCATAGTGAGCAGCACCTTGCGATCTGAGTTCACGTGTCACTTCAGTGCGAGATTAGTTCACGGAGGTACTGAGGAGCGAGACTGTTTAGAGTTTTATATGTCAGAAGAATTTTATACTCAATGCAGAATTTAACTGGCCACCAGTGCAGTGTTGATAAGACCGGGCTGTTATGATCAAATTTTCTAGTTCTTGTAAGGACTCCGGCTGCAGCGTTCTGAACTAGTTGAACCTTATTAAGGCTTTTGCTGGAACAGTCCTACACTGACGTGCCAAAAGTCACGGGACAGGAATTAGTGCCATGTAGGACCCCCTCTAGCCCGGCCACGACGTCTGGAGGGAAGTTGAGCCATGCTGTCTAGATAGCCACCCATAGCTCTGTAGTATTGGTAGGGGCAGGATCTCATGTGTGAATGGACCTCTTCACCACATGTCCTAATTCAACTGAACTCATGTCAGGCCAGATGCTGCAGGTCACTATCATTAAGCAGCCGTGGGTGGCCACTGTGCTGTCCACTGTAGGTGGTAATGCTTTCTATGACGTATTCCAGATACACAAGTGACTGTGGATCGAGGTATGTTGAATGCCTGCACAGCGGTAATTCCCCTCGCCTTGCCACAAGCACGCTGGCCAGTGTTCAGCCTCACTCACAAGATATATATACAGGTGTGGGCGTTCCCAAGCAGTCCCCTGAGGTACCTCCCCTTTATTATCAATGTGTCACATGACTTTTGGCAGACTTTTGGCATGTCAGTGTAGGTTCACTGCGTGTTACGCTGTACAAGACGATGCCAGGAAAAACAAACAGTGGTCATCCTTGGCACAAGTGTTTCCCCTCTAGCCCTCATTATCTGACCACCATCTGAAAAGTGACCCAGACCTGCAGAATAACTTTTAAAGGGCCCATATGGAAAATTGAAGTCCTTAATTTTATTGCAATAAAAGAGATTGATGTGGTATTAAACACTGCTTCAAAACATCCCATTAACTGCCGAGTCCATTCAGGCCATATATGGAAGCTAATGCCGGCCTTACACCAAACAACTTTCCATGCCATTTTTATGGTCGCCCCCAAAAAGTCCAGTGTGGGAATAAGATCATGAGAGTTTTGCTAGAATTATGGGTGGTCAGGGTGGTTGCCTTGGTGGTCAGTCTTTTTCTCGTTAACCATATAACAGCAGTCCAAAGCCCTGTAGCAGTGTACCCTCAGTAATAACAGAGGAACATAGACTCCTGCATGTACTACAATAGCGCTTCTTAAAGGAACAGTGCACATTTTCTGGTCATTACCACCCACAAGATAGTCGTCTATGACTAAAACCTCTGTTATAACCCAGTGTCTTTGGATGTGAGAGGGTGTCACACTTCAGCCATTTAAGAGTCTTTTCAGAGCCTACTATATGATAAGCATAAGCTGCCTAAACGAAAAGCTTGTTTTGAATCCAGCGTATCAGTGATGTCACTGTGCACTGGCACTTATCCATCTGTTCGTTCTACAGCAGCTTAGCCCTGTTGAGTGTTTGCGCCAGGGGTGCTTTTTGAATGATGCATAATACGAGGCAGCCAATCAGAACAGAGTTCATTTGCATATTTCGGTCTTAAAGGCACATTAAGGAAATATAACCTCTGTTTTCCGAGAGCTGAGAAAACAGTCGCATTCTGCCTGTTTTTGGTTCATAAAGACATGCAAACATCATACGTGGACCTCCCTGAAAAACATTAATGGGTCCTTTAATAAACCATGCCTGTTTATGTGCACGTTGAACAGGGCTGGGACTACATTTAATGAAGCCAAAAAGATTCATTCTTAATAGCTTCCTATTTTCTTTAGTAATAGATCTGCACTTTTTTGGTGTTAGTGGGCTTTTAATTACCGAACCCCCATCCCTGAAGTCTCATGGAAGACAAGCATCCAGACTCTTCTCTGTCCTGGCTCCCAGATGGTGGAATGAACTCCCACTGGTAGTGCTCTTTTTGCTCTATATGTGTGTATTGATCTATCTAGGTATCAGCACTGGCCCCCTGTTCGGGCAGTGTCTGAGCTCAAGGTGAGTTTTAGGCTCTGAACTTCCTGTACTAGCTGGAATATTATCCAACGGAACACTAAGCACGGTTGTAAGTCGCTCTGGATAAGAGCGTCTGCTAAATGCTGTAAATGTAAATGTAATTATTTAAATATAGCGCTTGTAGCATAGGTAGGCCTGGGCGATATGACATAATGTACACTCATCATCAAAAACATAGCTGTACAAATAGTTGCACCCAGAAAGAATCAACTTACAAGTTTCACACTCGGCCACGCATGTGGCGTAAGCAGGGACGGGCCTTATCACTGTATCTGACTGACCCAACAGCCACGATTGCATACGTTCAGTGAGCAGTGGTGTCCTCCATGAGTCATCCTGTTAGTGCAGCACCATTGGCAGACGGCTGCACCATGCAGGACTACATGCAACGTTATGACGACTTGCCTTAACACCACATTAACGTCACCAAAGACTGCAATGGTGTCGTGCCAGACTGTCATGGAGTGACTCCGAATGGCAGCGGGTCATCTTCAGTGACGGGTCCCGCTTTTGTCTTGGTGGAGACGAACAATGAATCCATGTCTGGAGGCAAAGTGGTCAGCGCCAACGATTTGTTGTCACGCATGACATGTCCAGAAGGCCTGGTGTCACTCCACCTCCAGCCCTACCGCACCATCCGCAGGAACTGTGTGAGAATATTCAAGCTGCATGGGATGGATTATCACAGGACACCATTAGGAACCTCTACAACTCCATCTGTCATGTTACACTACTTCTGTATGTGTAGCTCAATAAATATTGATCATATCTGTCTAAATTTATCATCATGTATTGTTCCTAGTAACCTTTATCTTCCTTCCCAACAGCACTGGAATCCCACACTTCCTTCTGGGAGCAGCTGTTCCTTTGGCGATGAGTGTATACTTCTGGCCTTAGAAATCACATAGCAGAAATTAGCATTACCATAGAGGTGGGCTTGTTCTCTTACTGACTTCCGACTCGGATGTCCTGAACCGAAAGCCTCGTTCTGATGATCACTGTTTACTATTTGTGATCATTATCCTGGGAAAAATCCTGGCAATCCTGGATATGCATGCTCAGCATCTACCCACAGTTCAAACTCGTCTCTGAATGTGTGGCTAGCGTGAAGACTTGGTAGTTCAGTTTCTGCACTTTCTCAGTCAAATGACACGGCGCTGTGTGTACACAAACAAAGCCTCAGCCCTGATCTCGTACTTCACTCCCCCACGCATCGGCTCTCCTCTCAGTCAAAGGCAGCGAGACGCCTGACGGCCGCTCTCGAGCACAAGCGTGACCGTGTTTATAGTATGCCATAAAATCCAGACTCTTCTCCCCATCGCCCCAATTTGGCTGATACTGTGAAAGAATACTGGAAAATGCTGAGACAGACTTACAAACAAGCAAGTAAACAAGAAAATAACAACATAAACGGAGCGCGCTCCGGTTAGCTGTAGGTCCCGTTATTTGTGATGAGGCCCTCTAAGTGGATTAGATGAAGGCACACGTGACAAAAGCCAGTCACGTTTTCACCTTAGCCGGAGTAAACACCATACTGCAGAGGTGATAGGGAGTTTAAAAGGCAATTTCACAGAATTTTCCAAATTTCAGCTCAATTTAGTCATTGAGATGGGCTGTCTGATGTGAGATGCTTCATTGTATAAGTTGTATTGAGCGTACAGTGGTGGTGATAGGAACCAGAGGTCACCACACAATCATATAACATTTAAATTTTTAGTTTTTTATACCTTTTCTTTTTGTTTTACAGAATTTGAAAACAGCAGCAGTTCTTTACAACGCCTTTATGTTTCGTTATGAATGGACCAATAGAAACGCTCCAAAATGACTTCTGTAAAGATTGGGCCAAGGTAAGACGCATGCTGATGAGGCTAAAAAATTGTTTATTTACCAAATAAGAAGACAATGGAATAAATACTTTTGGAATAAAAGTCTGGTTCCATTGACTTACATTATTAGATTAAATTAGGCTTTTGGAGGTGCATGTTTTGGGCCATTTATCATGATATTTTAACACAAGCCAAAGAGTGGACGGAGCCAAAGTCAAAGGCTTTTATGTGTCAGCAACAATATGAAATGTTACTCATAAAATAGTGAAACCTGAAAAAAGTGGACTGTTCTGAAGGAGCGTAGTCTGACATCTAGTTCCCATCACCTTGAATCACCAAACCACCCTAAATTACATTTACGCTGATAGAGAGGATAGCTTTTATTGTGTGTTGGATGCTGGTGCATGCCTGTGCTGGGTGACAGGCATAAACCAGAGCACCAGACCAGCACTAGGCCAGCCTAAACCAGCAAAGACCAGCATAAACCAGCAATAGACCTGCATAGACCTGCACTAGACCAGCCTAATCCAGCAAAGGCCAGCACAGACCAGCATAAACCAGCACTAGACCAGCATAAACCAGCACTAGACCAGCAGTAGACCAGCATAAACCAGCACTAGACCAGCATAAACCAGCATAAACCAGCATAGAACAGCACTAGGCCAGCATAGACCAGCATAAACCAGCATAAACCAGCAAAGACCAGCATAAACCAGCATATACCAGCAAAAACCAGCACTAGACCAGCATAAACCAGCACTAGACCAGCATATACTAGCATAAACCAGCACTAGACCATCATAAACCAGCAATAGACCAGCATAAACCAACATAGACCATCATAAACCAGCGCTGGACCATCATAAACCAGCAATAGAACAGCATAAACCAACATAGACCATCATAAACCAGCGCTGGACCATCATAAACCAGCAATAGACCACATAAACCAACATAGACCATCATAGACCAGCACTAGACCAGCATAAACCAACATAGACCATCATAAACCAACATAGACCATCATAAACCAGCGCTGGACCATCATAAACCAGCAATAGATCATCATAAACCAACATAGACCATCATAGACCAGCGCTGGACCATCATAAACCAGCAATAGACCATCATAAACCAACATAGACCATCATAAACCAGCACTAGACCAGCATAAACCGGCAATTCTAGTGCTGTTCTACAACTACAGAATCCACAGAAGTTCAACTACAGCTTCTAACGATGATGCAAATGGCCTCAATTTGAACAGAACCGTCCTTTGTGATGTACCAACCTCCACAAGGTCAATAACAACACAGAGTAGAATGTATTCGCTTGGAAAACATGACCACAGATCTATATGGCTGGCTTTTCACCGTGCTACTCTACAGCACTGCTTTAGTGTAGCAATTAGTGTTATTTCAACCTAATCTCTATTCTTTATCACAGGGTCAAGTAACACAGACAATAAGTTTGATGGGGTTCTGTAGTCTTAGATAAGAGCCAAAAACTTGTTGACTCGAAACTCGCTTACAATAAAAGTCAAGCCGAGTGTTTGAAATATGTGAGTGCATGCGTGACTGACTTACAGGCAGTCTTTGCAACTGATCCAGAATGCAGCAGCGTGCCTTGTCTTCGATCTACCCAAGTTCACTCACGTCACTCCACCGCTGTGCTCCCTCCAGTAGCTGCCCGCATCAGATTTAAATTCTGATGCTTGCCTACAAATCCAAAAATCGACCCCATTCTTATGGCAGGGGTCAAGAATCAATCTGTACCTCAAGCTCTTTGAGCCTGAAGTACAGCTTGGTTTGACCCACCATCCATCAAAAGGCATGGAAGACAAGCGTGAAGACTCTTCTCTGTCCTGGCACCCAGATGGTGGAATAGACTTCCACTGGCTGTCCAAACAGCAGACTCTCTCAAGGTCATCAACGCAGACTGAAGACCATCTCTGTGTTAAGTGAGCAGTAATATAAGTGTTTTGAAGTGCATTGTGTTGCACACAAACTCTTTATTTCACCACTGGCCGCTAGCAGTGTCTGAGCTGAGGGGTCGTTTAGACTCCTAACCTACTTGTACTAGCCAGGATAAATTTCATGACTGGACACAAAGCATTCTGGTAGGTCACTCTGGATAAGAGAGTCTGCTAAGTGCTGTAACTGTAAACGTAGTTAGTAGGAATTGCTACACGTGTTGTCTTTTGCAGAGGCTGTTACTGTAAGGGTTGCGCTAGGTTCTGCTGAGCTGTGTGTTATTGTAGCAAGCTTCAAAAAGCCTAGTAATAATGTTACTGAGTATGAGCTGAGGGCTAGCCTTAGCATTGTGTTCTCCCCCTATTGTATGCTGTTCCTAAGTGTTTTCAGGAAAGCATAAAGAGTTATGGGCCAGAAGCTTGACAGACCAGCATAAACCAGCACTAGCCAAGCATAAACCAGCACTAGACATGCATAAACCAGCACTAGCCAAGCATAAACCAGCACTAGACAAGCATAAACCAGCACTAGACAAGCATAAACCAGCACTAGACAAGCATAAACCAGCATAAGCCAGCACTAGACCAGCATAAACCAGCAGTAGACCAGCATAAACCAGCATAGACCAGCACTAGCCAAGCATAAACCAGCACTAGACCAGCATATACCAGCACTAGACCAGCATAAACCAGCACTAGTCAAGCATAAACCAGCATAAACCAGCACTAGCCAAGCATAAACCAGCACTAGACCAGCATATACCAGCATAAACCAACATAGACCATCATAAACCAGCGCTAGACCAACTGAGTATGAGCTGAGGGCTAGCCTTAGCACTGTGTTGTCCCACTGTTGTATGCTGTTCCTGAGTGTTTTCAGTAAAGCATAAAGAGTTATGGGCCAGAACCTTGACAGACCAGCATAAACCAGCACTAGACCAGCACTAGGCCAGCCTAAACCAGCAAAGACCAGCATAAACCAGCATATACCAGCAAAAAACAACACTAGACAAGCATAACCCAGCACTAGCCAAGCATAAACCAGCATAAACCAGCACTAGACAAGCATAAACCAGCACTAGACCAGCATAAACCAGCATAAACCAGCGTAAACCAGCACTAGACAAGCATAAACCAGCACTAGACAAGCATAAACCAGCACTAGACCAGCATAAACCAGCATAAACCAGCACTAGACCAACTGAGCATGAGCCAAGGGCTAGCCTTAGCACTGTGTTCTCCCCCTATTGTATGCTGTTCCTGAGTGTTTTCAGTAAAGCATAAAGAGTTATGGACCAGAACCTCGACAGAACCTCAAAGGTCGTTTTCGCTTGAATGTGTTTTCAGACCAGAACCACTTGGTCTGCAAATTCGGTACTTTTGGACAAGTGTGAATACTTGTCTCAAGTCTGTGATCCTCTGGTCCTCCTGAAATCAGTGGTCTGGGGTTAGTCTTTCAGCGAACTCTGGTGAGGTCCATTGTGTATGCGGAACTTATCCGCTCACCGCGTGGCTTAAATGGTCTGTTATTGGTGAAATTCTATCCAAAGAGCGCTTTTCTTGGACACTTGAGTGTTTTTGTACCCAAGGAAAAAAAAGCAGCAAAAGGATGAAACTAGCACCTACTATTTTGCAAGTCTGCATGCAATCAAGCCACGGTTTGGATGGAATTCCTGTGCATGAAGGCAAGCCAAAAATAATGAGCTCCTCCCCCAAACAATTATCAAACTAGTCCTGGGTGCAGCCTCAGGTATTTGGGACAAATTCCTTGGGAGAACCTTCCATGTCACGGTGGTGCCAGAGATCAGATTAGAAAGTACAACGCTTTCCCAGGTGCCCTCCAGAATGAGGCCTCCCAGGACCTGACCAATGCTCTCCAGCTATACTGAGACTGTCACCAGACTTCCTGGCATTGCCAGGGCACCACCAATGCCCCCCTTCCATCTTTGGAATCCACTCAATGCCCCTGAGTAACTCAGGGGGTCCTCAAGCCATACAGAGAACTCCTCCAGAATGAGTCCTCCCAGGACCTGACAAATGCTCTCCAGTCATACTGAGAACGTCACCTTCCCCCTTTGCAGCTTCGGAATCCACTCAATGCCCCTTAGGAGCTCAGGGGGGTCACAACATCCCGACAGCTGCAACTAACAGACCATAGAGTGAACCCTCCACATCCCAATACCTACATTTTAACAGCAATCGCATGTACAGCATTAACTGGACGTTACAACAGGTGGACAGCACAGATACACCGAACATAACGTGTCCCCGAAAACACATTCAGCTCAAATGTTGCCGGTCAAATATCCATCAGTTATAGCACACATATACCTGCATTCATGCGTTCACATCCTATCGGCTTTGGAAAACGTTCTCTCACCTCTCAGCAATGCCCTGCTGTTTTTCAGCCCGACTGAAAGAACAGGATATGAAAACCAGCCATATCACACCACAGTAGTCACCTCCCTGCTGATAGCGCGTAGACCATGACACACTTACTGACAGAGGACGCTGAATTTACAGCATCTGCGCCTTTACAGACAGTCTCTGTAGAGGAAGAGGCAACGAGAGGACACAAGAAATGCTACTGAGGCTAAAACTGGTAGACCAATTATTTCACAGCAAGAGGAGCTTGAGCAACGTAAGTTGTGCTTTCTGACCTTAAGCCCAAAACTCCCTGTGAGAAGGCCTAATGCAGTTCTGGCAGTTCTCTAATTGGGCCTTTAAGATGTTTTAAAGCCAAAAACAAAATGTTCGGACAGCGGGAATCACTTAAACAGACACCAGCTAATCAGGAATGGGGTACTCTGTTGATGGGGTGATCTGGTGAATGAAGCTGCAGGAGGAGCATTCCCAATACAAATATACTGCAGTGCCATCTAGTGGTGCCATTGCGTCATCACAACGCTTGTTTGACATACTGTGGGTTTGTGTTGGATACACAGTGGAGTGGCATCCTGAGAGCCTTTAATGAGCTGCAGTCAGTCCAAGTGGACACTGAGTTATCAGTGACCATGTGTTTTGGATCAATGTTCCCATTCCCACATAGGACTGCCAGATCTTAAGGACTGGCTTTGAGACTGCGGGAATTGGATCTCCCAGAATGACCCAAATTTGGTGTTTGAGAATGTTGAGAAGACCTTTTCCACTTTAGTTATAGGGCTTTCTGATGATGCCTAATGCACATTCATGATGTCGGTGACCAATGACCGGACCAGCTCACCAACCAATCAGCATTCATTATTGGTAATCATGAGCATAGCGAGCGGTGAGGACAGTAAGGGTCAGGAACCTCAGTAGTTTCAAAGGGCTGCATTCATGAGGGATAATGTGGAAACAGCACCATGGTGATAATGCAGTAGTCTGCTGAAGCAGTGCAGCTTTCAGAGGCCTAACCAATCAAATGGAGAAACGATACTTATGAAGCCGCATTTTTTAAGGTGGTGACATTTTTGTCTTTTTCTCTGTGCAGTCACTCTGTTACGGCCAGTCTAATTGTTACACTCTAAGCCACATGCCGCACTTATTTTCTTAGCTCTGCAATCACTAGTTAGCAGCCTTTGCTATCTGCAATTGCCCCAAGCTGTCAGTTGGTTATTGGGACCTGCCATAACTGGCATGAGGACACTGAGGTCCTAGGCAGGAAAGCCCCCAAATGATTCTCAAACTAGTCCTGGGTGCAGTATTCAGGACAAATTCCTTGGGAGAACCTTTCATGTCACAGAGCTGCCAGAGGTGGGATCAGGTAGGTTGCTGTAGTCCCAGGTGCCCTCCAGAATGAGGCCTCCCAGGACCTGACCAATGCTCTCCAGCCATAGCGGGAATGCCACCAGGCTTCCCGGGATTGCCAGGGGACCACAGACACGCCCACAAGTGGTTTGGAATACCCTCAGTGTACCCTTAGTAACTCAGGGGGTTCTCAAGCCATACAGAGAACCCCTCAAGGCTTCCTAGCATTGCCAGGGCACCACTGATGCCCCCTTAGCAGCTTCGGATGCCCCCTTAGCAGCCCTACATACTCAGAGGAGCTTGGCCATAGACTATGTCATGCTACCTAACTACACTACCCAGAGCAACCTTGACTTAATGGGATGTTGGGAGGTAGCTTGAGAGTTACAGGTATGCTGTGTGCAGGTAACTGTATTTTACTGAACAGTAATAGCAGTGGATGGAGGACTGGAGTGATGGGATACGAATAAATGAAATGATATAGATAAAAGGCAACAAATTGGTTAAAAAGTTAAAGAGAAACTGACTGTGGACTTCACCAAAGTGAAAAAGTTACCAAAGTAAAAGAATCCTTTGGATGGAGGCACGGCTACTGAGGACTAGCCTCATGGTGCTGGTATAGGAATATGAAGGGCCCATGGAAAGTCCCATGGAGTCCCTGCTTCTTGGCACCTGGTTCCCCAGATCTCTGTTGGAGCAGGGTCCTCAGTGTACCCCTCTCCTGGGTGAGGCCTCCTCCAGTCCTGAGATGGGTATCCTCAGAGCGTAGAAATGCTGGAGTCCTTTCTTTACCATACGCTAGTGACAGCAATGCACATAGAGCTCCGAAACCATGCAGCAGCCCGACCAATAAAACGTAAGGACTTTATTTAGATAAAAAAATCAACTTCTCAAAATAGTGGCTTTTTTATATTTTAAAATTGCATACTTTCTTATATTGACCTTGTAAGTGGATGTAATGACTTTTCTCCTATAAGAAAAAAAACATAACATCTCAAAATAGTAACTTTTTTCTCAAAATATTGACATAGATTGTACTAATAATTATTTTCTTACAATATTAACTTAACATCTCAAATTATGGCTTATTATTTCCAAAATATTGGCCTTCTATGTTGGAAGTAATGACTTTTCGTTTTAAAATACTGACTTAATATTTCAAAATAATTACTTACTTTCTCAAAACATTCACCTTCTATGTTGGAAGCAATGACATCATTTTTTTAATATATTGACTATATATTTTTATATGTAAAATATTAGCCTTGAGTGTGGATTGACTTATTGTCTTAAAATATTGACTTAATATTTTGAAATGATTATTTATTTTCTCAGAATATTAGCCTTAAGTGTGGAATGACTTATTGCCTTGAAATACTGACTTAATATTTCGAAATGATTATTCATTTTCTCAGAATATTACCCTTAAGTGTGGAATGACTTATTGCCTTGAAATA
>CM067483.1:1840246-1870043 GCA_034552555.1 Semaprochilodus insignis | reverse complement strand
TAGAGATTCCACTGTTCTGACTCCATGAAAAGTAAACATTTTCACTCGGATTTTATGCATGTAGTGGTTTGTTTTTTATACTATGACAGTTTACCTAAAATTAGATTAAAAAAAAAGGAAAATATCGCCTTGCTTAAAGTATCACAGT
Organism: Semaprochilodus insignis; assembly: GCA_034552555.1. NCBI lineage: Eukaryota > Metazoa > Chordata > Actinopteri > Characiformes > Prochilodontidae > Semaprochilodus > Semaprochilodus insignis. The sequence continues at coordinate 1,869,895 of CM067483.1, read as the reverse complement.
ATATCGCAATATATCGAATCGTAACCCCTGTATTGTGATACATATCGTATCGCCAGATCCTTGCCAATACACAGCCCTAATGTCTACCTGGAGTAGCGAGCCTGGCTAAGAAATGCCGTAAAATAGAATTCAGATGTTTAAACCCAGCGTCACTTAAACCTTGTGCTTTACATCAAATATTAGTCCGATGCCAGTGTTGTCCGATGCCAGTGTTGTCCGATGCCAGTGTTGTCCGATGCCAGTCTTTTTACAGTCTGCTGATAATGAAATGATTCTGATGTTATGCACCCCTAAAATGCTACTGGTGTCAGTATCAGCCCCAAAGTGTTAATTATTGGTTCTTGCTCTAACAGAAACTACATATTGGCGCATGCGAGTTGAATACGCTTGTGCTTTAAGACTAGAGCTGACCATCATTCAGTACATCTACAGTACGAGCCCTGGAATTTAGCCTCATCCTCCCACGGTTTGGATGAATCAGTGTAGTGGTTGCTGGGAGGCTCCGCTGGGTTTGGGTTAAGTTCTGCAGTGATTTGAACACCCACAGTTTGTGTGGTATTGGGCAGGTGCTGTGAGTAAGGAGCGACTGAGTCACTCTCCAGTTGATCTGACTAGATGACACTTTTTAAGGGGGAGGTGTGGGCGTTGTGGAGGGGTGTAACTGGACAGTGCACTTGGACTATGAGTGCAAGTGATTTACTGATGATTTGCATGCAGTGTATGTGCTGTACGTGAGATATCGTGGCTCGGTGGAAATGTTCTTTGCCCTGCAGTTTTATCTGTTCCTTCACATTTAAATGTCAGGTGAAGCAATGAGATCTCTCTTATCTCCGGAGTTTGGTGTGGAATTGTAGGTTTTCTAGGGGTGTAACGATACACTCAGCCCAATTCCATTTAGGGATACTGGCTCAGTGTCTTAAACAATGTTCAAACATTGATGATTCTAATGGCTCAACTTTCTAACACTAGAGCTGGGAGGCAGGTGGAGTGTTGGAGCGAGATGCTGATTGGTGCTGATTGTTTAAACAAAACATTTACATTAGATGGAATAATTTACACGTCTGTTGTCCATGATGCATTGTTACACCAACAGAATGCGTTTTTTATATAATATGTAATATTTATAGTAATATTTATTTATTTATATGTAAATATTTGAATTTGGAGCCATTTGTGCTTTTACACAGAGGGATTTATCTACTGCATTTAACCTATCTGTGCATTGAAACACACACGCTTGCCTGGAGCAGTGGGCAGCCCTATCTAGTGGGCATCTGAGGAGCAGTTGGGGGTTAGGTGGCTTGCTCAAGGGCACTTCGTCGTGTCCCATCGGTTCAGGCAATCAAACTGGCAACCCTCCGGTTACAAGGCTGGTTCACTAGCGTCCAGCCGATGGCTGCCATTGAGTTGACTGCTTTGAGATATCATGATTACATAATGCGTTGTTGCACTTCTAGTATTTTGTTTGATCCCAAACGTAGCGAGTCAGCTAGCACATTTTTTTAATTAATTAATTTAATTTAATAATTTTCCAGTACAAGTGCAGATTTCAGGGTACAGTTTGTATTGACATTTTGCATCACAGAATAAGACTTTTTTTTCAATAGCAAATTGAACAAATTGTGCAAACATGTGTTATTACGGCTCATGATGATGAGCATAAAGAACCACCCTGGTTACCGCTCAGTTTCCCGCCCTGTGTCTGTGATCGCCTTCCCAGTCGAGTGAAACCGAAGTGTCCTCAAACAGGAGATGAACTCAAAGTGAACTCAAGCTTGCGCTCTTCGCTTGCCATTTCAAACAACGTGTCTAATCGTCTATCCCAGGGCGACCGACTGAATTTAGCTTCTTATTCGCCAGCTGTTCGAATTGTCCTCCGGCGGCCGAGTGTGTGCCATTTAAGGTGGAACGGGTCAGTAAGAAGCAGATTCATCCAAAGTAGGCTAACCAGTTCTGAGAACTTTGCAGGGGAGCTGTTTTACTGTTTATGGTAAACATCTTTAAGAACATGAAGGATTGTGGAATGAAATGTATCATTAGCATGGGTATTTTCAGGCTTCGAGCTGGCTTCAGCATTTTTCTCAGTTCATTTGGAAGCAGATTTGCAAGCACTGGCCTTCCAGACTTCACTGTTGGTCTCCCTAAACGGTTGCCCACACTCACAGGTGGTTTTATCAGTTGAATGCCATCTTTATAGCGTTTCCCATAGTGCCTCATGTTTGCTCTAGCACACCCACAGCAGGGGAATTCCACAGATGTTTTATGTGTTGAGATTTCGAGTTGTTCGGAGTGGCTTGAGGTGAAAACCATTTAGAGAAACCATTTCAATATCCTTACAGTGGTGGTGATGATGGGAACCAGGGGTTCTGGTGTCTACAGCATCAATAAAGCCACAGGAGAACCTTAATGTGGCAAAGGAAAATGGTCCTTTTAGGAACCGTATGAACTTCTATAGGCCAAAAGCTTATCTATAAACCATTGTATAACAATGTCTCGGCCCTCAGGAAGCACATTTATAACCCCTTAGTATGATAACATTTGACAAGGGAGCTTTTAGAGTCATTAAAGTCTTCAGACGTCTGGTGCCCGTCACTACCACCACCACCACCACCAAGTTTCCCTTAAGCAGCACATTTCACATCAAGCCACTCTAAATGGCTTTGGTCACATCTTAGTGATTTAATAATGTGGAAGCTTTGGAATTCCACTTGAAGGCAGTAACTCGGATGACAAGTGTGAGCTGGAATCAGGAATGCAGTATCAGTTCAGTGCAGTAACTGTCAGCACATGATCAAATGATGCTTGCTCACTATATTGCCTTAGCTTCTTTCAGTAAGGCAGTCAGGTGCTCTCTTGTTCAGTTAGAGGTACTACGGTAAGACAGCTGAACATGTGTGCGAAGCATGGCTGGGTGTCGCGGAGGCATGGTCACAGTCTAAAGTTCACCGAAATAACAAGACTTTGTCAGGAATCGGCTGTGCCGGGAAGAATGCTGGGCATCTGAGCGGGGTTGTTGAGTCACCACCGCCACCGTATGTGCCTTAGTAGGATGTAGTGACACATTATCTGGACATCGACCAAACCTTCTGTAGAAGTAACAGGCCACCTGATATATTTGTTTTAGTTAGTCACTGTGTGGTTTAAAGCCTATAAATACAGGGGGGAAAAACAAACTTCCATTTTCACTGTAGATCATAACTTGCATGTTGGTTTTATCATAGTGGAGTTACTGAATGAATCAGTGGAAATGTCCTGGCGAGCTTAACCGCGTCAGGAAATCAGTAAGGGGAGGGCTGTAAAACTGTTCCTTTGCTCCATAGTGTTTATTTATTCATTCTCTAACTTTGTCTCTCCATTTATTTATGTCTCTCTCTTTCTCTCTCTAGCTCCAGCATGAGAAGGCTGAGTTGGAACAGCACTTGGAGCAGGAGCAGGAGTTTCAGGTTAACAAGCTGATGAAGAAGATCAAGAAGCTGGAGAACGACACCATCTCCAAGCAGCTCACCCTAGAACAAGTACGAGTGCTACGCCTGTACACTGTCGATAGAGCATTTGAACTATGGAGTTTGCCTCATGAGTGTCACTGGACGCATACGGTTCAGACAGTGTTGCTTCCTCTGGAGACACAGACAGACAGGGCTGTGAATTGCTGATTGGCTGTCTGGATTACATCCTGTAATTACGTGCATGAATTTAAAGGGGAATTCCTCCTGATGTCTACATAATCAGTCATTTTGTTAAAGGTGAATAATGTAGTCACTGTTACTTTCTGATGTTCTACATCACATACAGACGATGTGTGACTTTGGGCGGTTGTGGAAAATGCCCATCTGGTGTTTTACTCGTCCATTTTAACCTTATGATTTGGTCCTAGTATGAAATGAGCTGTTTTAGATAGAGAGAGATAGATAGATAGATAGATAGATAGATAGATACTTTATTGATCCCGAGGGAAATTTAGGAGCCAGTAGCAGTTACACAATACAGCACAGTTAAACATTAAAACAAATACAAAAAACAGGGTTGTGCAGTATGAAAAAACCTAAATGGGTAGCAGTATTGTTAACTGTTAACTACAAACTATAAACTATACATAGTACAGTTCACTATGGATAAATATATAAATATCTCACCTCGCAAGGAGGCAAGAAATATATACAAGAAAATAGAAAAAATAGCTGTAGACCTGTAGAAAGACAGTGCAATAGTAATAAATGAATGTGCATGAATGTGCAAGGGGTGCAGTTATCAGCAGATAATGACTGAATTAACATAATAAACATGTACATATATTGGTATTTAAGTAAAGTGGAGTGTCCAGGGGTTTAGATGTGCAGTATATACAGTAAAGTGTAAAGTGCAAGTAAATAAACCTATGATTAAACAGAGAAATTAGTCCTCAGCTGTCCTCTTCCCTCTTCCGGCCCCGCGGGGAAGAGTTGAAGAGCCTGATGGCTCTCGGGACAAAGGATCTCCGGAGTCGGTCTTTGGAGCTGCTCTGTGACAGCAGCCTGCCACTGAACTTGCTCCTTTTGTCCATGATGATGGTGTGCAGTGGGTGTCCATCATCATCCATAATGGACAGCAGTTTGTGCAGTGTCCTCGTCTCCGCCACCTTCACCACAGAGTCCAGCTCCACACCAACAACTGTCCCTGCTCGCCTGACCAGTTTTCCCTTTTTTTGGTGAGCTCATGAATAATTAGATGAGCTCTGCTCTGATTGGCTGGATTACAGTGAGACACTGTGAGGGTCACACACAAGCAGCATGTGGAAATAGACTAAATAAAATGAGCCTCTGTGTAAATAAGCTCCACCCTCATACTATTGAGTTAGCTATGCTCGTTACTTGGCGCTAATGCTAGTAGCTAATGTTACCTATACTAGCTGCTGGCTTTCCATCTGGACATCAACACACAGTAGATTGAAGTTGTTCCTCACTATGGAACTCTCAGTTTAAGATGATCTGCTCCAACCGGCAAACACGGATACAGTCATACAGCATGGCTGGACTTACAGGCTGCTGTTGGGGTTGTGGTGCTAATAAAGGTGGAGCTGCTCATCTCTTCAGTGTTAAACGCTGAGCGGAGCTGATCCATGTTGTCCAAGAAACAGAACCTGTCTTGAGTGAAATGTGCAGAGCAAACCAACAGCTTTGAATTAAAGTTGATCCTGTTGAAGATATGTTGGCTTCCTATTCACCAGCTTGTTTTAAAAATGCTCTGTTCCACCTTAAATGGTGCTGTGGTTTCATTCTGGTGCTTGAACAAGCTGTGGCATTTAAGGTGGAACGGAACATTTGACTAAGGAGCCGGCGGATAAGGATCCAAAATGCTTGCTGATAGTTCCGTTGGCAAGTAAATGGCAAGTACCAGCATTTCTCTGTATAGCCGAGTGCCCATTTTTATTGCTGTTGTGCTTGTGTTGTCGTTATTTCGCTGACCTAGAACGTGGGCTGATGTATGTAAATGTTAGGGGGTGTAAATATTAATGAGTCTGTTGCGTAACAGTTTAGGATTTTGGAATCGGTGCGTTTTGTCGGGCTCTTTTGGAAATGCAGGATTTGTGTTGAAGGAGGAACAACAGTGATTGAGGGTTCACGGTATGTCAGTTCTATGTACTGAACTCTCCGTAGTCAGCTACGACGGTGTGAATAGTTTTCCACTCTGTGGCATCTTTAACAAACCTTTCCCCCTGGTTAGACTTCTTTACAGTGGTGGCAGTAGGAACTGCGATGTCTTCAGCACAAGTATAGCCTTTATATTTACTATCCAGACCCTCTATTGAGTCTTTTGATTGTTATACTGCATGTATTGTTGATGATGCTAAATTTGTGGTAAATCTGGCAGAAATAACTTTTCCTGTTCATTATATTTTATATTTATTGTTATATTTATATTTTATATTCATAAAATATTTTATATTTATTGTGTATTACGTTCAATATACTCTTGTTCTTGTTTTAGTTTTAGCTTAATCAGTTTATAGTTAAATGTTTATTTGCTACACCCTGGGACGGAGAGTAACGCAATTTCAATCCTCTGTATGTCTTGTACATAATGAAGTATTGACAATAAAACTATTTGACTCCATTATTTTAGCTCATAATCTTGTTATGGGGCAGCTACATAAGATTCGTAATGAAAGCCAGTCTTGGTTACAGCCTGTGACGTGACCGTTTCTTTTCGAATTCGGACTTTTTGACTTTAAGAGCATTTTGTGGCCTCTTTGCTGCAGTTTCTTGCAGGCTGGAGTCACACGGCATAAGGACTTGCTGCAGCCTGGAGTTGAGTTGTTCTTTGTGTGTTTCAGCTGCGCCGTGAGAAGATAGACTTGGAGAACACTCTAGAACAAGAGCAGGAGGCGCTGGTTAACCGGCTCTGGAAGCGTATGGACAAGCTGGAGGCAGAGAAAAGGTACCGGTCTGTTACTTGTTGTCCATAACTGTGTTCATCAAAATATCGTAATATGTTGTAGCCACATTTTGTGTATGTACATGTTATTGTACCGTTACATGTTATTGTAAGCGTACTTGGCTGCTTATAAATTGTTTAGCGTTTTGGGGAAAATTGCTCCTTTTTAAGATCTGCATAATTCTTAATTGCGACCAAGTGAATTACAACCATAATTGTTGAAATGCGACCAAAGTAATTCAGAGTTGTTTGATTTGGCAGTGCTTAGCAACACAGATGCACTTTACAGTGGTGGTGATGGGAACCAGGGGTCACTATATCTACAGCATTGAACCTGCATGTCTCTTCTGAGTTTTTATATGGAATTTATATGATGGTGAAATGCGTATATATTGCCTTTCAGTGCCCTGGATGCATCTCCCCACCATGAACAAAAAATATGACAATAACGTATTTCATGTAAAGGGGTTATAGAGTTGGACGTCTGGTTCCATTCAACACCACTGTGAAATCCTCAGAAGCTGCAAAGATCATTGAACGAATGTCGGGGGAGGGGGGGGGGATCTTTGTGTCATAGGCTTGGAAGCTACATGGAAAGACTGGCTGTTCGTGTAACATGCCAGAGTAGGACTGCTGATTCACAATCAGATCCTTCAACAGGTTATGGTGATCTTAGTCCTGTTGTCTGACCCTAGATCAGTTTGTAAACTCTGTAGCTGTTTAGGGTGTTGATGTGCTGATCAGAGGGGTAACACTTTTCATCCCTTGGTTAGCCTCGTAACTGCTGTTTAAAACTAAAGAAGCAAACTTCACCCGGCATGTTTTAGCTCATCAGCTACATTTGGACCAAAAAAGAGAGTGTGTAACTTGTGTTTTTTTTTCTTTCTTTCTTTTTTTTTTTTTTTTTTTTCTTTTTCTTTTCTGAATTAAAACTCCTTCAATGACACAGAGACCCAGACCCGGTTATGCTATTTGAAGCTAGAATACCGGCCCTGCCAGTATTAAATATGTATATATTATTATTTTTTGATTGGCAGGATCCTGCAGGAGAAGCTTGACCAGCCCGTGTCGGCCCCGCCTTCTCCACGGGAGGTTTCCATGGAGATCGACTCTCCAGAGAACATGATGCGGCATATTCGCTTCCTGAAGAGCGAGGTGGAGAGGCTCAAACGCAGCCTGCGCACAACCGAGCTACAGCGTGAGCTACAGCTAATACACACACACAGCTCCAGAGCCTACAACCTGAGTTACACCCACAAATACACGGCAGCAGATCATACATACAGTACTGTGTGAAAATCAGAGACCACCTTTCTGTTAATGTCCGGTCTAAACAGTTAAGTTCATTACCAGGAGCTATTTCTCATAATCCACTTGCAAATGAAGAAGAGCAAGTGTTAAATAAATAAATAAATAAATAAATAAATAAATAAATGTTTGCAGAATTGGTCCTAACAACCACCTGGAAGACCTGATGAACCCACCAACACTGTCCCCATTAGATAAACAGAATTTAAAACTTTCATCTTTGAGAGAGAGGAGAACGTCTAGCTCCACTCTCACTTCAGATCTGAAAACTTCAGGTGTTTCTGTCCATCCTTCCACTGTGAGAAGACACCTCAACACTATGGAGGTCTGAAAGGAGGTGTAGCTGTTCAAGAAGCTCCTCATTGAGAAAAGGAGACACACACATCAAACAAAGAAGCTGCTGGTGTTCTCAGAACAATGGACTGACCACCCCAGAGTCTAGAACCTCAACATCACTTGATGTGTTTGGGTATATTTGGATGGTGAGCAGCAGAAAATGCTCAACCAACTTCTGAGACTGAACTTGTGTGTCACCGAAAAGAACGGAAGGTGGAGGAAATGTAAAGAGTGGAAACAGTAAATACTGAAACATCTGATCGTCTGTTTATTGGCTGAGGTTCTGTGTAACTTACCTATGCGTTTCAGGCCCCTCCAGTTTTGAGGTGACTGAAAGAAATGAAGGGTGGTCTCGATTCATTTCGTCAGTCTGCTGCTGTTATTGTTCCCCTTGCTGTCGCATTTGTGCTGCAACTTTTGATGGCATGTGTCGGTATTGACCCACTAGAGGGAGCTCTCTGCCTTGGAATGGCTGAGCAATGATGTAACAGGTTGAAGTAAAGGTTTTTTTTTGTAGGCTTATTTTTCAGGTCTTAAATGGGCAAATGACAGTGTTTTGGAAAAACCATGAATAAAGGAAAAGTCTGTCTAGTGCTCTTTTACACATCCTGTGTCGCCTCTCTTCTTTCGTTCCCTCAGACACAGAGAAGAGAGCTCAGTACATTGAGGAGGAGCGGCAGATGCGTGAGGAGAACATGCGTCTGCAGAGGAAGCTGCAGAGAGAGATGGAGAGGAGGGAGGCTCTGTGCAGGCAGCTCAGCGAGAGTGAGAGCAGCCTGGAGATGGACGACGAGAGGTACTGCCATCAAACGCAAAGCACAAAAAGACTAGTTTTGCAGAGACGGATATCGTCAATACTGTCCAGCATGACGGAACTCAGAAAGCTTAATCACAGGGCTTTAGTCTTTAAACTAGGTCACCAGGTGCCAGTATCTTATTGCTCCAGACCTATGAATCAACTCAGAAGCTGTGTTTGAAGTGTTCTCGTTATACTCATGACTAAATAGCTTCGGTTCCCAGAGTGCTGAGCTAACAACCAGCATCGTTAGTTCGTTACATTAAACTGCACAGTCGTATCATATTATGACCACCTGCGTAATGGTGGGAATAACCACCCCTGGCACATATGGCACTAGTGGGACGGACGGTATCCAGAGGCAATCCTGCCCATTCCAGCTGCAGCAGAGCACTCGGGTCCCTCAGATTGTGTGGTTGTGGGTCAGCACGGTGAACCTGGCAATCCAAGTGTTCCCAGATGTGCTCCAGTGGATTGAGATTGGGTGAGTTAGCGAGCCTCAGAAGTCACTCTCATGGTTCTGAAACCATGTATGCACCATGCTTGAGCGGCGAGGTGGGGCGTTATCCTGTTGATGGGTACCATCACCATCAGGGAAGTATGTATGGGAGCACAAGATCTGCTAGGACTGCTAAGTGCCCAGTGGCATTCAGATACAGTGGTATTAGTGGTCCAAGATGTACACTGCCGCCGCCACCACCCTGTGTTTGGCCCACAGTTGTCTCTTGGAGGCAGTTCTGTATGCAGCACGAATCTGGATTCATCCGAGAAGATGACATTTTCCTTTGGGGCCCCACTGTTAAGCCATTGGGAGACACTCAGTGTGCGAGAAGTCCATTCCTGGTACATCTTCACTACGGCGGCTCTCGAGCATTCCACGAAGTTAGCAGTTTCCAGCATGCTACCACCCATTGCCCGCTACCCTGTTGCCATGCCCTTTTGGACATCAGTCAAATCGTGTCCTTTGTCCATGGGGATTGGTTTGCACTCTGCTGCAGCTGACCAGGGGCTGTCATAATATTCTGATGTCACTGTCTAAACTATCACTCTGAGAAGCCATGGTTGGCTTTTAGAAAAAAATAAGAATTAACCGTTATTTGCACATAAACAACCAAAATGGCTGGTTGTAATGTGTAGCATCCATAGGCCTGCATGATGCAGGCGCACATGAAGGAAGGTTGAACTCTGGTCTGCGTTCATTCATTGAAAACAGTGGTTTGGAATATTTGGGTGTCGCTGGCCGGATGTCTGGTGGTCTTAAGTGTGATAAGTAGCTCAGCGATGGCTAAACACACACACCACAGAACACGTTGAATTTTAGCTGTTTCTCATTTTGCTCAGCTTTGTGCACTCTCTGGTATCTACAAGGGAAACGTTAGTATCTGTTAGCTAGAACAGAGCCTGTGCTGTGTGGGGCTTTTGGCCTGTGTTGAAAAACAGTGTATGACCATTATTACTACTCAGTTGAGCACATGGCAATCTGGTACAGAAGTGGCAGCTGTAACTCTTCTGTTTTCTATTCTAAGCCATGTTGCACTGTGCTTTTGTTTTGTGGACCTACTACTGACTCCGCCCACAAAATAAACAACACAGAAACGCGTCTCATGCAGAATCACATGTCACTGTTACATTGTTCTACAGCTTTGTGTGTTGCAGGTTTTGTTCTTTCCTGTTGCAGTCGTTTTAGCACTATGAGGTTTGGCCATTAGGGGGAGCCGAGCACTCACTGAACTCACTGAGCATCTCTGCTCATTTCCGCACCGTATGAAAATTTCATGAACCAGGCGCTTCGTATGTCATATAAAGGTGTATGTTATCAAATCTCTGCTCGTTTTTATGCACCCTTAATTAATAAAAGCCGAAGTCTACAGATGATCTTTTATTGTAATATCGTCTCCCTAATGCATATTGCGTTACTGTGTCGTCGTGTGGTTGATGGCCTAGGACAGCTAAACGGAAGTATTCAAAGGCCCAAACCTGTGATGATCTCCAATGGGTGTTATTACTGATGCTACTTCATAATGTTCAGTTTTATCATTGACCCCCTTCTCTCTCTCTCGCTCTCGCTCTCTCTCTCTCTCTCTCGCTCTCGCTCTCGCTCTCTCTCTGTCTCGCTCTCTCGCTCTCTCTCTGTCTCTGTCTCTCTCTCGCTCTCGCTCTCTCGCTCTCTCTCTCTCTCTCCCTCTCTCTCTCTCTCTCTCTCTCTGTCTCTGTCTCTGTCTTGCTCTCGCTCGCTCGCTCTGTCTCGCTCTCTCTCTTTCCCTCTCACGCCCTCTCTCTCGCTTGCTCACTCTCTCTTGTTTTCTTTTGTCTCTCTCGCTCTCGCTCTCTCGCCCTCCTCTCCCCCTCTCTCTTTCCCTCTCGTGCCCTCTCTCTCGCTTGCTCACTCTCTGTTTTCTTTTGTCTCTCTCTCTCTCTCCCCCGTCTCTTTCCCTCTCGTGCCCTCTCTCTCGTTTTCTTTTGTGTCTCTCTCTCTCTCTCTCTCATTTTCTTTTCTCTCTCCCTCTCTCTCTTGTTTGCTCACTCTGTCTGTTTTTCTTTTCTCTCTCTCGCTTGCTCTCTTGCTTNACCACAAATCCTACTCAATCTGCCTTTAAGGAATCCAACACCACAAATCCTACTCAATCTGCCTTTAAGGAATCCAACACCACAAATACTACTCAATCTGCCTTTAAGGAATCCAACACCACAAATACTACTCAATCTGCCTTTAAGGAATCCAACACCACAAATCCTACTCAATCTGCCTTTAAGGAATCCAACACCACAAATCCTACTCAATCTGCCTTTAAGGAATCCAACACCACAAATACTACTCAATCTGCCTTTAAGGAATCCAACACCACAAATACTACTCAATCTGCCTTTAAGGAATCCAACACCACAAATCCTACTCAATCTGCCTTTAAGGAATCCAACACCACAAATCCTACTCAATCTGCCTTTAAGGAATCCAACACCACAAATACTACTCAATCTGCCTTTAAGGAATCCAACACCACAAATACTACTCAATCTGCCTTTAAGGAATCCAACACCACAAATCCTACTCAATCTGCCTTTAAGGAATCCAACACCACAAATCCTACTCAATCTGCCTTTAAGGAATCCAACACCACAAATACTACTCAATCTGCCTTTAAGGAATCCAACACCACAAATACTACTCAATCTGCCTTTAAGGAATCCAACACCACAAATCCTACTCAATCTGCCTTTAAGGAATCCAACACCACAAATCCTACTCAATCTGCCTTTAAGGAATCCAACACCACAAATACTACTCAATCTGCCTTTAAGGAATCCAACACCACAAATACTACTCAATCTGCCTTTAAGGAATCCAACACCACAAATCCTACTCAATCTGCCTTTAAGGAATCCAACACCACAAATCCTACTCAATCTGCCTTTAAGGAATCCAACACCACAAATACTACTCAATCTGCCTTTAAGGAATCCAACACCACAAATACTACTCAATCTGCCTTTAAGGAATCCAACACCACAAATCCTACTCAATCTGCCTTTAAGGAATCCAACACCACAAATCCTACTCAATCTGCCTTTAAGGAATCCAACACCACAAATACTACTCAATCTGCCTTTAAGGAATCCAACACCACAAATACTACTCAATCTGCCTTTAAGGAATCCAACACCACAAATCCTACTCAATCTGCCTTTAAGGAATCCAACACCACAAATCCTACTCAATCTGCCTTTAAGGAATCCAACACCACAAATACTACTCAATCTGCCTTTAAGGAATCCAACACCACAAATACTACTCAATCTGCCTTTAAGGAATCCAACACCACAAATCCTACTCAATCTGCCTTTAAGGAATCCAACACCACAAATCCTACTCAATCTGCCTTTAAGGAATCCAACACCACAAATACTACTCAATCTGCCTTTAAGGAATCCAACACCACAAATACTACTCAATCTGCCTTTAAGGAATCCAACACCACAAATCCTACTCAATCTGCCTTTAAGGAATCCAACACCACAAATCCTACTCAATCTGCCTTTAAGGAATCCAACACCACAAATACTACTCAATCTGCCTTTAAGGAATCCAACACCACAAATACTACTCAATCTGCCTTTAAGGAATCCAACACCACAAATCCTACTCAATCTGCCTTTAAGGAATCCAACACCACAAATCCTACTCAATCTGCCTTTAAGGAATCCAACACCACAAATACTACTCAATCTGCCTTTAAGGAATCCAACACCACAAATACTACTCAATCTGCCTTTAAGGAATCCAACACCACAAATCCTACTCAATCTGCCTTTAAGGAATCCAACACCACAAATCCTACTCAATCTGCCTTTAAGGAATCCAACACCACAAATACTACTCAATCTGCCTTTAAGGAATCCAACACCACAAATACTACTCAATCTGCCTTTAAGGAATCCAACACCACAAATCCTACTCAATCTGCCTTTAAGGAATCCAACACCACAAATCCTACTCAATCTGCCTTTAAGGAATCCAACACCACAAATACTACTCAATCTGCCTTTAAGGAATCCAACACCACAAATACTACTCAATCTGCCTTTAAGGAATCCAACACCACAAATCCTACTCAATCTGCCTTTAAGGAATCCAACACCACAAATCCTACTCAATCTGCCTTTAAGGAATCCAACACCACAAATACTACTCAATCTGCCTTTAAGGAATCCAACACCACAAATACTACTCAATCTGCCTTTAAGGAATCCAACACCACAAATCCTACTCAATCTGCCTTTAAGGAATCCAACACCACAAATCCTACTCAATCTGCCTTTAAGGAATCCAACACCACAAATACTACTCAATCTGCCTTTAAGGAATCCAACACCACAAATACTACTCAATCTGCCTTTAAGGAATCCAACACCACAAATCCTACTCAATCTGCCTTTAAGGAATCCAACACCACAAATCCTACTCAATCTGCCTTTAAGGAATCCAACACCACAAATACTACTCAATCTGCCTTTAAGGAATCCAACACCACAAATACTACTCAATCTGCCTTTAAGGAATCCAACACCACAAATCCTACTCAATCTGCCTTTAAGGAATCCAACACCACAAATCCTACTCAATCTGCCTTTAAGGAATCCAACACCACAAATACTACTCAATCTGCCTTTAAGGAATCCAACACCACAAATACTACTCAATCTGCCTTTAAGGAATCCAACACCACAAATCCTACTCAATCTGCCTTTAAGGAATCCAACACCACAAATCCTACTCAATCTGCCTTTAAGGAATCCAACACCACAAATACTACTCAATCTGCCTTTAAGGAATCCAACACCACAAATACTACTCAATCTGCCTTTAAGGAATCCAACACCACAAATCCTACTCAATCTGCCTTTAAGGAATCCAACACCACAAATCCTACTCAATCTGCCTTTAAGGAATCCAACACCACAAATACTACTCAATCTGCCTTTAAGGAATCCAACACCACAAATACTACTCAATCTGCCTTTAAGGAATCCAACACCACAAATCCTACTCAATCTGCCTTTAAGGAATCCAACACCACAAATCCTACTCAATCTGCCTTTAAGGAATCCAACACCACAAATACTACTCAATCTGCCTTTAAGGAATCCAACACCACAAATACTACTCAATCTGCCTTTAAGGAATCCAACACCACAAATCCTACTCAATCTGCCTTTAAGGAATCCAACACCACAAATCCTACTCAATCTGCCTTTAAGGAATCCAACACCACAAATACTACTCAATCTGCCTTTAAGGAATCCAACACCACAAATACTACTCAATCTGCCTTTAAGGAATCCAACACCACAAATCCTACTCAATCTGCCTTTAAGGAATCCAACACCACAAATCCTACTCAATCTGCCTTTAAGGAATCCAACACCACAAATACTACTCAATCTGCCTTTAAGGAATCCAACACCACAAATACTACTCAATCTGCCTTTAAGGAATCCAACACCACAAATCCTACTCAATCTGCCTTTAAGGAATCCAACACCACAAATCCTACTCAATCTGCCTTTAAGGAATCCAACACCACAAATACTACTCAATCTGCCTTTAAGGAATCCAACACCACAAATACTACTCAATCTGCCTTTAAGGAATCCAACACCACAAATCCTACTCAATCTGCCTTTAAGGAATCCAACACCACAAATCCTACTCAATCTGCCTTTAAGGAATCCAACACCACAAATACTACTCAATCTGCCTTTAAGGAATCCAACACCACAAATACTACTCAATCTGCCTTTAAGGAATCCAACACCACAAATCCTACTCAATCTGCCTTTAAGGAATCCAACACCACAAATCCTACTCAATCTGCCTTTAAGGAATCCAACACCACAAATACTACTCAATCTGCCTTTAAGGAATCCAACACCACAAATACTACTCAATCTGCCTTTAAGGAATCCAACACCACAAATCCTACTCAATCTGCCTTTAAGGAATCCAACACCACAAATCCTACTCAATCTGCCTTTAAGGAATCCAACACCACAAATACTACTCAATCTGCCTTTAAGGAATCCAACACCACAAATACTACTCAATCTGCCTTTAAGGAATCCAACACCACAAATCCTACTCAATCTGCCTTTAAGGAATCCAACACCACAAATCCTACTCAATCTGCCTTTAAGGAATCCAACACCACAAATACTACTCAATCTGCCTTTAAGGAATCCAACACCACAAATACTACTCAATCTGCCTTTAAGGAATCCAACACCACAAATCCTACTCAATCTGCCTTTAAGGAATCCAACACCACAAATCCTACTCAATCTGCCTTTAAGGAATCCAACACCACAAATACTACTCAATCTGCCTTTAAGGAATCCAACACCACAAATACTACTCAATCTGCCTTTAAGGAATCCAACACCACAAATCCTACTCAATCTGCCTTTAAGGAATCCAACACCACAAATCCTACTCAATCTGCCTTTAAGGAATCCAACACCACAAATCCTACTCAATCTGCCTTTAAGGAATCCAACACCACAAATCCTACTCAATCTGCCTTTAAGGAATCCAACACCACAAATCCTACTCAATCTGCCTTTAAGGAATCCAACACCACAAATACTACTCAATCTGCCTTTAAGGAATCCAACACCACAAATACTACTCAATCTGCCTTTAAGGAATCCAACACCACAAATCCTACTCAATCTGCCTTTAAGGAATCCAACACCACAAATCCTACTCAATCTGCCTTTAAGGAATCCAACACCACAAATACTACTCAATCTGCCTTTAAGGAATCCAACACCACAAATACTACTCAATCTGCCTTTAAGGAATCCAACACCACAAATCCTACTCAATCTGCCTTTAAGGAATCCAACACCACAAATCCTACTCAATCTGCCTTTAAGGAATCCAACACCACAAATACTACTCAATCTGCCTTTAAGGAATCCAACACCACAAATACTACTCAATCTGCCTTTAAGGAATCCAACACCACAAATCCTACTCAATCTGCCTTTAAGGAGTCCAACACCACAAGGATTTGAGTAGTATTTGTGGTGTTGGATTCCTTAAAGGCAGATTGAGCAGTATGTGTTGCTTTAGGTTCCTTAAGGACAAAATGAGTAGGATTGGTGTTGGGTTCCTGAAAGGCAGAATAAATGGGATTTGTCGTGATAGGTTCTTTAAAGGTAGAATGAGCAGGATTTGTCATGTGAGGTTTGAGCGAGCATGTGAATGAAGGGAGGGAGCTTTATTAGCTAGAAGTGAGTGGTGACTCAGAGGAATAAAACTTCATTTTACTGTATTTTATTTCGATGGCCTTTATGGGACATTAAACATGTTCTCCATCTTCTCTGTGGGTGGTGCGGTTTACTGTACAGCAGCTCCTTGTCTTTGCTGCTTTATTTCATAAAGGGTGCTGCTTCCTGTACCTTCTGCCCTTTAATTGCATGTGCATCGCTGTGAAGACGTTGCAGAGAAACCCGTCTGAAAATGGATAAATGTTGTAAATCTACAGCACCATAGCGGCCGTCATGTCTTGACCGATTGATTGCGTTTTATTATTCATCATATTGTTCCTTTAATGGGAGTTTTGGTTTTGGAAAACCGGCGTTTGTGTGTGATTCAGCCTGATGTAAGTGGCAGTACATGAAGTTGTCAGTGACATTGTGTTCTCTGTGTTGCGCAGGTTTGTCGTACGCCGGTCACACGGTGGGCTTCACACCCCCAGCCACGCTCAGCCGGGCCCCACTTCCTCACTACACCCCCCCGGGACTGCACATCCACCCAGGGCCCTCCCACGGTGTTCAGGTACACATTCACACATTCGCACAGTACATTTAGATAGCGTTGAAAAGTTTTAAGCCATTTGTTGTATTAATAAATACTGTAATAAAACTTAATTCTCAGTAAGTTCACAGCTGACAACGGAAATCCCAAACTTAGGACTTCTCGAGGGAACCCAGCACTGCCCCGCCTCCGTCCCAAGAGAGGTTACTTAAATGTCAGGTGTGGGTTTCACCCTCCCCAACTGACACAAACGTCAGGAAAAGGACAAACCTCTCGTCCTCCTTTCCTCTCTTTTGTTCTCTGTTGTCTCTACTGTGCCACTGATACTCCGGTTACCCGGTTAGGGTTTAGGATGCTGCCAGGCCTGCCGTTTCACTGGTGTGGATCGTAAGCCGTTGCTCAGCTGGAATCATTTTAATTTAATGTAAAGTCGTGTTTATTACACACTCGCTCTGTAATTACTAGGTTTAATGAAATCCTAGACATGGTTACTGGTCTGTAGGGGGGTGATGGGTAACCATAACCGATGGCGATGAGCCATTCTCGAGCTTCCTTTTTTAGTTTGCATGTTTTTAGGCCACAGCTTCCTTCTTATTTTGCTGATTGTAAAAAAAAAAAAACGTCTTCATATGTGATGGTGTGGTGATCCAGTATGGAGGGTGGATATACGCAAAGGACAAACCTGCTAGGTCTGTTTTAGCTGAACAGAAGGCGGTTATGCTACGTAAAGTATTGTCCTCACCGTGCGTGCGTGTGTGTGTGTTGTAGTGGTATATTTGAGGACCACATGTCAGGACAGTATGAAAGCTTTGGTAAAGTGAGGACGGTTTGCTGGTCCTCACTTTCACATGTTGTTTTCACCATAAATCACATTGTTTTTGGAAGATCTAATAATGCAGAATGTAGTAGTAACCTCACAAATGTAGTCAGACCCGTGTGTGTGTGTGTGTGTGTGTGTGTGCGCGCGTGCGTAACAGAAGCAAAACCAAGACTGGAGGTTTGCGGGGCAGATCATCATTTTAAAGGGATCAGTATCTGCTTTATTGAGCCTGAACTTAAGCACGATCGTTTGTTATGTCAACGCTCACATATGTGTCAAAAGGCAGGACAGTTTGTGGCTGGATGTGGCTAAATGTCTCCAGTGTGGAAATATTA
The DNA here is from genome assembly GCA_034552555.1 of Semaprochilodus insignis. Taxonomy (NCBI): domain Eukaryota; kingdom Metazoa; phylum Chordata; class Actinopteri; order Characiformes; family Prochilodontidae; genus Semaprochilodus; species Semaprochilodus insignis. The sequence continues at coordinate 1,851,569 of CM067483.1, read as the reverse complement.
TTAAACTGGAACAAAACCAGTCCAACTGCCACATACTATCGCTTTGTGAAATGCTCACATTGCAGATATTAACACATACTACCTGTTGGATACGGGACCTAAAAAATGAACACTCAGTGGACTACAGTGTGTTTACTCGGGTAATTCGGGCCACGACTGCACCGACGCAACACATACAGTTTTATAAACAAGGCTACATAACATACTATAACAAGCTTTATAAAAAGTAACAAACATTAAGCAATTTTTTTTTCCTTTTGTGCTGCAGAGCTATTCAGTTGTCAAGCATTCACATTGCATCGATTTTAACTAGGTCTGCACAACGCTGGATAAAACTGACATTGCTATTTGTCCATGCAGTATGCACTCATCAGTGTAAAAATAGGTCCACAAATAGCTGCACCCAGAAGGAATCAACCCACAAGAATGAAACTTGGTGGGTAGGTTTGACATTGTAACGTACATACGAATGATTCAAGTTTCAGGCTCGGCCGCACATGTGATGTAAGCCAGGACTGGTCTTATCGCTGTACCTGACTGACCCAACCGCCACTATTACAGACATTCAGTAAGCAGCGATGCCCTCCATGAGTCATCCTGTGCCAGCTGTACGACGCAGGACTACATGCGCACAGACCGTTACGACGACTGTCCCTAACACCACGTCAACGTCAGCAAAGACTGCAATGGTGTCGTGCCAGACTGTCATGGAGTGACTCAGAATGGCAGCAGGTCGTCTTCAGCGACGAGTCCCGCTTTTGTCTTGGTGGAGACGACCAACGAATCCGTGTGTGGAGGCACCGTGGTCAGCACCAAGATGAGCAGTTTGTTGTCACATGTCCAGAAGGCCTGGTGTGACTCCACCTCCACCCCTACCGCACCATCTGCTGCGTCAAGCTGCATGGGATGGATTATCACAGGACACCATTAGGAACCTCTACAACTCCATGCCGAGATGTCTGGCATGTTGAGTTAGCAAAGACGGTTGACCGAAGCAGCAAAAAGTTGTAGCAAGACACGTTTCATTTAATTTGTCTTACTTAACGTTGCATGTCCTGTGTTGTGAGTATTGAGCATGCGCACTTTGCGATGGTGATGCTGTAACGATGTATTGTGCAGCCCTAACTTTAATTGTAATGCTTTTGAAGTGTGCACTCTGCAGCAGTATTATCTAGCAAAACACAAGTATCGGATCACAGCTCAATATCGGGAGAGACCTTGTTAAATGACTCGGATCGGAATCAGGGGCAACACAACTTGATCAGCCCTAGTTGGAATCATGGTACCCTTTAGGATAGACCTGAATAAAGACCTTTTTTTCCAGTACAACAAAAGTCATTGCACATAGCCAGGAAGATTTCCTTTTGGCTGCTAAGATTATGAAGTTTGAAGAGCAGCATAATTGGCTCCAGTAGTACATGGTTTCCTGGAAGACCGCAGGAGAGTGATACGCTTTCTTGGTGTTTTCATGTCTCCGTGTACCTCCAGTCGGATTATAATAACAATGCCGTCGGCTCATGCCGTACTGTCTTAACAATCGGCAGCATGTGAGCGCTGCAGACTTGGAGAATGCGACAGTTCGTCCCGTGTCTGAAGTGCATGTCCTTACTGGATTATTCCCGTGACGTTTGCCTTTTCCTTTTTTTCCTTAAGCTCCTGTAGTTTTTGCTCCTCTCAGAGTGTTTTGGATCCTTAAAGCTGCGCTGAAAGGCGCTGGATTAAAGCAGAGAGCTGGTTGCTATGGGGATGGAGTGGTTGCCGAGGGCTGTTTGTTTTGGCGACGGAAGGTTCAGGTCCTTTGATGTTCTGTCATGCCCTGGACACTGTCCACTCGCGCGGATAAAGCAGGAACAACAGAGGAGCTGGCCTCTCTCATATACATAGACGCAGTTATTCACTCGGTCACCAACTTCATGTAAGAGGCCTGTTCACCTTCACATCAGCCGGGGTTCATTCTCAACCACTCCTCAGCGTATCCTCGTTTATCATATTTACTAGTTCGGAGGATCGGAGCCGACCTCGCCACGTTTTAATGGACCAGGTATCAGCTTGGTTAAACCTGTTCCTTCCTGTCTTGTTATTGTATTCTGATTTCAGGCTTTCAGCCAACTGAAAACATGACTTTCAGTTCCTAGACAACAACATGGCCTGGCCAGTCGGAGTGGACTCGCCCACTCAAGGACACGTTAGAGCTGCACGATATGAACCGAATTCTAATACTGTGGTAATACTGCTATTGTAGTATGTATCTGCGAATATCAAAGGGCTCTTATTACATCGCCTACTTCAAAATCAGAGATGTAGTGCATAGAGTTTCTAAGCATACCATACGCTCCCCCGTCCATACAGGACGTATGTGGCAACAAAGTTCCGAAATCATGCCGTTTTTGACTGTGATGTCACAAAAAACAGCTCCTATAGCCCCGCCCACTCACGCTGAAGTTATAAGGAGTGTTTCAGCTGGACTGCTATTTGATAGGGGTTCCATACAGGACACTCAGGATGGAGTTCATTCGCATACATCAGTTTTAAAGGCACAGTAACCCAAAAAAACTGCACAGAGGAGATATATGGTAGAATAGAGAGCCTAAAAATGTACATGCGGCATTCAAGATTTGGCTTATGTTGTTTATTTGGATTGAATTCTCTGATTCATCACAGTAGCCACAGATACACTGACCTGGTCAGGATGCCCGAAGCATACAATCTAGAAACCCCCCACTGTGATTGGTTAGAAGGCTTTTGTGATATCAGTATTACATGGACATATTGTGCAGCCCTAATATAGACACCTCCTCCTTTCTGTATATGTACTTGGTATACGTAATACAGCGTCATTACTGGACATGTCCCGGAGTTAGCTTTTTGGACAGTCTTCATTTTAAGCCCAAAGTAAGGATGGTCCGATTATAATGTCCCGCTCTTAGAAGCCAAGTCTCATTCTTGACCGGTTTGACCTGAAACTTAAAGGAACACTCCATTGATTTCAGCCTGCCATCTCTGCATCTGTAGCACGATTTGATTAGTTATTTTACCAATTACTACAAAAAACCCTCCTGGGTCATCGACAGTATGCTGCTGTTACAGCAGATGGAGATCAGGTTGATCTAGTACCATTTTATTCAATCCGCTTATTTGCAAACTCGTAAAAAGTTAGAACCAGAACATCAACAAACACTAAAACGTGCAGTGGTTTCCGACAGGATTGGGAAACCTGTCACTTTAAACCCCCTTCTCTCAAGTTTCTCCGACGTCTTCAGATCCTGGTCTCAGTTCCCAGCTCCTCGCAGCGGTCTCGAAAAAAATCAAAACTGGTCTCAGATCAGCAGGCATGGGCCTCCACGTCTCCTCTCTGTCCACCCCAGCCTAAGATCCGGGAGCAGAACAGAGAGAAGAATGAGGAAGACAAAGCAAGTGCCCTCAACTTTAACTGTCACTGTCATAAACAAAATGTACCAACAGCAGCAGCAGCAGCAGCAGCAGGTGAGATACAAGGTACTGTTGAACAAAATTAACCTTGATACGATTAAAAGCTTGTACAAAAAGAAAAAGGACTTTCTGCTGTGTCTGCTGCTTTGAGCCTGCATGGATCTGTGTGTTCAACCAAAGAGGTGCACAGCGGTACGTCTCAGGTTATCACTCTGTAGGTTCCATATGTGGATTCAGTCCAGGCTGTTCCTTCCTGTAATCCTTACCTCCAGAAGTAACAGCACTGGGCTAGGTAAGGGCCCCCAAACAGATGTTGCTCAAGGCTTCCAGATGTTTAGAGACAGCTCTGGGTTCAGTTCCAGGTTGGGCCGAGTAGTTAAGCAGCTGAGCTCTACCTGAAACTAGGTTATTCATTAACCGGTGAACCCAGCGTGCACCATAAGTGGAATGATTGATAGACAGAATATCTCTGAGCTGAGATAACTTGAAAGTGAAGGTGGTCCGGTTTGATAGTCTTCATATTTAGCTCGTACAGTTATGTACCTAGAAGTTTGTAGGCACCAGCGTTTCGTCTGAATCGAAAGGGATTCATGGGACGTTTGTCCACATTTCCTGCAATAGCGGTCAACTCTTCTGGGAAGGCTTTACACCAGGTGGTGGAACCTTGTTGTGAAGATTTCATTGCATTCAGCCACAAGAGCCCTTACGAGGGTAATCACTGATGTTGAGCTCTGCGTCCCATTGTGGTGGTCACTAGAGTCTGTAAAACTAGGTGTCGCCAATGAGTGCACCTTAAAGACGTACCCTGTGTACTCTACATGCATTCTCTGTATACGTATTCTCTGCTCTGAAACGCTGGGGGCGTGTCCAATGAAGGTGCTGAAGTCACGCCCAATCATGAGAAAGGTCCAGCCTCTCTCAAGTGCCAAATACCACTACATCCTGAACAATGGTCGCTCCATCTACCAGCCTTACGGGACAGGACAGCCATGCATGCATGCAGCCAGACACTGACCTACCGAAGAACCACGTTCCTCTCGGCCTGCTACAGAAGGGTCATTTTGATTTTCAGTTTACACAGGGATTAGCAAGCGTAAGCTAACAGGAGAAGCAGTAGCCTGTTGCCTGTGTCTGTAATATATCACACAGCATGCTGTACCTTGCGTCATCTTGTCGGGTAAGCCCGGCTGATGGTGCCATTAGCCAAAGTGAAGTTAGCAAAGCTGGTTCTGTCTGAGGGGGGCCAGCAACCCGTACCGGGAGGGGCTTACGATGTGAAGTATAACTACTGGGCACTAATCTAGCTAATGCGCTCAGTGTTTGTAATGTTGTAGTGTTAGGTGAGGGTCAGACTAAGTACGGCTCCAGTGCATCATTTAGCCAGGATTTCAGGCCCACCCAAAAATCCTGAACACAAAAATGATAAACGAGTGACAACAACATGGTGGTGTGTTAGTGTGTGTTGAGCTGATGTGAGTGGTTCAGACACAGCAGTGCTGCTGGACACCTCAGTGGAAGAAGGTGGAGCAGCAAGGTAGGAGTGTCTAACAGAGTGGACAGTGAGTGGACACAGTGTTTAAACCCTCCAGCAGCACTGCTGTGTCTAATCCACTCACACCAGCACAGCACACACCAACACACCACCACCACGTCAGTGTCACTGCAGTGCTGATAATGATCCACCACCCACATAATACCTGCTCTGTGGGGGTCCTTTGGGGGTCCTGACCATTGAAGAACAGGGTAATAGAGAGAAACAGATGGACTACAGTCTGTAACTGTAGAACTACAAAGCTCTCCTATATGGTCAGTGGAGCTGATATGAGTGTAACTACAAGGAGTCTTAAGTGTGTGTATATGGACTGTATGTTACGTGACTGGTTTTTACTGTATTTGAAAAGAAAGGTGGATACGTTTACACAAATGACCAGTCAGAATCCTCAGCCGTGGGAGATTGGCACTCCGTGCTGGACTGGACTCTTGACTCTTTCCTCACAAAGCTCAGTGTTATTCGCCAAGTGTGCCCCCCCACCCCCCACTCTCACACTCACTCCCTGAGCTGTGTAATAATCTCCTCTGAGGTATTTGAGTTTAAGCACTTCGGGGAAAGAAAGGCTCTCCGGCCGCTGCCGGTCCCACCTGGTTCTGACCGGCTCTGACCCGTCCTGCCCGGAGTATATGTGACCACCCCAACCCAGGGCTGACTCTGATGTGATGGGTTGAGAGTGGACACTGCTTTTAGTAAAAGCCATTTGCAAAAAAAAAAAAAAAACTGGAATGAATATGTTGAAAATGGTCAGAACTCCAGAAACAAACACGCAGGGACGGAATGTGAAATGCACATTAAAATCGGACCTGTGTTTAATATCCGATCAACTTCCAACAGCAAGTTCAACTGATGCCTGCAAGACGTTCCAACAAAAGGTTGGGATGGGGGGTCATTTAAGACCAGGACCCTTGTTGTTGAATGCTCAGAACACATTTAAGGTGATACAATCGTAATGAGCAGAAAAGGAGCATTTAGGAAAAGTCTGGGGCGAGGATGGGACATGGGATGGGACATGGGATGGGAATTGCATCGGGATGCTCCTACTAATGCTAATCTAAGATTGTTGTAAATTCATTATAAGATTATTTAGATTATTTATTGCCATGATGATCACACAGACGCAACGTGTGGAAATAGACTAATTAAAATAAGCCTCTGTGTAAATAAGCTCCGCCCTCATACTATTTAGCTAGCTGTGCTAGTTACTTGGAGCTAATGCTAATAGCTAATGTTAGCTATACTAGCTACTAGCTTTCCATCTGGACGTCACACACTGTAGATTAAAGCTGTTCCTCACTATGGAACTCTCAGTTTAAGATGATCTGCTTCAACCGGCAAACACGGATACAATCACACAGCATGGCTGCTACTTACAGGCTGCTGTTGGGGTTGTGGTGCTAATGAAGGTGGACCTGCTCCTCTCTTGTGGAGGCAAGCTGCTCCATGTTGTCCAAGAGTTTGGGAAACTGTCCGGAGTGAAATGTGCAGCCTGCAGACAACTATTAAAGTTGTCCGGGTGCTGCAGTTACACTCTGGCAGCTGAACAAGCTGTTGTATTTAAGGTGGAACGGAGCATTAGCTTAAGAAGCTGGTGAATAGGAAGCAACTTTAGCCTGGTTTAAAGATGAACATCAACCACGTACCACTGACAGTTGGGTTCCTTGGGAAGGGACTGAAAAGTGCCGACTTCCCCTTCCCAGCCTGGAACGCTAGATCTCTCCACATGGTCCACCACGCTGGTTGCTGTAGCTCCGTTGTGGTTGTATGTAAGTTTTGGGGGTGCAAATATTAATGAGTCTGTTCAGGAAACAGCATAGGATTTTGGAATCGGCCCGTTTTACCGCTCTCTTCTGGAAACGTAGGATCTGTATTTGAAGGGGGAACAACAGTGTTTGAGGTTCACGGTATGTCCGTTTTACATACTGAACCGAACCCCATTCAGCTACGACAATATGAATACAGTTTTCAATTCTGTGGCCACTTTAACTGGTGTCTCTGCTGAGAGAACGAGCATGAATGTGTTGTGGGGTTTTCTCAGGCTGTGGAACCTGACGCTCATGAGGAAATCTCTGTGGGTTGAAAAAAAAACAACAGAGAGCGAGAGCCTGACCCGAGCCATGCTGAGGACTTGATTGACATGCTTGCCTTAGGGCCTCCCTGGTGCTGCTGGGAACAGCCTGCGTTTGCAGAATTATGATAGGACACTTCATCTCTCGCTGCAGAGAGTCTGAAGACGGAAAGAGTTCGCAAGCAAGTCAGCAGTCTGTAAGAAGCAGCCTGGACTCTAAACGGACGCTAACAACATTCCCTACTGCATTTACGAATAGGCTATTTTATAAGATCACTGGACAAAACGTTAGTCAGGTTTAGGGTGGTAGTACCTTCAGGAGAATGACGGGGGGCTATAAATCCCTGCAGGGTGTGAGTGCCGGGATTCATAGATTGGGAAGAGGTGCTACAGTGCAGGGAATGTCTCGTTCCATGTGTGGAGAATGGCTCCAGAGCAGATGTTAATGATTGGCTAAAAGGAGTGACTGCATTTGGACGTGCCAAAGACCATAGTGTGAAGGAAACCACTTTTCCCACCTGCCTGAAATGCCTCGTTGGAATTCCAGCCCTTTTCTCTGTTGCATGGTGATGTCATCTCGTAACACAGTCCTTATTGCCCACCTACCAGCAAGCCTGGCACACCTTGGCACAGCACACTGAAAGCTAAAACAGACCACTCTGAAACGTCCTGCCCAGTCTAGCTTGTAAAGGTGGATCTACCAACTTGTTCTACTGGACTTTCAGGATCAGGATCACATTTACGGCATTTAGCTGACGCCCTTATCCAGAGCGACTTACAAGGTTAATCATATTACAGGTAGGCCAGTGTAGTGTTAGGAGTCTTGCCCAAGGACTCTTATTGGTGTAGCACAGCACAGTCACCCAGACCAGGATTCGAACCCCAGTCTCCCACATGTGGTGGTTCCTTGGTGGGTAGTGGTGTTACCCGCTGAGCTACACCAACCACATGATCACACTGACACAGCAGAACGCAGCAGTCCCTAATCTGGGCTTGTGAGGTTGCTAACTGGACCCAAGAGTACTGGCAACACGTGGCATGGTCCAACGCGTCATGGTACCAGTTATTTTGAGCTGATGGTCGGATTTGTGTGTGGTGCAGACCCCATGAAGCCATAGACCCCAGTTGTCAATAAGGCACTGTGGAGACTGGTGGTGGTTCTGTACTGTTGGTGGATGTGTTCTCATAGCATGGGTTGGGTCCACTAGTCTACCTAAACATGTCATTGACCAGTGCCTGCTATGTTTCACTGCTTGGTGACCATTTGTAGCCCTTCATGGACTCCATGTTCCGCCACAAAGATGGAATATTCCAGCAGAATAATGAACGGTGCCATCAGGCCCAAGTTGTCCAGAATTGGTTCGAGGAGCATTCTGGAGTTCCGACAAATGGTGGGGACTGCACTTCTACAGGTGTGGCCGTTCCCAAGCTGTCCCCTGAGGTAACACCATAATTAGATCACGGACTGCTATCCTTTGACTTTTGTTATGTCACACGCATAGCTTGTTGTAGCCCAGGATAAACCATGTACACTACCCTTGGACCTTAGATAACTTGAGCACATGCCCAAAACCCCCAGTGATCCTCATCTCATGTTGTAAACAGGCCCCAGTGCCAATTCATTTGGACCATCTCCACTGTCCCCACTGCTTTAGGCCATGGGTCGTCCAAGAAACAGAACAGAGAATTTTCTAAAATGACCGTTCTTCAAAGACTGGTGATGATTTTCCACTGTTCCATTCGCAGCATGACTCAAAACGCTGGCACTGGCCAGATCGCTAGCCTGGCAACCTGGACAACAACCCGAAGCCTGTCATTATCATCTACATTAGTATTTAAACACAGGTCATTCCTGGTCGGTATACTGATATGAAACCGCGTTCTCCATTCTTCAAACAATCAGAACCAGTAAGGTGCTAAAATCAGCATGTTCAAAGTGCTCCTTGCTCCGTAATCTCTTAATTACATGCGAGAAAGATTTGCTGAAATTAATCCCAGCTCTGCTGCCGCTCCGTAAGCTCAGATTGATCTGATTCGTTTGTTGGGTAATTGTATTTTTTGGACGGGAGGGAGTAGTAATCAAGCAGTTTCCTCCAATGGACATCAGAAACGGGGGGAGCCCTCAGGGCCTTGAGAAGGTCAATGGATTACTGAGAACTGAAACATATGCCTGTAATTATTTAGTCAATTCTATTCTATAGAATCATCCTTCTACACTGACACGCCAAAAGTCATTGGAGGGCAGTAAATAGATTATCGAGTGGTGTTTCCTCAGGGGACAACTTGGGAATGGCCGTACCTTGTTGTGAGGTGTTATCTTGTGATTGGGGTTGAACGCTGGCCAGTGTGCTCATGGCAAGGTGACGCGAATTATCAGAGTTTGAATGAGGCATGATAGTGGAATGCCTGGCCGCACCATTCATCAGAACTCTCCACAATGCCCTTTGAACTAACTCTGGACTACTTGGGCCCGATGGCATGGTGCATTATCCTGCTGGAAGTCCATGAAGGGCTGCAAATGGTCATCAACCATGAAACCAAGCAGGCACCAGTCAATGACGTGTTTAGGTGGACCAGTGCACCCGACCCATGCCATGAGAACACACCCCACACCAGTATGGAACCACCATCAGCCTGCACGGTGCCTTGTTGACAACTGGGGTCCATGGCTTTACGGGGTCTGTGCCAGACACAAACCCTCCTATCCGTCCAAAACAACTGGTACCGTGACTCACGTTGCCAGTCCTCAAGGGTCCAGTTAGCAACCTCATGAGCCCAGGTGATTGGAGGAATGTTAAATGCCTGCACAACTCTGTGTGGCATTCACTATCATGCCTCCGGTGATTCACATCTCCTTGCCATGAGCACGCTAGCCAGTGTTCAACCTTACAAGATAACACCTCACAGCTTACACAGGTGTGGGCGTTCCCAGGCCATTCCTCTAAGGAAACACCACTTCATAATTAATGTACATACTGCTGTCACATGACTCAAGGTATGTCTGTGTGTTTAGACTCTGAAGCATTTGACGCAGAAGCATAAACTGGTCTTCATTATTTGTAGCTCCAGGATGAACCCCTAATAGCAACCTTCAGACACCAAGGAATGTCTTGTGGACCTGGACAAGGCAAGGTGGTTATCTAAGAGCAGTGTTCCTCTACTAAAAGCAATTAACTGTACTGTTCTGTCTTTATACTTACTCTCTCTCTCTCTCTCTCTCTCTCTCTCTCCCTTTCCAGGGGATTAGAGGTGTGTGATGGCCGAGAGCTCTGTGGGAACCGTCCAAAAACCCTCCAAGCCCTGACATTCTCACCCAGAGTGGGAATTAAACAGGCCACCCGGGAGAAAAAAAAAAGAGAAGGGGCAAGAAACTTATGAACTGGAGGGGGGGAGTGAAAGAAAGAGTGCAGGAGATAAGATGAAAGGTGTCCGCATTCCGGTTCCAGCCTGGCAGGGATTAAGTTCATTTTTAAGCATAGCAAGAAAAGCCCAACCCAAGCCCCCAATGGCACTGGGTGTTTTTGTAGGCATAGTAAGTTTCACTGCAGACCACCTTCCCAGTGATCTACAAACCGTCACAGCGAAACGTTTAGCGTTATCATTTTTTCACATTTTGATTTTTCTACATCGTTTGAACTCAGCAGCTGCACTTTACATGTCTTTCAGATACTTCTGTGTCTCCTGTGTGGATGCTTCAGAACACAGCCAGGAACAGCGCAACGTTCAATCATTCAGCCCACATGATATCAGTACACGAATGGACAGAGCTAAACTACTGCAGGCTGTGACAATACACCACATCACTTTATGAAGGGGCGGAGCTAAACAAACAGGCCATGACAACACTCCACATCTCTTTGTAAATAGGTGGAGCTAAACAGATGTAGGCTGTAACAGCACTCCGCATTCGTTTGTGAATGGGCGGAGCTAAAGAGATGTACCGTGTAGCAAAACTCTGTATTACTTGGTGAATAAGCGGAGCTAAACAAACACAGGCCGTAACAGCGCTTCACGTCACTTTGTGAAAAGGCGGAGCTAAACAAACATAGGCCGTAACAGCACTTCACATCACTTTTAAAAAGGCGGAGCTAAACAAACAGGCCGTAACAGCACTTCACATCACTTTTAAAAGGGCGGAGCTAAACAAACACAGGCCGTAACAGCGCTTCACATCACTTTTTAAAAGGGCGGGGCTAAACAAACACAGGCCGTAACAACGCTTCACATCACTTTGTAAAAGGGCGGAGCTAAACAAACACAGGCCGTAACAACGCTTC
>CM067483.1:1811723-1830519 GCA_034552555.1 Semaprochilodus insignis | reverse complement strand
CTCTCTCTCTCTCTCTTTCTCTGTCTCTCTTTGTCTAAGTAAATCTGTTCAGGTCCACTTATCATGTCTGTAATATGAAATGTGCACACAGTGTAAAGAGCCTGTACTAATGAGTATTATGGTTGTTATGGTTGTTATGGTATGTGTAATACTATATATGGTACGTGTATATTTGTCCCTGCAGGTCGCTGCGTGTAGGTGTGTGTTCACTTTAGCCGCTGTGTGGTCCAGCTGTGGTGATGGACGGAGGTTGGTCCTGGGTCATCGTGCTGGCCTCCTTCATGGCCCAGCTGCTGGCCTTCGGCTCCCCCCAGGCGGTGGGTGTCCTGTACCCAGAGTGGCTCAGCGCCTTCCACGAGGGCAAAGGTGTGACTGCCTGGGTGGGCTCCATGGTGTCGGGGGTGGCGCTCATCGCAAGTGAGTACACATGACATGTTGCAAAGGCATGTAGGTGGGTCACAGGTGCGAGATGGCAGTCCAGTAGAAAGACAAGACGAAGGTCAAAACAGGTTATAGATAGTGCTGACGGAGTTCTTCTATTGTTACGATGTCAAGCATTTTTGAAAGTGGTTCTAGATAGCACCAAAAGGGTTCTATTGTAATAACATCAAGCGTTTTCAAAATGGTTCCAAATTGCACCAGAAAGGTTTTTTTTATTGTTAAAATGTTTGTGTGTCAAGCATTTTTGAGCATGGAACTAGACAGCACGAAAAGGGTTCTACTATTTAAAATTGGTTCTAGATAGCACCAAAGGAGTTCTATTGTTATGACATCAAGCATTTTCCAAAAGCGTTCCAGATAGCACCAAAAAGGTTCTGCTACTGCTATGGTATCAAGCATTTTTGAAAACTGGTTCTAGATGGCATCAAAAGGGTTCCTCTCACATTACAAACTTGACATTGTAACAATAGAAGACTTCTTTTTGGTGCTATATAGAACCATTTAAAAATAGGTTCTACATAGAACTGTATATGTAACACGTTCTCTATCAGTCTAAAGAGCTATTTTATCTTGCAAAGAATTTTTTCACCAGGCAAATGTTTTTTTGAGTCTTAATGCTTCTATATATAGAACCAAAGTCTTTGCTAAAGAACCCTTGAAGAACCATCTTTTTAAGAGTGCAGTATTTGAAGGTATTCTGCAGGACTCTGGCCTCTTTTATTCGTGATCGTTTCATTTGAAATATCACTATTGATCGAATCGTTTCTATTAAAAAGCCAAGTCAAATTCTAAAACTCCTGCAGATGGTGCTGTACGAGGATGACAAGGCTATAAATCCCTGCGGGTGTGAGTGACGGGATCCATAGATTGGGAAGAGGTGGTACAGTGCAGGGAATGTCTCGTTCCATGTGTGGAAAATGGCTCCAAAGCAGATGTTAATGATTGGCTAAAAGGAGTGACTGCATTTGGGCGTGCCAAAGACCATAGTGTGAAGGAAGTAGCTGAATCTGCAGGTGTGTGGAAGCGTACGGTCATACGGGTCTACCAGCAGTGGCTAAAATCCCAGTCTACAGGGAATTCTCCTCGGAAATGTACCAGGGAAGGCATCCACCAAATCTGGACCAACTGCACAATTCTGTGATGCAAGAGTGTCTGAACATTGATGTGGCCCACATCCAGAAACTTGTCCAGTACATGTCAAATCCGATCACAGCTATCTGGTGAGCTTATCTAATGACTTTAAAGACTGATAGAATTGTGCAGAGAGTTCATTGTGTGTATTGTGATGGTGTATTGCTGTTTCTGCTGTTATGTAATCCAACACACCTGCACCTGAGGAGAAGGAGGAGGTGGACGGGGGTTACCTGAGCAGTGTGTGTATGTGTGCAGGCCTTGGTTACAGACTGTGTGTATTAAGCTGGGCTCTGAGGCTGGTTTAAACCGGTTGGTGTCATAAAGAGCAGTTGTGAGAGCTGAGCAGGTCTGGAGAGGTTACAGTGGTGGTGCAGCAGTAAAGAGGGTTTGTATGTCTGAAGCCCAGCATGGCGTGTTCAGCTGAACAGCACCTGATAGTGGATATGTGTAAAGTTCAGACAAAGTGGACGCTGTTTACTCCCGTATGGAACTCCTGTACTTTCATATGAGTCTGACTGGCTCTGGGTGAGTTAAGCTGAACCTGATGACCATCTCTGAATGTCACACACACACACACATACACACACACACACACACACACACGGTTCAGCTGTAGTTCAGTGCTGAGCTCTCACTGAGGAAAAGGAAACACCATGCTGAATCAGGAGAGAGAGAGAGAGGGAGGGAGAGAGAGAGACAGAGGGGGAGAGAGAGATGTTAACATGCAGTTCAGTTCAGCTCATTCAGTTCCATTCAGTTAAGCTCGTTTTAGTTTAATTCAGTTCACTTTAATTCAATTCAGATCTGTTCCATTAATTTCATTTAATTTCAGTTCATTTTAGTAAATTTCATTACATTTCATTTCATTTATTTCAGTTCAGTTCAGTTTAGTTCATTTCAATTCCACTCAGTTCCTTTCAGTTCTGCTCAGATCATTTCAGTTTAGTTCAGTTCAATTAAATTCATTTCCGTTCAGTTCAGTTTTATTCAGCTCAGTTTACTTTAGTTCAATTCCATTCAGCTTCTTTTAGCTCTGTTTATTTTAGATCAGTCCAGTCCAGTTCAGTTCAGTTCAGTTCAGTTCATTTAAATTCAGTTCAGTTCACTTTGGTTCGTTTCTGTTCAGTTTTTAAATAAAATTTGACATTACATTCTATTCAGTTCAGTTGATTTCAGTTCAGCCAAAGTCAAACCAATCAGTTTATTCCAATTGAGTTCAGTTTAGTTCAATTTAATTTAATTTAGTTTAATTCAACTCCAACTTCCAATTCAATTTATTCCAGTTTAATTCATTTAATTTCAATTAATTCAAATTCAATTAAGATCAGTTTAATTCAGCTCACTTCATTTCATTCCAGTTCAAGCTTTATTGGCTGTATAATGTGTAATACTGTTCAGGTGTAGAAAGGAGATGTTTTATTGCCTGTAGCTGATGGTAAAAGTAAGTAAAAGTAAAAGAGTAGAATCACAGTATATGAGTGGATGAGAGAGGAATAGGTGTGAATAAAAGAGGAATAGAAAGGACAGCGAGAAGTGTGTCAAAGGGGAAGAGAGATAGATAGAGAGAGAGAGAGAGACAGAGAGAGAGAGAGAGAGAATAAAAAGAGAGTGCATAAACAGTAAACAATACAGTGTGTTCTGAGAGAAGGGCAGATACAGCAGCTTCATGTTACAGAATAACAGCAGGTGTATGTGTGTGTGTGTGTGTGTGTGTGTGTGTGTGTGTACTGCAATCCACACAATGCACACACACGCACACACACACACACACACACACAATGCACACAAAACACGAGCAAACACACACAGTTCACTGTTGTGTAGAACAAGCTCTCTCACACACTCAGCAGACCTGAGGGGGCCACTAGTCAGCACTAACACCTTTATAGATGTGCAAGTTATTCATGCCATGGGAACGTATACACCCCCCACTCCATGACAGACACTGGATTTACTCCGCCATCCCGACATCCTTTACTTCCATAAACAGTCTAAAAGGTCAGCTCATCAGACCACAGTACGCATTTCCACTGAGCATCAACATCCATTTCAGATGAGCTCGAGTCCTGAGAAGTCCTCAGCGTTCCTGGATGTTGTTGATTGATGACTGGATAGAGTACAGTATTCTTAGCCTTAAATGGCCCCTTCCCCAAGTTTCTTAGAATGTGTTGCAGGCATCGATTTCAGAATACACATGAGCTCACCAGACAAAACATGATTCACCTGTGACTGAAACATACCCAATAGTGTGTAATTCCTCCACCAGCACCAATAACAGCTGTGACTGGATTGGGCATGTACTGGACAAGTTTCTGGATGTAGGCCACATCAACGTTTAGACACTCTTACATCAAAGAATTTCGCAGTTGGGCCAGATTTGGTGGATGCCTTCCTGGCACAATTCCGAGGAGGATTTCCTATAGACTGGGATTTTAGCCACTGCTGGCAGACCCATATGACCGTACGCTTCCATACACCTGAAGATTCAGCTACTTCCTTCACACTATGGTTTTTGGCACGCCCAAATGCAGTCACTCCTTTTAGCCAATCATTAACATCTGCTTTGGAGCCATTTTCCACACATGGAACCAGACATTCCCTGCACTGTACCACCTCTTCCCAATCTATGGATCCCGTCACTCACACCCTGCAGGTCCCATCATCCTCGTGCAGCACCATCTTCAGGAGCCTGAGGTTACTACCACCTTAAACACCCCAGGTGACTCATTTTTAAATCTATTGTAGTAGATTATGAAAATTACTTTGGAAATGACTATGATAGCTCCCCCTTGGATACAGATCCGAGTGGTGTATTTACAAATCTCTGATATATATATATAAGCTTTTCTAGTTTAGATTTTTGCTTATTTGGAATTGAGGTTTGTAGACATTCACACACACAATTGACTGTTTGTGGATGCCATACACCAACACTGCCTTCAGCACCATAGATGACACATATAAAACTAGGACTAGGTAACACTGGCCACTATACGCACACACTGTCTCTAACCCAGACTGTATGGCCCATATTTCCTGTCTCTGTGTCAGAATAACTGTGTTATTGGCCCATATTTACCCCTCTGGGTCAGAATACCTGTGTCTACATCATCATGTGTATAGGAACACGCCAACAAAATGACCCCAGTCAGCATTAATAGTCTGGTCAGTTTGGTGAATATGCGTGTCTACTTGTTCACTGTGCTTTGTAGGCCTCATTGATTTCCTCACTGCCACACATAGAGTACTAGTCACCTGCTTGATTGTATGGGGGGTTATCATGTTGGAGACATTCTGATCTAACTGATTATGCCATAGAAGATAAGATAAGATAAGATAAGATAAGATAAGATAAGATAAGATAAGATGGCCTTTTATTATCCCACATGGGGAAATTTGCATCGTTACAGCAAAATAGCATTTATACAGTAGTTTAACTTGTTCTTTGATGTTCTACATAGAAGGTATGTGACTTTGTTTGGGTGAAAAACGTCCAGATGTTGTTCTACACCCCCATTAACAGAATAAAACGAGCTGTTTTTCCTTTTCTGGTGAGCTAATGAATGATCTAATGAGCTCTGCTCTGATTGGCTGGTTTACAGGCGCCATGATGATCACACATGTATGAGTGAAACACATGTGGAAATAGACTGAATAAAATGAGCCTCTGTGTAATTAAGCTCAGTGCTGGAGCTAATGCTAGTAGCTAACGTTACCTGCACTAGCTACTCACTTTCCATCTGGACGTCAACACACAGTAGATTAAAGCTGTTCCTCACATGTATGTATGGAACTCTCAGTTTAAGATGATCTGCTTCAACCAGCAAACACGGATACAGTCACACAGCATGGCTGCTACTTACAGGCTGCTGTTGGGGCTGTGATGCTAATAAAGGTGGAGCTGCTCCTCTCTTCAGTCTCTTCAGTGTCAAACACTGAGTTAAGCTGCTCCAAGAGTTTGAGAAGCTCGTATAAAGATGAACATCAACCATGTACTGCTGACAGTCCAGGAATGCCAGATTACTCCACCTAGTCCACCTTTTTGGTTGCTGTAGCTCTGTTGTGGTTGTATGTAAATGTTGATGGTGAAAATATTAATGAGTCTGTTCTGTAACAGTATAGGTGTTTGGGGTTCACAGTATGTCAGTTACGTATACTATATATATAGCAGAATCACAGCTCATATAGCTCATGACTCCAGCTTTCATCAGTTCATCAAATCTCTGTCCCGATCTGTAAGTGCCGTTACTGTGAAGTGGAAAAGCCCAGTAGCAGCCTCAGCTCAGTCCGAGCTCCAAACTGCCTCTGGAAGCAGCGTCAGCACAGGAACCGGTCAATGAGCTCCATGGATTGGGTTTCCATGGAAATCCCAGCAGCCAGGCAGTCACACACAAGCCTAAGATCAGCGTCAGCTGGAGTGGAAGCGCATGTCTTGGTTGATGAATCACGTATCACCATCTGCCAGGACAAGTCTCAGTTAGGCAGTTAGTCTCAGGTGGCTCCTCACAAAGCTGCTTGAGAGAGCAACAAGACTGTGGGGGCTTGGGGGGGCTTGCGGGGCTGATGCTTAGATACTACATCTACAAGAGAAGAAAGTTTAGATTTTTAAACCTGCTGTCTACATGGTACAAGCATGTCATAACCCCACTCCTCCTCTCTCTGTCTCTCTGTCTCTCTCTCAGGTCCACTTTGCAGTGCGTGTGTGGATAACTTTGGCGCCCGGCCGGTCACTATATTCAGTGGTGTGATGGTGGCGGGGGGGCTGATGCTCAGCGCTTTTGCCCCTAACGTCTCCTTCCTCATCTTCTCATACGGCATCGTCGTCGGTAAACCCTTCTTTATCTCATACATCTATACTCTCATCCATCCTTCACTCTTCTCTTCTCTTCTCTTCTCTTCTCTTCTCTTCTCTTCTCTTCTCCAAGCCCCGCACTGCTTCTGTTCTCTTCTCTTCTCTTCTCTTCTCTTCTCTTCTCTTCTCTTCTCTTCTCTTCTCTTCTCTTCTCTTCTCTTCTCTTCTCCAAGCCCCACTCTGCTTCTCTTCTCCTCTCGTCTCTTCTCTCTTCTCTTCTCTTCTCTTCTCTTCTCTTCTCCAAGCCCCACTCTGCTTCTCTTCTCCTCTCTTCTCTTCTCTTCTCTTCTCTTCTCTTCTCTTCTTTTCTCTTCTCTTCTCTTCTCTTCTCTTCTCTTCTCTTCCCTTCCCTTCCCTTCCCTTCCCTTCCCTTCTCTTCTCTTCTCTTCTCCTCTGTGGCCTGGGGTGTGTAATTCTTGAAAGTCTATAGCCTTCTTGTTGTACAGGTCAGCCCCTCTCAGTCTGTAATGTAATACCTGTAGTGCAGATCCAGGCAGGAGAATCCACAGAGCATGAGTCAGTCGGTGCTGAATCAGTATGTCCAGTCCTGACCTTCTTCCTTTGACAAGTGATCTTTATGAAAGACGTATCACTACTATCCGGTTCAGCTGTAATGTTATGCTGAAAAGGTGATAATGGCGCACATATGCAGCACCAGCACCAGCACACCAGCATAACACACACTAACACACCACCACCACTACGTCAGTGTCACTGCAGTGCTGAGAATGATCCACCACCCACATAATTCCGTGCTCTGTGGTGGTCCTGTGGGGGTCCACAGGGTAATAAAGTATACAGAGAAACAGATGGACTACAGTCTGTAACTGTAGAACTACAGAGTGTCCTATATGGTCAGTAGAGCTGATAAGATGGACAGTGGAGGTGTAGTTAATGAAGTGGCCGGTGGGTGTGTATATAGTCTGTTTTTGACTACGGCTCTGCAGGACCAGGGCTGGATGTCCCTGGTTTAGGGTTTAGGCCGATTGTCTACAGGGGATTCTCACATTTTAGTCTGGATTCTGCAGCCTGGCTCTGCTCTACAGGCATTACATTACAGACTTCAAAGAGCTTAAGTGTACCGCGAAACAAGAGGGTTATTGACTGGAGCTATTTCAGGAATAACCAGTGTGTGTGTGCGTGTGTGTGTGTGTCCACTGCGGTCTGACCTTCAGGAGCTTATTCAAAACTCATTATTTTTAATAGAAAACCAATTGTATGAAAGTCCTATATTTATATCATAGCTTTTTTTTTCATAGTGTAATTAGCTTCATGTTTTTCATCTTTCTTCAGTGTATTAGTTGGGGTGTGTGTGTGTGTGTGTGTGTGTGTTTTTGTGTGTGTGTATGTGTGTGTGTTTGTATGTTTGTGTGTGTGTGTGTATCTGTGTTTGTATGTTTGTGTGTGTGTGTGTTTGTGTGTGTGTGTGTGTGTGTGTGTGTGTGTGTGTGTTTGAATGTTTGTGTGTGTGTGTGTGTGTGTGTGTTTGTATGTCTGTGTGATTGTGTGTGTGAGTGTGTGTTTGTATGTTTGTGTGTTTGTGTGTGTGGGTGTGTGTGTGTATATGGCTGTGTGTTTGTATGTCTGTGTGTGTGTATGTGGCTGTGTGTTTGTATGTTTGTGTGTGTGTGTGTTTGTGTGTGTGTTTGTGTGTGTATGTGTGTGTGTGTGTTTGTATGTCTGTGTGTGTGTGTGTGTGTGTGTGTGTGTGTGTGAGTGTGTGTTTGTATGTTTGTGTGTTTGTGTGTGTGGGTGTGTGTGTGTGTGTATATGGCTGTGTGTTTGTATGTCTGTGTGTGTGTATGTGGCTGTGTGTTTGTGTGTGTATGTGTGTGTGTGTTTGTATGTCTGTGTGTGTGTATGTGTGTGTTTGTGTGTGTGTGTGTGTGTGTGAGAGAGAGAGAGAGAGAGAGAGAGTGTGAGAGAGAGAGTGAGAGATCCACCCACAGACATCAGTTGTTTTTATCAAACCTGACAGTGACAGCTTGCAGACTGGGTCCACATTAACCAACCCCCCATTGAATCCTATGACCTACATACCGTACAGTACTGTACAACGGTCAGCCCTCATTTTACCTCATGTCCAGTTATACAGCCACTAATTGATCTAGTTTTCGATGTATGTAAGAAATGAAACTTATTAAACCCTTTTAATCAGATACGAGTTTGTTAGTCAGCTTCCATTAGTCATCCATTACTCATCACATATCACGCCTCAGATTTTATGGCCGTCTGGATTTGCTGATGTGTTTAAAGCAGATTGTCTGGCATTGTATAACTGTTTGGTATTTCTGATTGTTTGCTTGTTTGTTTGTTTGTTTGTTGTCAGGTATGGGCTGCGGTCTGGTCTATGCAGCCACACTGACCATCACCTGTCAGTATTTCGAAAAGAGGCGTGGCCTCGCCCTGGGCATTGTTACCACAGGTATGGCCCTGCCTCTCTCCAACATGCATACCCCAGGCTTATTATTCATTTAAGACTTATTATTTCATCGCTTTGGGACGTTATGTGGTAACTACTGTGTTATGTTGAACATCATCTACATGGAACATGTTTACATTTAGCATTTATTACCGTGTTTGTATTTTTCTTCTAATAATAATACACAATAACTTTTACAATAAAATGTGCATTAAAGTGTGTTCTCTGTACAGGGTGTATCATTTAGTATCACTTAGATAGAGTGGGTATTTTACAAAACAGGATTTCTCAATTAGCCAGATAACTTAAACCCAAAGATGAGGATCGTCCAATAGGAAAGTCCCTCAGCTCTTGTCCTATTGGACAGGCTTGACTTTGGGTTATCTGGCTAACTGAAAAATCCTGCTTTACGGAATAGCCCCCAGGTGGGCCAGCATGGCGGCACAGTGGGAAGTGCTGTTGCTTCGCAGCAAGAAGGGTCTGGGTTCGTCCTTTCTGTGTGTAGTCTGTTCTCCCTGTGTCTGTTTGGGTTTCCTCCCACCGTCCAAAGACAGTCAGGTGAACTGGGGATACTAAATTGCCCCCCTAGGTGTGGGTGTGTGTTGTTGTTGATGTTTTACTATGCGTTCAAACTAGGTTACATTTTTATATTTACAGTCTTATATCTGATTATGTAATTCTATAATTGATTACATATAATGAATTTGTGACGCTGGAAAGTGAACTGAATCACAACAGTTGTAGCAAACACAACCAACAGGGGAGTGACAAACCCAGAACCAAAAGGACAAACCAATCAAGTGATCAGACCAATAGAGCCAAACAAGCAGGCAAAAAGCAGGAGACAAGTAAAGATCATACATTATTGGTTAACAGAGAAAACCCAATACCTCACAAAGACAAAACAAACGGAGTGCATATACAGACAGGGGCTGTATTCAAAATGTTGTAGTACTAGTATGTAGTATGTAGTGACCAGATTGAAAGTCTGTAGTGCACCGGAGATACCCGGATGGTGTTCTGCTCCAGTCAGAGGTTCTAGTGTACAGGGGGAGCTATCTTGATAGTGTACTGGAGATACCCGGATGGTGTTCTGCTCCAGTCAGATGTTCTAGTGTACAGGGGGAGCTATCTTCATGGTGTACTGGAGATACCCGGATGGTGTTCTGCTCCAGTCAGAGGTTCTAGTGTACAGGGGGAGCTATCTTCATGGTGTACTGGAGATACCCGGATGGTGTTCTGCTCCAGTCAGATGTTCTAGTGTACAGGGGGAGCTATCTTCATGGTGTACTGGAGATACCTGGATGGTGTTCTGCTCCAGTCAGATGTTCTAGTGTACAGGGGGAGCTATCTTCATGGTGCACCGGAGATACCCGGATGGTGTTCTGCTCCAGTCAGAGGTTCTAGTGTACAGGGGGAGCTATCTTGATAGTGTACTGGAGATACCCGGATGGTGTTCTATTCCAGTCAGAGGTTCTAGTATACAGGGGGAGCTATCTTCATGGTATACTGGAGATACCCGGATGGTGTTCTACTCCAGTCAGATGTTCTAGTGTACAGGGGGAGCTATCTTCATGGTGTACTCCGAGTATAACTGTGGGTGTAGTGATTGTAGTGGGGTATGTGTTCATCAGAATGAGCCTCAGAAAGTTAAAATATACAGGTCTGAAGATTAATAAAAGATGAACTCGCTTTAGAGGGTCAGTTTTAGAGTGAAATAGCCAAGGGTAGCTAACAGCTAGGCTAAACGTAGTTCAGGTGAACTGAGCAGCGTTAGCAGCAGCTAGCTCTAAACAGTGGATACAGTAATAACAGCTC
Source organism: Semaprochilodus insignis (assembly GCA_034552555.1). Taxonomy (NCBI): domain Eukaryota; kingdom Metazoa; phylum Chordata; class Actinopteri; order Characiformes; family Prochilodontidae; genus Semaprochilodus; species Semaprochilodus insignis. Next base: position 1,819,852 of record CM067483.1, on the reverse strand, counting down.
TGAGGTAAATGTGAGGTAACTGGTCATGTGACTGTATTAGTATACTACACTGTAGGTCAGAACTTGTTACTGTACTGTATACTACACACAGGGGGCATATACAGTATGCAGTACATGCGACTGTAGTATACAGTGTGCAGTATAGTAGTGTACCATTTTGAATACAGCCATGGATGATGAGTAACAGGTGAATACAATCAGTACTCAGGGGAAGAGGATCGGGAAAGCAGTTTGTGATTGGTGGATTGCGGGCACGTGGTAATAACGTCATGATGGGTTGCATTGTGGGAAATGTAGTCCGTGGAGTTGACAGAGGCAGAAGGAGAGCCTGGAAGCGTGACCGAATTCCATTCTGTACTGGCAGAATCAAGTCTGCAATTTTTTCTTTTTTGACTTGTTCAGTAATAAACACATTTTGTTTTACCAACAAACACAAATGTGCTGTCAGTTGAAACTTTAGAATCCGCAGTTTCAACAGGATTGCTCCGCTGGTTTCAGTATCTATGAATTCTTTTGCATTCGGTTGTAAAAAACATGCTTGTGTTAATGGCTAAAAGTTGTTTGCATATCACGTCACCCAGCATTGTTGCTGGAGTGCGAACTGCAGATGGAGGGCAGGAAGTAGCATAGGGTGCTGGATCGCAAGCTCTCAAAATGGCTTCTGTTTGCATCGTTTATGGTTCCTCAGACTGATGTAACCGAGAAACCACAAGGAGCTTTCATCGAGTACCAAAGGCTGTTGTTGATGAGGGAGAAAAACACAAGAAATTGACTGAAAAACACGTGTCTGTATCTGTGGTCAAAACGAGACGGAAGTCAGGTTCCCGTTCACCAGCTCCGTGTTTGAAGTTTCCGGGTACATTCTGGTGCCAGCTGCACCATTTGAGGTAGAACAGGAAGGCAGCTGGATAACACTTAAATCGGGGTTAACGGCTGCTTTAAACACAGCCACGCAAATGGAACGAGCTGTGTGACTCTTGTTTTGCGATGATCCATGTCTTTAATGGCATTTCAGCAGACTTTTGAGAGGGTTAACCTCCGTTAAGTAAACAGCTCTAACACTGACGTTAACAGGTGCCAACCACTAATTAAGAAGCCTCAATGCTTTTATATGCTTTCATGTTCTTTATGTGTTCTTGAGTAGAAGGACGTCTGGAGGAGAAGGTAGCTCTTATATCTTTCCTTCGTAATATCGTCTAAACAAGGACAGGACAGGCTCCTCTCCTCCATCTTATCCATTCTGCTTTTCACTTCTTGCCCTTCATATGGATTCTGTGCATCATGCGAATCACATGACTGCAGACTACCTGTTTTATACCTATTGTACCTGACTGTGCGTCTCCTTCCCAGGAACCAGTGTGGGTGGGTTTCTGTACGCAACGGCGCAGAACGAGCTGATTGAGCTCTTCGGACTGGATGGCTGCCTGCTGATCGTCGGTGCCCTGGCGCTGAACCTGATGGCGTGTGCCGGCCCTATGCGACCCTTGAACCTTCCAGGCTATTACCTCAAACAGAAGGCGGCTCTGGTGCACAAGGACGGACCACTGTATGACAAACCAGCTGCCGTCATCATCATCGACTCCAGTACCACGGATGGCTCTACCCACAAGTCCCCCGTAAAGGAGCTCCTGATCTCCATGGAGACCGGGGAGCCGGGGGCAGAGCCTGTGTGCTCACAAGTGGTGCGGGTCATCAAAAAGCGCCTCCGACCACACATGGACTACCTTCACACGATGGCCGAATATTTCCAGGACCGCACCTTTACAGCCTTTTGCATCTCCATCTTTCTCTTCAGCCTGGGCGCGTTCCCACCCGTCCTGTTTATGGAGGACGTAGCCCAGAGCGAGGGCCTCATCGAGCATGTGGCCCTCATCCCACTCGTCTCCATCGTTGCTGTGGCAACCGGCATGGGCAAGCTGGTCCTGGGTGCCCTGGTTGATGTGCGGTGGGTCAGCGGTCTGCTCCTCTATGCCTTGACAGTGATGGGCTCAGGTGTGGCCCTGCTGCTGGTGCCCTCTTGGAAGAGCTACCTGGGGCTGCAGGTGCTGTCCGCCACTTTGGGCTTTTTCTCAGGCAACTGGTCACTCACATCCTACATCACCACGCACATTGTGGGCATTGAGCGCCTCAGCCAGGCACACGGCGTCCTCATGTGCTTTGGAGGTTTCGGGATCATGCTGGGACCTCCTGTCGTAGGTACGGAGACCTCAGACGCACATACGTTTGTTTTGTGCATTTTGACATAATTAGAAAATACCTATTGTTCTTTACATTATGTGTAAATATGCATTGGTGGGAGAAAGTAGCGGATATTGTTGGTGTCTGTGGTGAGTCATGTCACTCGATAGCTAGCTAGGTTAGCCAGCGTGCTAACCGGCCAGTAAAGCTAGCCACAAATGCAAGCAGTTAGGTTTCCATACAAATGAGTTGGTCAATAATAATATGTGCTTTTAAAACCAGCTAGATTTCCTGGACCCTGTATACGCCCACACACGACAATGCAAATGGCCTCCATAGAGACGAACATTAAATCAGGCTTATGTAAATTTATGTAAATGACTAATGTAAATAACTTGCAATTGCATTTACAATGAGCTGCAATTACTTAGCCTGTTTTACGATGATCCATGTCCATTTCACTAGATATTTAAAATAGTTATCCTACAAAAAGTTAACAACTGTAACATTGTGGAGCCATTTGGTACCGAGGTTGGCCAAAGTTGTATGCTTGGTAAAAAGTCTGGTTCCATTGACTTACATTAAAAGTAAAGTATGTTTTCTCCTTCTCCTGTAAAAGGTACCATTTTGGAGATTCAAGGTTTTGTTCCTACTAAATTCCTATATATATGTCCTTTCACATAATAAAGGGAAATTTCAAAAATGTAGATTTTCTGACAGTGACTATAAAGAATACGCACCGTAACCTTCTAGCCGCAGGATCATTCTGGGACCTGCTATTGTAAGTACGGAGTCCTCAGATGCAGCTGTGCACCAACTCACACAAACACTCCAATCCACACACTTCTGAAACACTGAGCAAAGCTCTCATCGCTGACTCTCTCTCTCTTTTTTTCCCATCCTAGGTTGGTTCTTCGACTGGACCCAGTCATACGACCTGGCGTTCTACTTCAGCGGGTCCTGTGTGGTGTTGGGAGGCATGATTCTGTTTCTGGCTGCCTTGCCTTGCTGGGACCGGGAGAAAAACGCATCTGCAGTTGATCCAGACAAACAAAGTGCATTTGACTGTGACAGAGTGGCTTCAGTGGCCTGAGACACCTGAAAGCAATAGTCCAAACTGTCATCAACTCACCAGGACGTCCTCGGTGTCTGTTTGCTTCTTTAGTTTTGCACTGGAGTCGACGTATCCAACAAGTAATGGAAGATTTGAGCCACTAGTTTAAATCATTTCCCAGAGAGCAAGAGGATAACGGTCCACTGTTGGCCCACTGATGGCAAAGCTGGTGGTCCACTGGCGTTTTGCTCAGCGTTTTATGGGTGGCCCCCCCAAGGAAGGGTTCCTTCTTTTCTTACTTTCGTTCTTCTTTGTTAATTAGTTTAGTAGTTTAGGGTCAGCAACACTATATCCGGCCTAAGCCCTATTCGGACAGGCTTAGTTTAACATGGGGAGGTGGAGTAATGTAATTTTACTACAGGAAGTAAAATTTATGACTGATTTGCAGGGGATAAGAAATCTCAGCATCAATGACTGAGATAAAAGAGAGGCTACTTGATTTATGCCCTGCCATCACCTCCAAAAAGAGATGCACCCACCAACCAATCCCAGTCCACCAAACAAAGCTATCTTGCCAACAGCATCTGCTGGGCAGCGTCCTATGGGGATGACAGCCAATCTTATAGCCCGCTTATATTAATAATGAAATTTAAGTTGGAAAATTGGCAACTACGTGTTCATAACACCTATGTAGGCTACAGGCTAAGCTACGCAATGACTTACCTAAAGCTGCCAGAAGCGTCCCGCCTCTGAGGAGGCCTTTGGCTCGTCTTCTGGACGTGGTACACCGTACAGTAGTACAGTTTGCCACAGACTTAAATGACCCAAGGTATCAGTGCAATGCAGGGCAAAGCTAAATGCCTCCTCGAGCGCCTCCATACTTGGGGGGAAAAAACGTGAAAAAGTCATTTTCCACAGGATATGCCGGAATATTTACTAATTTGCTAATTTTACAGGTTAAGGTAAAAGACACCGGAATCTTTACTGATGTGGAAGAGTGCAGTCAGTAAAAATGACAGACGTGGTGCATTCGGATGGGACTAAAATCACTGAGGTTCAGTTTTAAGGACATTACCCCACCTCCCCATGCAACACTACTCCCGTCCCCTTTGAAGAGACTGAAACTAGTTAAAACTTGTGCGCAAGAGAGTAACCTTGGTGATCCAAGAGTGGACCGGCAGTGGCATGCATTCAGCAGGGTGCCAACCTGATCAAGCCAGCAGACCCATATTTGCTTGCTCTCTGGGTTTTGACACTGTGTGATCATCTGTAGATCACATAACTAAATCTAGTAGTAACAGTCATCATGACAGCCACAGCTTAGCAATACTTTTAGACAAAATCCGTCTTTCAGGGCTGCTACTGTTCGTCCGTTACTTGTTAGCTACGTTAGCCTCGTAGCACCAGTGCAAAACAAAAGAGGCAAACTTTAGACACCAACCATGTCTTGGCTGACTGACCAAGTTTGAGGTTTGAGGAATGTACGTATTACCCGTGTGTTGGATTCAGCGGTGTAATTTTTGCCTGAATCATCGCTTTAGCGTAGATGCTAAGCTGACTGACCCCTCCTAATGCCTTAAAGCTCGTACCCACAGCAATCTACATCGATCCTTAAAGCGTTATCTCATCTTTCTATCTTGATTTCCTTTTTTCTTTTTTTCCTCTCGCCAGCTAGAACTAGCTAGAAGACTTTCAGTGCCAGATCTGACTGTAGAAAACACACAGAAATCGACTTTTTGATTGATTACTCTTTCGGTATTTTGTAGTGATGCATAATTCTATTTTCTGTATCTTGTGACTGTAATGAATATAATTATTGCCTCATTTCTAGAGGCCTGTAAGGTTCAATATTGGACACGCATCTATTAGCTTACGTTTGTGGGGTTTGGTACCCTTCACTCACTTGAAATGAACCTTTGTTTAGTCTGACCAGACACGACGTGGAGTCAAAGTACTGTAGCCTGGATTTCAAGGCATCTGGAATCAAGACTTAAAGCTATGATAAAGACAGCCCGGGAATTTTACACTGTACATGTCAAGGAAACACAACTAACATTAGACTATTCGGATCATTTTAGGCTGTCACTTTACCATCCAAAGATTTTTGACGGTGTTCCAGGGAATGATGACAGGGACTGGAATCACGGAGGGAATCCATTTTGAAGGCCCAGTCGGGATCTGCAAAGTCCTGAGCTGGGCCAGCACTTCCTGACTGGCTCCTCAAATGGGCAAAAATCTAATTTACACAATTTCCACCCGCATCCCAAATCAAGCCCATTCCAGAACAAAAACACTGAGCGTGCTTCCGAAATAAATTGGTGTCATACACTAGGAAAGTAAATGCTAACTACAGCGCAGCACACCAGTTAACGCTAATCACGCACATGTTTCAGGCTATATCGGACGTATGAGCTCTACGTAAGCTAATTCTTTTCGTACCTAAGAGGAAATGTCTAAATGCATTTTTCCCCAAAATGAGGAAACCACTGGACCTGTAGATGTTTAGCACAGACATGTTTGGTGTCCTAAGTTTGCCTCTTTTGTGTTTTGTACTGGGCCTGAGCAGGCTAGGCTAGTATAGCTAGCAATTAGCCACATGAACACATCCTAAAATCATGAGATATCAGCTTGTTGTCATTTAAGGCGAGCGTTCTTAGGCATGAATCTTGCTCAGCACTATTTGGTATCACATGCGTTCACATTAGCAAGGCTAATTTACATGCCACCGGAAGCTAATTCCTTTTCACCAGGCTACGTTCACTGGCATTGGCCTGACCACAGCTTTATCCTCGTGGCTAAAGGGGCAGAACTTCACCAACCAACCGAACACCAGACACCAAACATGTCTTGGCTGTTTTTCTGTGTATAAGATAACGGGGGGTAAATTGTGTAAATTCGATATTTAACTCTTCATAAGCGACTCGTCTCGCTTTTCTCCTAGCGCACAGATTTTCCGGTCTATTTTTTACATGCCTACTTTCCTTCTCTTCGTGATTCTTCCTAACGTTTTCTTTTTCCTTCAGTGTTAAACCAAAGTTGCTGGTGGACTGACCCGTTTCTTCTCACCCAGTCCACTGCACACGCTATGCCTGACCAGAAACTAGCCTTACTGTATGTTGAGGCTGTTCAAAGTCAGAACCACAGCGTGTTTGTTGGCTAGGTGTGCTGTGTGGCCTACTGGGTGAACAGTAGAAGGAGACTAGCCAGCAGCTCACTCAGAAACATGCTGTAGAACAAAAAGACAAAAAAAATAAAATAAAAGTAAGATAAAATTCACGGTCGGAATGTTGGACTTCCATAATCGTGTCGTTTTTAGCCATCCACTGACCTTCAGCAGGCTGGTCCCTGAATATGGAACTTCTTGTATTTCTGTTGTTGTTGTTGTTTGTGATTATGACTGTGACTGTCATGTCCAGTTGGCCCCTTCTCAGACATGCACTGATCGAAGTGTGCTGTGTAACGTCACAAACGGACTTTGTTTTCGCTTCTGTTGTTTGTCGTCTGCGTGTTTGTTTTATACAGTAAGACTAAAGACTTTTTTTTTTTCTGGAGTCTGAAAGGTTTTACAGATGTGCCGGTAAGGTTATGCCACTGAATACTGATGTTGCTTTGGAGACCCACTGCGTCTTATTCTCTCCTCTTTTTTAAATACGAGTGTTACAGTATTTTGTGTACGTTTTTTTAAAGTGCCAATAAAAAAAATACAACTTGGTCAAAGTCAAACTCTCCGAGCTTCTTATGAACATGCCTTATCAGTGTTTGTGAATGGTAAGAGATGGTGGACCTAATTAAGACATTTATGGATAACATAGTGGTCTGGAAAGGAATATGTCCAAAAAAGCTGGGACGCCGTGTAAAATGTAAATAAATGTAAATAAAAACAGAATGCAATGATTTACAAATATATCCCATATACCCATATACCCATATTTTATTCACAATAGAACGTAGAACACATATCAGATGTTGAAAGTGAGACACTTTACCGTTTCATAAAAAGTCACATGACTGGATATAAGCAGAAGCAAGGATGGACAGAGGTTCAGAGGTTCACCAGTCTGTAAAAACTCCATGTATTATAGACCATTGTATGGTATTTTTAATGGTTGCTAGGGTGTTGCTAGATGGCTCCTAGGGTATCTTAGATGGTTGCTAGGGTTTGGCTAGATGGTTCCTATGGTATTAGACGTAGTTGATACACTGTAGTTTGGCCGTTGCTATGGTATCTTAGTTGGTTGCTATGGTGTTGCTATGTGGTTACTATGATATTGCAGGTCATTGCTAGGGTTTTGCTAGGCAGATGTTATGGTATCTTAGATGGTTGCTATGGAGTTGGTAGGTGGTTGCTATAGTATCTTAGATGGTTGCTAGGGTTTGGCTAGATGGTTCCTATGGTATTAGACATAGCTGATACAGTGTAGTTAGGCGTTTGCTATAGTATCTCAGATGGTTGCTAGGGTGTTGATAAGTGCAGTATAGTGTAGTAGTATAGTAGGTTGTTGTTAGGCAGTTGTTATGGTATCTCAGAGGGTTGCTAAGTGATTGCTATGGTGTCCTATGTGGTTGCTATCGTATCCTAGGAGGCTGCTAGGCAGTTGCTGTTGTATACCTGGTGGTTGGCAGAGGGTTGCTAGGTGCTTGCTACAGTATTCCTGGTGGTTGCTAGAGGGTTCACTGGTGGTTGCTATAGTATCTAGGTAGATATGCTAGGTAGTTGCTGGGAGGTGGCTAGGCAGTTGCTGTAGTATTCCTGGTGGTTGTTAGAGGGATGCTATGTGGTTACTAGATGGTTGCTTTAGCATCCCTGGTAGTTGCTAGAGAGTTCCTAGGTGGTTGCTATCACATCCCACATGGTTAAAGGGAAACTCCACCAAGTCATTCAGAACGGATTTGGTGT
>CM067483.1:1763729-1810571 GCA_034552555.1 Semaprochilodus insignis | reverse complement strand
ATTGGCAGTAGGTTGGGAGCGGATAGTCACGTGATCGCTAGGTGGATCTTGGGAAGTGGAGTTTGCGTGGTTGTTAACCCGTGACGGGCTGGACGGAAGTGTGACATTGTACTTATTTGCTGTTTTGTCTAGTGCGGTATCAGAAGCTCTCCTGCAGCTACCATACGTAGCAGAATAATCACAGTTTGGTATTTTGTTCATATGTTGAAGCCAAAACTGGGATATGTAGTAATGATCAGCCTTCATGATCTCGATAACAACAGTATGGATGAAGTCTGGAATAGTTTCAGTAGTCCCATATGGGCCAAAAACTAGATTCCATGACCTTAACTTTGGTGTACTGGAGCACTTTCCACAGCTGAGGACGACGGGTCGTCTGAAGCTTCCATCATTTCTGTAGCACGATAATGTAGTTAATGTGTTATTACTATGTTATAAATTATTTAACTGCTTCCCTTCTGTTTATTATGCATGCCAATTACTATGTGATTATTATCATTTCATACAGATGCATATTCATGAGTTTCATACATATTAATTAGTGGGATTATTCTACATATATATGTACTCTCGCTTCCGCATGCAACGGATTGGTTAACCACCCTCAAGTCCCGTGGCGTCGTGCAGCAGTGCAGACATCTGCCACAGTGTATCTTAGCATCCTACTTTGCGTAAAACACAAAATGCTTGTTTTATTATAATCGTCTATCTGTATATACTGACTGTTGCCCCGACAATAAAATGTCCCCTGATTGACGATGATGTCACCATGCACTAGTGGGCAGGGCAAAATAATCATCAAAACCAACCACTAATATCACGTTTGTCCTCCGCCTCCCACCAGCCCCACCAATATTGGAGAGAAAATAACACTCAGAAGCGCATGACGGCCCTGAGGGAAGCAGTGTTAGGATTTCAGATCAGCCTGACTTGCACACCAAACCATGAAGCAATATCCCGAATACAGAATCTGAATATTTAATATCGGTTGGCGCTGGCTATATCTTCACCGATCCGGATAAGTAGAAGTAGAAGATGCCAGGAAAGCCTTAAAGGTCCTTCGCAGGTACTGCCATCTATAGGTGATGTGTAGGTACTACACCCACATTTACCGAATTATAGCAACACAGAAGAATACACAGACAGATACATGTGTGCACGGGCTCAAAGTATCAAAACTGAGGACAACAGGACTGTGGTTGTGCTACTGTCACAGCTGGAACGCTGCAGCAAATGGGAGCTATCAGCTATCAGTCTTTCTTATCGTCCTATAGGGTCACATGTTGTTCTATAGGGTCAGCTGTATGCTATACTGTATATACGCACCACTGTAGGTTCAGTGCTGCTACACCTCGATCAAGACAAACGTCTTTGTCACAGACACAGTACCCACCCCCCCACGCCCTCCTCCTCCTCCTCCCCGTTTCTAACACACACACACACACACAGGTTGAGCAGTTTCCATGGCAACACAGCAAGCTGGTTCATCAGTGTACTGCAGAACGTGGTGCTTTAAGTAAGGAAAGCGCTGGAGATCAGGGCGGTAGAGATGGACAAATTCCATCCTCCATCGTCAATTCCAAACATTTTCCTGGTTGCTGAAACGCATAATGACGAACATGGACATCACTAGGCCAGTTTCAGCCTCCACTAAATGCTATTGAGCCTCATAAACATCTATCGCTATTCATCTATAGTTTATTCTCACTCGTCCTTCATTATTTAACCGTGTCTCCAAATCTGCAGTATACCACGATAGAAGGGTATGACCTGGGGGAGGTGCTGCTGCTAATGCAGTGCTACCTCTGCCATCCTACAAACCCCTGGCTCAGCCAATCAAACCAGACCTCCTAAGTTGACGGTTAATCATATCAGATCCCATTAGCTGTAAGCCGGTCCTATCAGAGCTGGGAGAGAGGCTCTGGTTATACATGCTCTGCGTAATGTGAAAACCCCGTGAAGCTGAAGACAGGGCTTTGATGTGGTCCATGTACATATTTGCTGCTTCCAGGACATTTATAAAAAGGTACAGCATGTAATAAGAAATAAAGTTGCAGGTATTTCAGCTCAGTAGACCAGCATCGTCTAAACCTTCTGCTTCCACAGTTAATACATCAGCCAAATCTAAACCTCCGCTTGATGCCCATATGTGTGCTTTTTCATTATCTGACAGAAGGTGTGGGTGGTATGGCAAATACACCAATTCAACACACAACAGAGACTGTAACAGGGACTCTTTCAGAGGTAAAGATTCTGTAACAGACTGCGCAAAGTAAAACAGCAAAACTCAGAGAAGAAGGATGTTCATCGTCTACTCTACATACTGCCCTTAAACGATTCAGAGAATCCCGAGAATCTCTGTACGCAAGGGACAAGAACCAGGACCGGCACTGGATGTTCGTGATCTTCAGACCCTCTGTAGTGAAAAACCTGCATGGGATCAGAATCACTTCCCAACGCCACTTCATCACTGCTCCACAAACGCAAGTTAAAACTCCACCACACAAAGAAGAAACCAGATATCAACAGATCCAGGGCTAAACTAACCTGCCTGCAGTCCAGACCAGTCACCCACTGGAAACATTTGGAGCATCATGAAAGGAGGAATAGGAGAAAGCAGACTCCGAACTGTGGAGCAGCTGGAATCTGATATCAAGCAAGAATCAAACATTTCACTTTCAGAACTACAGCAATCGTCTCCTCAGTTCCCAACCGCTTCCGGAGTGCTGTTAGAGGAAGAGCTGAACACAGAGCTTAACATAAACCTGTAACAACTTGCATCAAGATGTATCTACAAATAATAAATGAATCAAATTGATCAGTTTCAACATTTGATGTTTCTTTCTACTATCTTTAATTAAATATAGAGTTTTAATGACTTGCTCATCACTGTATTCTGTTTTATTTACATTGTGCACAGCTTCCCAACAGGGTTGTCCAACTACAGAAATGATTATTTATTGATTTACAAGCTGCACATCAGTAAATCCAGTTATACAGGCCTAATTCTGCTTTCCCCATAATAAATCATGTAGTCAGTATTCTTCAGGTACTGACAGCGTCTACCATATGCTCTGAACAGTAATGTGACCCAATTTATCACAGTAATGATGAAATGGTGTTCTACTGTCCTCCCGTCTTCCAAGTGCTGAAATCATCATGAATCCGTCAGTGAGAAGTCTGGCTTGCAGTGCTGAAACTAATAAACATATAAACAGATTGAAAACTGAGTAAAGCCTGGACCAGAACCACACCGCACAGAACCACACCATGGCTAACAGACAGTTGTCCAGCCTCGTAACGCCATATACTGTAGTATGTAGTGATGAGGAACCTGCTGTGAGGCTGTGTGTGTGTGTGTGTGTGTGTGTGAGTGAGAGAGAGAGAGAGAGAGAGAGAGAGAGAGTGTGTGTGTGTGTGTGTGTGTGAGAGAGAGAGAGAGAGTGAGTGAGTGTGTGTGTGTGTGTGTGAGAGAGAGAGAGAGAGGGAGAGTGAGTGTGTGTGTGTGTGTGTGTGTGTGTGTGTGCTGTGCACTGAGAAACATTTCAAAAGGCATCTGCTGTGGAATTACTGCAAAGACACAGCACTTTACCTACTTAGAGAGAGAGAGAGAGAGAGAGAGAGAAACGTGGCATAGGGGAGAGGAGGAGAGGGAGACTGAGATGGATAAAGAGAATTAGAAACTGCCTGAGAAAGAAAGAAGAGAGTAGGGGAGAAAAGGGGAACAAGAGAGAGACAGGGTTGAGAGAGGGAATGAAAGTTGGTATAACAAGAGAAGAAAGTGAAAGTAGAGTGAGTGGTAGTGAAAACGAGGAGAAAGTGAAAGAAACGAGTGTGAGAAGGGAAAAAGAAAGAAAGTGTGTGAGAGACAGGAAATAGAGAGAAAGTGAGAGAAGGAGGGACACAGAAGGAATAGAGAAAGAAGAGGGAGAAGAATGGACAGAAAGTGGGAATAGGGAGAAAAAGTGAGAGAGGGAAAGACAGAAAGAGAGGCAACAGAGAAAAGGGGGGAAGAATGGACAGGAAGAGAAGGAATAGAAAAAGAAGAGCAGAGAAGAATGGACATAAAGAGGGAATAGAGAGAGAAAGTGAGAGGCAGAAGAAAGGACAGAAAGAGAAAGAACAGAGATAGAAAGGGGCAGAGAAGGAAGGACAGAAAGAGGAAATAGAGAGAAAGGGGCAGAAAGAGAGGGAATGAAGAGAAAGGGGCAGAAAGGAAAGACCAAAAGAGAGGAAATAGAGAGAAGGGGGAGAAGGATGGATAGAAAGAGGAAATAGAGAGAAAGGGGCAGAGAAGGAAGAACAGAAAGAGAGGAAATAGAAGGGGGGAGAAGGAAGGACAGAAAGAGGAAATAGAATGGGGCAGAAAGGAAGGACAGAAAGAGAGGGAATAAAGAGAGAAAGAGGGGAAAAAGATGGATAGAAAGAGAATAGAGAGAGAAAGCAGGGAAAGGGCCGATAGAAAGAGAGGGAATAGAGAGAAAGAGGGGCAGAGAGTGAGAGAGGAGGGACAGAGAGGGACTCGGAGCTCCTGTGAGCTTCAGTCTGGTTCTGCTGCAGTGAAGACGGTGCTGAAGTGGACAGGCATCACCGCAGAGCAGCCGGGCCAGAGGAAACCACAGACCGCCTCTGGCCAAAAACAGAGGTCACTCACACCCACCATCAAACCAGCCTGGTTTATCCAGCGGATAGAGAGAGGGATCAATCCCTCCTTCAATCCCTCCATCCATCTCCGTCATTCACTACAGCAGTGCTGCCGGCTGCAGACACCAGCTACCCAAACACCATTACGTCCCCTGAGCTTAGAGAGAGAGAGAGAGAGAGAGAGAGACCACCTCTCCACACGATTCACCACCTCATACATCACCATCAGCATTCCAGGTTCTCCTGCGCTGGGAGTGAATACTCCTCAGCTCCTCCTGGACATGAATCAGATCTAACTGTACTCATCAACACTCGACTCATCGACTCCAAAGAAGGGCCCGGTCTGCTGACGGCGCTGGAGCTACTCACCGGCTCTGTACATACCAGGATCACAGTCTGGGGTCAAATGGGATGATGATTCTGAATTGCTGCTGTTTTCTTCTGATTGTACCCGAACAGACGTGACTCCAGTCACAGCTCAGAACCAACGGGCCGTGCCATTGTGTTATCGAGCGGGCCGGACAGCAGAGGGTTATAGGCAGGCAATAAGGACTGTGTGATGAGATGATGTCACCTTGTAACAGAGCGGGAGAGAGTTTCACTCTGGCGAGTGGTTTTGTTGTGAAATGGTCCATTCTGTCGTTCACAGTGGTGATGGGAACCGGACGGTCCATTGTTCTGTTTTTTCCAGTATTAATTATATATTACATCACATATAACTATCATCATCAACATCACGTATACGGTATGAACCGAAGGCTGATGTAGGTGCACTGGTGGAAACTGCCTCAGAAAGAAAGAAGAGAGTAGGGGAGAAAAAGGGAACAAGAGAGAGACAGGGTTGAGAGAGGGAATGAAAATTGGTATAACAAGAGAAGAAAGTGAAAGTAGAGTGAGCAGTAGTGAAAAGGAGGAGAAAGTGAAAGAAACAAGGGAGTGTGAGAAAGAAAAAAGAAAGAAAGTGTGTGAGAGACAGAGGAAATAGAAAGGGAGAGAAGGAGGGACACAAAGAAGGAATAGAGAAAGAAGAGGGAGAAGAATGGACAGAAAGTGGGGAAAAGGGAGAAAAAGTGAGAGAGGGAAAGATGGAAAGAGAGGCAACTGAGAAAGGGGAGAAGAATGGACAGGAAGAGAAGGAATAGAGAAGAGAAGAGCAGAGAAGAATGGACATAAAGAGGGGAATAGAGAGAGAGAGAACTGGGAGAGGGGACAGAAGAATAGACAGAAAGAGAGAGAACAGAGAGAGAAGTGCAAAGAAGGAAGGACAGAAAGAGGAAATGGAGAGAAAGGGGCAGAAAGGAAAGAGAGAACAGAGAGAAAGGAGCAGAAAGGAAAGACAGAAAGAGGAAATAGAGAGAAAGGGGCAGAAAGGAAAGACAGAAAGAGAGGAAATAGAGAGAAAGGGGCAGAAAAGAAAGACCGAAAAAGAGGAAGTAGAGAGAAAGGGGCAGAAAGGAACGATAGAAAGAGAGAGGAAATATAGAGAAAGGGGCAGAAAGGAAAGACCGAAAAAAAGGAAATAGAGAGAAAGGGGCAGAAAGGAACGATAGAAAGAGAGAGGAAATAGAGAGAAAGGGGCAGAAAGGAAAGAGAACAGAGAAAGGAGCAGAAAGGAAAGACAGAAAGAGAGGAAATAGAGAGAAGGAAGCAGAAAGGAATGACAGAAAGAGAGGAAATAGAGAGAAGGAAGCAGAAAGGAATGACAGAAAGAGAGGAAATAGAGAGAAAGAGGCAGAATGGATAGACAGAAAGAGAGGAAATAGAGAGAAAGAGGCAGAAAGGAAAGACAGAAAGAGAGGAAATAGAGAGAAAGAGGCAGAAAGGAAAGACCGAAAAAGAGGAAGTAGAGAGAAAGGGGCAGAAAGGAACGATAGAAAGAGAGAGGAAATATAGAGAAAGGGGCAGAAAGGAAAGACCGAAAAAAAGGAAATAGAGAGAAAGGGGCAGAAAGGAACGATAGAAAGAGAGAGGAAATAGAGAGAAAGGGGCAGAAAGGAAAGAGAACAGAGAAAGGAGCAGAAAGGAAAGACAGAAAGAGAGGAAATAGAGAGAAGGAAGCAGAAAGGAATGACAAAAAGAGAGGAAATAGAGAGAAAGAGGCAGAAAGGAAAGAGAGAACAGAGAGAGAGGAGCAGAACGGAAAGACAGAAAGAGAGGAAATAGAGAGAAAGAGGCAGAAAGGAATGACAGAAAGAGAGGAAATAGAGAGAAAGAGGCAGAAAGGAATGACAGAAAGAGAGGAAATAGAGAGAAAGAGGCAGAAAGGAATGACAGAAAGAGAGAGAGAGAGAGAGAGAGAGAACAGAGAGAGAAAGGGGCAGAGAGGAAGGACAGTATGAACTGAGGTAGGCTGATGTTGGTTCACTGGTGGTTTCGATCCCTGGCTCCCGTTACTGCCTCTGTAAAGACGTCAGGACGTGTACCATTGTACATGAAACCCCTCTCTCTGCCTCGCAATGACGGATCCATGAGGAAGTTCTGAAATTCCTTTACACTTTATTTAGACTAAAGAACCGCTCAGATAGAGGAACCGCACCAATGGACCGGAAAGGAGCCGCTAAGATATCAGAGCCCATTGTGCTTCACAGCTGCTGCTTTCTTTCTGCTCAAGTTATTATTTTGTGGAGGTAAAATCACTTTCATTCACCGAAATAAGATTTCAGGCTTATCAAGCACAAAACAGTTAGCGATTCTAACCCGTACAGTAATGCTAACCGCGCTGGAAGTCACATAAATTAGCCTTACAAACAAAGACTTAATACAAACATACTGTCACTTTCACTGACAAGAACTATTGTTTAAATACTACGGTTAAATTAATAAAGTCAAAAAAAGGTAAACAGAAATTCAGCTGTCAGCTGTAGCAGGAGTCCAACTGAAGGAAAGTATGCCATCTTAGCTAGCTAAAGTTAGCAAACAAGCTAGCTCGTTTAGCATGCTAGCTAATGTTGAAATAACTTCACTAATTATTTCGAATTTAGTCTGTATACCTATTTTAAAACTACCCCTGCAGCACTACTACCAACAGCTAGCACTGTTAGCACCATCGGTTAGCATGTGTAACGTTAGCAACATAGCTAACGAACTAGAACTAGTTTGAACTAGCCTGAAAGAACTAGCTTTGTTATCTTTCTAAACGACCAAAAAGAACATTACTCCCTTCACAAACTGCAATATTTAATAACCTAATGTCTATTCTTATTGTATGAACCCAAGAAATCCAATAATGGTGATATAATTTGACAACTGAAGATTTTTCTCTTTAGCCTACCTGCTAATTCAGTTCAGCTTTTGCTACGTCGAATAGCAGGTCGTTATTAGTAGCCTGGTGTTTTAATTTATTATTAAAAAAAAAAAACGCACAACATATAACTATGAAAGTTTTTTTTTCAGCAATTATACAGAGAAAATTCAGCTGTATTACAGGGATTATTTATAAAAAATGCTCTTTAAATTTGGTTTTGAAAAAACAGGATTCCAGCTTACAAACAGCTCCTTAAAGGGGAATTTCACAGTTTTCTAAATGTCTCCATAATAAAACGATGTGAGGAAAGTCATTCAGAGTCGCTTGGTGTGAAACTCTCCGTTCTAGAGAAACTCGCAGAGCCGTAACTGTTCACAGTGGTGGTGACTGGAACCAGACGTCCACCTGTAAAATACTCCCTCACAGTAAGGGGTCTCGATTTCGAAGAAAACTACAGACATTTCCAGTCCGGTGGTCAGTAGATCAATAAAATACCCAATGTTTTTATCCGTGAAATAGAAAGGGAGGATCCTGTTTCATTCTTTCAGCATCACCCCCATACCATCGTTGCTGCTGTTCTCTAATGCAGCCATGTAAGTCCTTAACCAACATTGTTTTAACACTTGAGACAGAAAAAAAAGGGTCTGCAGTAAAGACCCCAATACCCGGACCCTAAACACACCCCTGGGCAGCTTCAGCTCCGGTGAGACACAGACGCTGCTACCAGCGTATGTGATATATGGAGGTCTGTCATCATTTACTGTAACTCCACTTCATTCAAACTCTAATCTCTGACTGTTAACTCCGCTATACACCAAATCTGTCCTTCTTTCGGCTCATGTGAGCATATAACAATCACACGTCCAAACGAAAGAAGCGTGAAGCGAGTCCACCAATCAGGTACAGTNCTCATGTGAGCATATAACCGTAACACGTCCAAACGAAAGAAGCGTGAAGCGAGTCCACCAATCAGGTACAGTATTTTGACCTGTTGGACAGAGCTTGGTTCTAGCTAATGGAACCTGTTCTCCTTCAGTGTTCTGTGCTGATGATCTGAATAGACATCAGTGTCAGACTAATTAATGACCTTCTATTAAAGATCGGTGGCGTCACGCGTCAGGACCCTTCCTCTGCCTCTGCCGAGTCCGGGGACTACACTCCCCATGATTCCCTGTTCCATGACTACAACACCAGGAGTGCTATCTCCACCAATCAGGAACAGCTTCCCCGCCCTCCGTCACCAGAGTTCTGATTAACCTCACCTGTCTTCCATTTACTCGTTGTGTGTATATATACCTGCCCTGGTCAACAACACTTTGCGAAGTGTTGCCGACCCTGGTGTTGCTTACTACGCGGGTTCTATTGCTATCTGTGTTTCCGTGTTTGACCCTCTTCTGCCCTTTGCTTTTCGTCTTTTGCCTCTCCCTCTTGGTTGATCGCCTGATTTCTTATTGTCCTGGTTCTGACCCCAGCCTGTATCTGGATTTAGGCCTCGTCTCGCCCATGTCTGTTTTGGTCGCTCTGGTTCAGCAATTCTGTTTATTTGCCCAATCGACTCCCTCACGACCTGCATTCAAATCTTGTTGCAGTTTACCTCCGCGAGCGTCTGGTTCACCAATCCAGCGTCACAGGTGGACTGAGAGACACTCGAGTCTCTTCACCTACACTGAGCTGATTAAGAGTCTTGTTCCAGAAATGATAATAGGACATTAGAGCCGTAATAAATCATGCTCCTGTTACTCTCCATACTTAAGTACATTTGAAGGTACATACTTTAGTACTGTTACTCCAGTGGAGGACTAAAGGGAGGAGCTTCTACTGACACTGGAGGAGGATTTTACCTTGGAGGTCTCTACTTTAACTCAACTACATGGGCTCAGCGTAGAACGGGACATTTCCCATCAAACGTCTCTGAATGACTTTGTTTACATCTCAGAGACTGAATTAAATCTGAAATTGTTAAGAGCTTTAGAGCTTTGAGGACAGCTGTCATATGTCAAGTGCTACACGAGCTGATAAAGAGCCAGCAGCAGATTGCAGTTTAACTTCACTCCCCTACTCCCTCTCTCTCCTCCTCTCCATCTCTTTAACAGGTGTTGGGTAATCATTGGGAGTCGTGAGCTGTAATTATGATTAAATGCCGTAACTTCGAGTATTCTGTTGACCCTGCAGCCATTGTGGGATCTACACCAGCCTCATCACTCCCGCTTGCCAGGAATTCTGCAGAGGGGATCCAAGCGCAACTTCTGTGCATGCAGGTTCCTGGAAAAATCCGATTAAATGATTTACTCTGTGCACTGTAGAGCTAACGATCCATCCGCGTGCATCTACTCTGAGCAACAACGTGAGCGCAATTATGAGCCATTAGTCTTTGTCTAGACACTGGTCCAACACGGGACCGTAGACTACATCCTGAAAAAGATGCTTCCTGAAGAGTGAGGACAGTAGTTCTATACAGAACCACGAACACTCAAAGAAACCGTGGCATGCTTATATTGATCCTGGTGGAACGGTTCTTCAGATTGATGGAGAGTATGTTGTATATGGTTCCACACAGAACCTTTCTCTATACCTCACCAAAAAGGGATCTTCTATTGTTAGAAGCTTGCCATCCCCCCTTACACAACACATTCAGCTTCAGCTGTACATGTATGTTATTAAATAGGAGCTTTGGCAGTTTGGGTAGACATACAGCTCTGGAAATAAATAAGAGCCCACTCCAGTTTCTTCCTAAATCAGCATCTCCACATGTCCAGCAGGTTCTTAGTGAGGAACAGAAGGTTGGGTTCTAGCTTTACTGGCAGATACAGTGAGCGTCTGGTTCATAAGAACAAGGTCAAGCAGCAAACACACAGGACAACACAGCTACAGACTGGCAGAGGGTGAAAACCACTCTCTACTGACCGTGATGAGCGCCACCTCATTCCAGTGTCACTTAACCACTGTAAGATGACCTCAAGTGACCTACAGAAAGACTGGCGAGCGGTGGCTGGGGTGAAATGCACAGCGAGCATGGTTCTAAAAACAGGCTTCTGGAGGGTCATTAGTGATTTTCTAAATAAACAGATCTAAATACAATATTTGATCTGGAATTTGGGAGACGTGTTTCCAGTAGTGTATAGAATCAAACAGAACTGCTCATTTTGGTCCAACACAAACCCAGAAACTGTACAACTAGAGGAACTGATCATTTTGAGGTGCTCTCTTCAATTTTTCCAGAGCTGTGTATTTGATAGCCTCTTAAACCTCACGTATTGGTATACATGGGTATGCAGGTTACACAGATCCAGTCCAGCAGTCTAGTTAGTCTAGTGTTCATCTTCTTTGAGGTCATTCTGGTGTATTGTACTTGGTCGCTCTTCTCCCTCTCTTTCCATCTTTAAAGCCCAGTTAAAAACATACCTTTTTCAGAATATTTTCCTAAAATTATTATTATTATTATTATTATTATTATTATTATTATTCATCCACCTGCAGGGTTGTAGCTGCAGTAATGGTGACAGCCAGAGTTGGAGCTTACCCACGAAAATGGGTTCATTAGTAAAGATGGCAGTTCTGTATAGAACCATGAACACTCAAAGAAACGTTGCATGCTCCAGTGGCTCACTGCATGGTGAAATGGTTCTTCAGGTTGATGGAAAGTGTTTGGCTCTATATAGCCCCCTTTCTGGTGTTAGATAAAACCATATACAACATATTCTCCTTCAATCTCAGGAACCATTTCACCATGCTAAGAACCAGTGAAGCAGTTCTTTGAGAGTTTGTGGTTCTTTATAGCACCATTGTCATTACTAAAGAACCCTTGAAGAACCGTCTATATCTTGATCACATATCTTAAGCCTAAGATTAAAAGGATTGAGTTTTAAGAGTTGACCTTGGTGCTACTTTCCATCACTGGAGATGCTCTTGGAGAGTAAAGGGAGGAAGTTTGATGGTGAACTTTAGACTTCTTCTAGAGTGGTAGGAGGTGAAGAGGGACTGTGCATGTCCTTGTTTCTTATGACGGGGGTTGACACCACAACCTCCTGGTGATATGCCCCCTCCATCCACTGTTGTTTGGAGTCTGAATTTGACAGGTTCTACCCAAGCAGAGAGAGAGACAAGAGAAAAAGAGGTCACTTATGACTCTTGGACTGCAGGATGGCTGTGGCCTCACCGGAGATTGAACTCATGATCTCCTGATGTCACCAGTACCTAACTGGTAGTCCAGAATTGGATCGAGAAGTGTGCTCTACTGCAAATCCGGATTATCTTTTCAGTATCTCTAATCGTATTTCCAGTGCGAAGACAAGGACCTCCAGCGTGCACATGTTCAGTGATGAGAGAAAAGAAACACGGCAGCAGCTACAGCCCACCCCAACCTACCTCGGAACAGACTGCACCTCTCAAACCACTGAGCTTTTGTTCTTCCCAGGCGGACGTGCCAAAGCCGCAGACACGTTCGTTCCTTGTTTTATTCAGTCCATTAGCTGGCAAACGCATGAAAGCAGCTAACCTGCCTCAGCTGTGCAACAAAAACACTAGCGTGTAAAAGCAGTGATAAAAAAAACACATGGTGAGTAAAGGAGAGGCGCCATGTAGCCTGTGAGGTGACTGATTAATTAGCTCCGACATGAGGACCATAGACACCTTCCTCTCCAGATCAAAAGGGAGAGAGAAAACCTGATGAGTCACTGTGCTAGCATTAGCATAACTTTAGCAACAGATGGGTTCAAAGGAGCAATCTCACAGCCTACCCCTAACAAAAGGTACCAGGTTGGTCCAAACCCTGCTGGTTATCGCCGCTACTATGACTCATTTCTATGACTGACATCTGGCTTTGTAACAGTGGGTCACTATGGTTTAGTATTCAGCACTGCAGCCATGAGAAAACGCAGTTTGTCCAGAGGTGGAACAGGAACAAACAGTAAGAGGACAGTCCGTCCATAGAATTGCTTTTGGAATGTTCATAGTGTTTGTTTTAAGTATTATCACAATATTGGTTGTCAATATCGTCATATGTTGTTTTAAAAATGGTCATAGTATTGTTTGGATATATCGACATATTATTTTAGATATTATAGCAGTATTGTTGTCAAAACTGTCATAGCATTGTCTTCAATATGATTGCAGTATTGTTTTCAATATCATTATATGATATATTTAAAAACTGTCATAGTATTGTTTTAACATTAGCGACATAGTTTTAGATATCACAGTATTGTTTTAGTATTATTGCAGTATTTTTTCAGTATTTCTGTAGTATTTTTTTAATATTATTGCAGTACTGTTTCAGTATTACTGTCGTATTGTTTTTAATATAATTGCAGTATTGTGTTAGTATTATTGCAGTGTTGTTTTTAGTATTATTGCAGTACTGTTTTAGTATTATTGTAGTATTGTTTTTAGTATTACTACAGTACTGTTTCAGTATTACTGTCGTATTGTTTAATATAATTGCAGTATTGTGTTAGTATTATTGCAGTATTGTTTTTAGTATTATTGCAGTACTGCTTCAGTATTTCTGTAGTATTGTTTTTAATATAATTGCAGTATTGTGTTAGTATTATTGCAGTATTGTTTTAGTATTATTGCAGTACTGTTTCAGTATTTCTGTAGTATTGTTTTTAATATAATTGCAATATTGTTTTAGTATTATTGCAGTATTGTTTTTAGTATTACTACAGTACTGTTTCAGTATTACTGCCGTATTGTTTTTAGTATTGTTGCAGTACTGTTTCAGTATTACTGCAATGTTGTTTTTAGTATTATTGCAGAATTGTTTTACAGTATTTCTGCACTATTGTTTCAGTATTTCTGTAGTATTGTTTTCAGTATTACTGCAGTATTGTTTTTGGTATTACTGCAGAATTTTCAGTATATTATAGTGTTGTTGTCAGCACCATCACAGCACTGTTGTTAGTTTTAAGGCAGTAATGGTTTTAGCATCATTGCAATATTGTTTTTAGCATTATCGCAGTATTCTTTTATTATTATTGCAGCATTGTTTTATAACAACACTGTTTTAAAACCATGAATTCACTGCAGCTTCTTACTGAACCTCAGATATTTCTTTATCACACCCAAACTGTAAAGAAGTATGAAATTATCACCAGCCCTAGTACTCTATACCGTTCCTATTATAGGTGTAGCTTTGCGGGGAGACTGTAGCAGACGGCTGTTTACTTTCACCGTCACTTTGTAACAGTTACGGGAACGTAGATGTTATGATTGGGTTAGGTCCTGCTGTTTATCATAGAGACCAATAACAGTTCTATCTGCCTGACAGCTTTACAGCACTGGATTCTTCCCTCATAGCGCGTCAGTGAAGTATTATTTTCGTTAGGAGCAGAAAGTCATGCCTTTCATGGCTTGGAGGAATGAAAGTGAGTGTTTTCTCCATCTTCCTTTTTCTCCTTCACTGCTCAGGCATGTCGGGGGTGACAGGGCTGCCGAGCTGAAGCTGCCCGCAGCACTTTGGGATTAAGAGGCTTTCTCAAGGACACAGCAGCAGCGGTCAGAGACAAGAGCAGACGGGTGATACCAAGCCATCACTCCTGACGCCATGATTTCCACCCTGCAGGTCCAGGCTGGACTGCACCACTGGCCCCAGACTGAGTGCTGGTGTTTGTATGTTTGTGGAAGGATCATTACGTGATGCATCTGCGATACCTGTTGGTTTCACACGTCATCTGTAACTGATATAACTGAGATGATTAGTGATCATCATTAGTCAGTTCTGACTCCTGGCGACCATATGGATGGTGTTTCTCCAGAATCTTCAGTCTCCTGTTGGTTCATGGTTCCTCTGATCTGTCTATTTCACCTTCAGCTGTTCTTTAATGAACTTTCCCATCAAAATGTCTCCAAAATAAGAGCTTCGGTTTGAGTGAGGGAGCTTTGAGTGAGAGGTGAGGCTTGTTTTGGTCACTATCAGCACTATTCTATTCACTCTCCAGTTCTCCAAATCAGATGTTGCTTCCAAGCTGGGAGGGTGACAGCTGGCATGTGCTTCTTCAGGGACACCAGAAGAACCACACCTTACCACTTATCTTGCTGCCAATGCAGCATCACTGGTCAGCTCAACACGCTTGGAGGAGAATGCTAAGTGCCAATTCTGTTAAGCCCATGACGGCCAGTATCCACCTGAGTGATGGAGGAGAAGACAGTTACACTATCCTGGCTGGCAACAGGGACTGCTGCACTACCAAAGTGGGTCTGAAACCTGCAATCGTTCCTAACAACCATCTGCCATTTTTACCAGAAGAGTAAATGAACCTTCCTCAGGCAGTGTAGACCTGTTGTGTTCAGATCAGTGTGCATCTCTGTTAGCTCAAGCTAACCACCTTGTTCTGGCTGCTGCACTGCTGCACAGATCTTCACAACGAAAAGGGGCTTTTCTTTCCTGGCGCCACGTTGAGCATCCCATTCACCAGCGGCCGGGCTCCTCATTTATAATACCTCTGGAAAGCCCCCCTGAGCCTTTCAGTGTGGGAATGTAGTCACTGGACTGCAGAAGGTCTGTGAAAGGCCAGAATAGTTCACAGCGGTGGTGATGGAAACCAGGCGACAGAAGAGTTCAGTGTCTCTAAACCGGGGGTCTCCTATCCTCCTACTGGAGATCTACTTTACTCCAGAGTCTAGGTCCAACCACAATTTCCCACACCTGCTCCATCTAACCAACATCTTCCCAAGTCTGGATCAGATATATTCCCATAACCTTTCTTCTCTCTAGGGTTGGGGTTAGAGTGCTGGGTTGGGGTTGCCAGGTAGTGCAGTGTGTATGTATATTGTTCTCTCTAGGTATCTGCACTGGCCCTTGTTCGGGCAGCGTCTGAGCTCATGGCGAGTTTTGACTCTAACCTTTCTATACTAGCTGGGAAACATTATCCAACGGAACACTAAGCACGGTTGTAGGTCGCTCTGGATAAGAGCATCTGCTAAATGCCTTAAATGTAAATGTATCAGAAATCAGGGTAACTCTTGAGTGTAGGGCACAGTTTATAAGGCTAAAACACACATACATAAGCTTGCCATGACAACCGACATAACCCTACATAAATCTTAATACAGCTTATTCCAGTATGTGCCATTCTCTATAAAGGTTACATTCGCCAATTTTGATCAAAGATAGCTAAAGCAGCCTTAATGACAGACGACACCTGTTGGAATAAGCATTTATACACATTTATGTAGGGTTGTCATGTAGCCTTAGGAATGGTACGTATTACCTACGTATTACCAAACAAAAGGCCATTTGGAGACCATGGCTCTAAAAACATCTAAAATAGCTATCAATCTGCCGACTGACACGGTTTATAATGGTTTTGGGAAGATTTTGGCCAAAGAAAAATCATTTTGTAAATCCAGTCGTGGAGGAGAACAACATGCAGGGTGTTGTGAAGTAAAACAGCCCTGAAAGAAAAGTACTTTTTTTCAGATTTCACTCCACATTGTGTACATCCTAACAGATGCATTTTATGGCAAGTGGCTTTACATGTACTACAACAGATGCTGTGAATGTCTCATAATGCAAATAAATCTGACCCTGATAGACGTGCGTGGACAGGATCTCTAGAACGGAGATAAAAATAACACTGAGAGTAATACAGACTGACGCCTGCCTTCACCCAGGAGGATGATCAGTTTCAACAGAATGGAAAAGGGTGTGTATGATACCATTCAGATGTTTGGAACATATATACACTATATATATATATATATATATATATATATATATATATATANGTCCTGGAGGCCCACTGTCCTGCATGTTTTAGTGCTTTCCTTGCTTTAACACGCCCACTCAGTAAGGGGTTATTGACGAGCTGATTAGTTGGATCAGCTGTGTTTGGAGCCGAGAAAGTGCAGGAGAGTGGGCCTCCAGGAACTGGCTTGAGAAACACTGCCATAGAGTGCATTAGTGCACATTTGGTGCTGCACACCATCAGTACTGAGCACCAGTTGCTTGTTAATGTGCTCTATGCCAGTGCTTCTCAACCCTGGTCCTGGAGGCAGCCTGCCCTGCATATTTTGGTGTTGTCCCTGCTCCCAGCATTCCGGATTAAACTTATCAGCTCATTAACAAGCGTTGCAGGGGTGTGTTAAAGCAGGGAAAGCACTGGGCAAGATGTGCAGGGCAGGGTGCCTCCAGGATCAGGGTTGAGAAGCACTGCTCGACGCCATCATCATCATCATTAGTGCCGAGATTGATTCTGTCCATGGTGCTGAAATGGGCTGTTGCTCTAATGCAGTACATTAGTGTACATTTGGCGCGCTGTGGTGATGGTGTAGAGCACCAAATGTCAGTGCCGAGACAGTGCTGTGAATGTCTGATCGCAATCCTGGTCCTAAAGGACCCCCTGCCCTGCCCTTACACACCCACTTCAACTCGAGAGGGGCTTGTTAATGAGCTGATCTGATGGATCAAGCTTGTTGAGCGCAGGGGAAACACTGGAATGTGCAGGAAAGGGGATGGATACCACTGAACACCTGCCTTCCTCCAACCCTAATAGACCTGATCCAGCTGAAGGTGGGGCGTTAGATCCTATAGTGGAAGGTGCATCTCCAGGAGGAGACCCTAGCTGAAATGGACTCGTGCTGCTGGCAGGGTGAAAGCACGCGCGGCGATTTTTTTTTTTTTTTTTTCCCTCCCGCTTTGGAAAAACGCAACGCCCAGCTCGCGCTGCACTCCGCGTGCAGTGACACGACAGGCTATAAAGCTGTGGTGTCATGGATTACTAAGCGCAGGTACAAAACCACAGCATAGCGCCTTATGGCCGTGATTAAGATGATGAAGATGATGATGATGGTGGTGGTGATGACTCGGCATGGTTTACCGCGAAGAGTTCGTGCAAGAAAAGCGTCACGACACGCGCGTACGAGCATGTAAAGAGAGATCTGAGCGCCGCTGTTAGTGAAATGAGCGCCGTTTGTAAAGCGAGAAGAAAAAAAAAAAAGAAGGTAAAAAGAAATCATTGCAACGTCACCGGTTTTAGCCGGTGAATGGCGCGCGCGCGCACGCACGCACGCACACACACACGCGCCCTCCTCTTACCGTCTCTCTCGCACAGCTGGAGCGACTCCAGGCTCACGTTCTTCACGAGGCCCTCGCGCGGGCTCGCCGGGACGCCGCGGCCGAGACCCGGAGCCTCCATGTCTGTCCGGCTCGTGCGGTGTCAAAAAGGAATTCTCTCGCTTCTTTTCCGCGCGAGCTGGAGAAGGAAAAGAGAGGCACGAGCGTTCCTCACCCTTCTGGAGTCTCTGAGTCTCTGTCTCTCTCTCTCTCTCTCTCTCTCTCTCCCCGTCAGTGAATCGTCACCAGCACGAGCTCCACCTCCAGCACAGGGTCTGTACATTTTGACCACTAGTGTGGCCACCTTTAATTCCCTTATGCTTCTTATATGTGCTGTCTGTCTGTCTGTCTGTCTGTCTGTCTGTCTGTCTCTCTCTCTCTCTCTCTCCTTTACTGTAGTGGTGGTGGTGTGTTAGTGTGTGTTGTGCTGGTGTGAGTGGATCAGACACAGCAGTGCTGCTGGACACCTCAGTGTCACTGCTGGACTGAGAATCAACCGCCAACCAGAACTATCCAACCAACAGCACCCTGTGACCACTGATGAAGGACTAGAGGATGACCAACACTGCACTGTGCAGCAGCAGATGAGCTTTCGTCTCTGACTGCACATCTACAAGGTGGACCAGCAAGGTCGGAGTGTCTAATAGAGTGGACAATGAGTGGACACAGTGTTTAAACACTCCAGCAGCACTGCTGTGTCTACTCCACCCCAACCCTCCAAAGTTCAGTCTTAGAAGCTGGTTTAGCATTTCCAGCTTCTTCTCACCAACCAGCTAACCCCAAACACATTCAGTGGTGTTGGGTGTCTGTTTCCTTTTCTCAGTGAGGAGCTTCTTGAACAGCTACACCTCCTTTCAGACCTCCATAGCGTTGAGAGGTCTTCTCACAGTAGAAGGATGGACAGAAATGGCTGTGGATGTTCTCAGAATAAGAGCAGGAGTGGAGCTTGGTGTTCTCCTCTCTCTCTAGTTTAATTTGCTGTCTGGTTTTCTACATAGAAGGTATGTGACTTAGTTCAGGGTGAAAAATGTCCAGAAGCAGTTTTACATCCCCATGCACACCCTACAATTTGGTCCAAGAATGAAACAAACTGCTGTTTGAACCCTGTTTTGGTGAGCTCATGAATAATCAGATGAGCTCTGCTCTGATTGGCTGGTTTACAGCAAGATGCCGCGATGATCACACAGATGCAACATGTGGAAATAGACTAAATAAAATGAGCCTCTGTGTAAATAAGCTCCGCCCTCATACTATTTAGTTAGCTGAGCTAGTTACTTGGAGCTAATGCTAGTAGCTAACGTTACCTATACCAGCTACTGGCTTTCCATCTGGACATCAACACACAGTTGGACATCAACAACAAACTCTCAGTTTAAGATGATCTACTATTACCGGCAAACACGGATACAATCACACAGCATGGCTGCTACTTACAGATTGGGTTTGTGATGCTAATAAAGGTGGAGCTGCTCCTCTCTTCAGTCCCTTCAAGGTCATTGGCTGAGCGAAGCTGCTCCATATTGGCCACGGTTTGGGAAACTGTCCGGAGTGAAATGTGCAGACTTTGGTTTAAAGTTGTCCGGGATCCTGTTAAAGACGTGGGAGCTGAAGTTCCTCTTCACCAGCTTGCATTTGTGAATTTTCCGTTCCACCTTAAATGATGCTGTGGTTACACTTTGGCACCTGTTTAAGCTGTAGTTTTTAAGGTGGAACGGAGCATTCGATTAAAGGCTGGTGAATAGGAAGCAGCTGCAGCCCGGTTTACAGATGAACATCAACCAAATACAGCTGACAGTTGGGTTCCTTGGGAAGGGAATGAAAAGTCCCAGCCTGGAACGCTCCATTTCTCCACATGGTCCACCATTTCGGTTGCTGTTGCTCCGTTGTGGTTGGATGTGAATACTGGAATCGGCCTGTTTTACCGTCCTCTTTTGTAAACGCAGGATTTGCACTGAAGGAGAAACAGTGTTTGAGGGTCACGGTACATCAGCTCTATCTACTGAGCTCTCCTTATTCCGCCATGACAATATACATTTTCAGTTCTATGGCAAATATGTGGTGTTTTAACATGGGCTCTAAAGTTGAAGCCTCAACTGAAAAACAAAAAATGATATATTTGTGGTTAATTTTTGTTAATTGGTTAATTTCATCATGGAGAATGTGAAGGTCTAGCTCAGCTTCACAGCACCAATCCTCAGCTCTCCCCCCCCCCCCTCTGTTATGCAAGTGGATTTCTGCTTTCTTTCCAGTTAAATCCCAGTCCTTTGCCCCTCCTCCTCCTCCTCCTCCCTCCATTTCTCCTCATCTGTTCTCGCTGACGTCACCGTGTCTGGTGCTCATGTCCTTATTTGGTACCAAACTGGTCTCGCGCCTTCACAGCAGCACTGAGGCACGAGACTGAAGTGCTGTGGATCCACGTGGACATCAGAACAACACAAACACAGAGAACAGAGCAGCAGGAATACAAAGAGACAGACAGACAGAGAGACAGACAGACAGAGAGAGAGAGAGAGAGAGAGAGAGAGAGATGGGGAGAGAGAGAGATACTAAAAGAGAGAGAAAGATGGGGACAGGGAGAGAGAGATGGAGAGAGAGAGAGAGAGGGACAGATACTGAAAGAGAGAGAGAATGATAAAAGGATGGCTGGAGAGCGGGATAGAAAGATGGACAAATAGAGGGATAGATAGAGGGATAGAAGGACACGTTAAATGGTGGATGGATATAAGAACCAAAGGATGGACGATACAGGGGTGGAGGATAGAAAAACAGAAGGATGGATAGATGGAGGGATAAATGGATAGAAGCGTAGGAGGATGGATGGACAGTAGGATAGACACCTGGATGCTGATGATTACAGGTGGGCATTACTGTCATTTACTAACACTGCCAAATACAGAATGACCATTCGGTTTGAATGGGCTTAATGGAGAGAGGGAGAGCTCTGCCCTCTGCTGGGGATGAACAGAACTACATGGAGGGTTCATTCTGTCCTTCTCACCATTCTCACACATAGGTGACTAGACAGGCCAGTCTAAGACCTTGAAGTGAGGTCATGTATTTAACAGCTAGTATTTATTCACTTATTAGCCTTTCATGTATTTTATTATATAATATACATATAAATACATACATATTTATACACACGAAGGGCTATAAAAGGTATCATAGCGATATGTGTGTTTAACCCTCTTTGACATGGTGTTACATCTTCTCCAAATGTGTGTGTGTGTGTGTGTGTGTGTGTGTGTGTGTGTACGTATATCGAGCAATCCAGCCAAAGCCATACACAGTGCCAGATTTGTCAGACTTGCCTGTAGTTTGCTTTAGTGTTGCGCACTCCCCTTTATTAAGAGGGCTTTCCACCGCAGTGGTTTGTCTGGCAGGTGTGGGGAACAGCAGCCTGGGGTCCAGCACAGTTTGATGAATTCGACCAGGCAACAGTCTGATGGGTTGAATCAGGTGTGCTTGAGAAGGTAAATCATCAACCTGTGCAAGAATCCAGTCCTCCAGGGCTTCACCACTTCTGTAGCCTAGAAGAAAGCAATGTGGCTTTTATCTAGAACTTAGTTCAGATCTGTTTAGAATGATGTAGGTTTTTTGCTGTTAGATATTATTTATATATGCCAATTATTTAGGGCCTGCTATCATTTGGATACCTAATCATTTGCAGGATTCCTCTAAGTGCTTAGATTGTCCCGCTGGGCTGGTTTACTAACCCCGCACTGGGCTGGTACCCTACGCAACACTGAACATTAGCCAGACCTCTACTTGGAAGTTGAATGCGTGGCTGCCAAATAGAAACTGCTCTCTCTTGTTAATGAGTCTATTGTTTTTGAGTCTTGGTTCTTCGCTAAGCTGTTGCTAAGGGCTGCACCTGAATGTGTGGAAAGACACTTTGAGGCAATGTATGTTGTTAAAGCATATTCCAGAAAATTGAGTTCGAACAACTGCACAACACATGGTAGACCCACCAACACTGGCCCCATCACATAAACCGCACTCCCATCCGTGAGAGAGAGGAGAACATCAAGCTCTACTCTTGCGTCAGATCTGAGAACATCCACAGGGGTTGGTGTCCATCCTTCCACTGTGAGAAGACACCTCCATGCTATGGTGGTCTGAAAGGACGTGTAGCTGTTCGAGAAGCTCCTCACTGAGAGAAGGAGAATTCTCAGTGTAAGCAGTCTCCTCTTTTCCTTTCCTTAAGGGTCACTGTGAATGGGAAATTAAATCAAGCATGGTCTTTAAAACACGCTACTACATTTAAATCAATGCGTGACAGTTTGCAGACGTTTGTGTCCGAATTAAGGGCATACGTGTTGAGGCTGCCGAAAGGCAACTAGCAACTAGCGTGGACTCAGACAGAGGTAACATCCAGTATGCTTATGTTTTCAGATATTTATTCTTGTTATTTAAGACAAAATCACAATCAGTGAACATTATTCCTGAACATTCCTTGCTTCGTTTCAGAGTGGCAGGGTGAAGACGGCTCTGTGGCCATTCTGAAAATGTTACAACAGTCACAGTGGACCGCTTGTTTTCTTCTACTGTAAAGACTGACACTGATCTTAAAAGGCGAAAACGAATTCTGATCCCTTTTCAAAGAATCCAAAGCAGGCCCTTTTCTAGTGCTTTCTTTGGTGTGGCTTTCTTACAAAAAGAACTACATTTCCCACAAACCTCCACTCTGGGAGAAGAGACGTCAACAGACGACAACAGAACAACCCGGTTGTTCCTTTATAAAGCGCTCCCCAGAAATACTGCTGAAACCACTCAACCTTTGAGATACTGCTTCAGTCAAACACTTTGAGAACACAGTGGAAACCAACTCCAGATCCAAACTGGCATGATTTTTAAACACACGTTCATGTTCAGAACGAACATAAGGCACCTGAATTCAATCTCTTAAACGTATTTAACGTGTGGTATGTTGTATGTAAGGCTAAATTACCCTTCTCAGTCATTGCCCCTGGCAGTGAAGTATGAAAAGATAATCTGCATATTTAGTATTGACCAACAAGCCCACATCAGGCTACAAAAAAAAGCTACTAGCAAAGTTGCTGATGGTACCTCTTATGCAACATCTATAAGACTCTCTTCTGTAAAACCAACCAAAAAAACAAAAACGGATACAATCAGGATTGTCACAACAACGAGCTAACACACATTTTCAAAGTGGCTTCCATGCATTTCTGAATGCACTAGCGTTTACGGACAACACTTCTTACGAAGAAAATATTCCCACAACGGTATACGCGTTATAATCCAGAGGCTACAAGGCATTTGATGGCTAACTTCCCTTAGTAGAAAAAAAAACATACTAAACAAGACCCTTCAACTTATAAAAATACAAAAACACAATACTAAAAGTAAAATACTGTAAAAATGCTACAAAAGAAAATCTAAATAATAATAATAATAATAAAGAACGGCTACTAACAAACATACAATAGCGGACACACAAACTGTTTCTCCCGTCGATTTGATGCTAATACACCTCTCGGTACCTCAAATAGGATGTAAACCATTCAAACTTATATGCACATAGAGTTTGGACTTGGGATATTAGAAATCATTCATCTGAGAATTGCTGGGGGGGAATTCATTGGAAGTACAGAAGATCGAAATGCTAGCCTACTTCAAAGACTACGAGCAAATCATGAAAGGGGGTCTAAATGCATCTGATTCACTGAGCTGTGTTTTTGGGCTAGCAAGCTTACTCTGTGTAGTTGATGATTTCATTGCTAATACACCCTTCAGACTGGATGTAAGCATGAGACAACAGAGGCTTTCTTGCTATTGGGTTGTCGGTCCAAATTAGTCTTAAGGGGTTAAGGCAGATAACATGAATAAAATGTCTTCTACTACCCCCTAGTGGAAGCCCTATAGTAATTCTGTGATTCTCCACTGTTGCAGTCTTTATAACACTACATGCCACCTATGTGAGCTCCACATGACACCTAATATAAACTTTTATAAAGGCTTATTCTAATAGGTGTTGTTGGTCATACAGGCTGCTTTAGGTCATGTCATGATACTTGACTGGGTGGAATTACATACCATGTTATAATTACAGACTTTGAAGTCAAACTAGAAATCAGTTGACTGTCAGCTTGATATTAAAGTTTATCAAAGCTCCTTGAAATAAGTTTCCATAGGTCTATATTAGTTGTCATTAAGAGCTTAAGCCAATGTCATGTAGCCTTATAATCACTGGCCAACAGCAGAGTTTAGGGAATCGCTACTTCTATGGCCAATAAAAAAACAAAAAAAACAAAAAAAAAAAACCAACAAACAAACAAAAAAACACTATGACAAAATGGGCTATGAACTGACAAACTCCTAGCTAATGTAAAATAAGTGACAAAGAAAATGTAAACTCATTATGCTTCATAAGGTAAACGTAAAATGAAACTGTCAATACTAAAAGAAGCTTTTAAAATATACACTGGAATAAGTGCAGCCTTACTTCGTTGACCACTGCCTGCAGAGCACTGAAGAACACGACTATGAACAATCGACCGATCTCAGGCACGAACTCTGAACTCTGCCCGGACACTGAAGGTCAGTAAGTGCTTTGGAATTGCATCGAGAAGAACACCACGCTCGCATAAACATATCTCGAAAGACCCACAGGTAAAAGCTGTCTTAAAGTGCTTAATGCTGATCCTTGCCAGAAATAGCAATAGTACCAACTGATGATGTTTCTGCTTTTTTCCTGCTCCTTCCTGGTAAACCCACACAACCTTACATCCACAACCATGCTGACTGACTTAATACTGCATCAAACACTCATGATTTCACAAACATTTAAACACCATCAATAAAGTAGCAGCCAGCCCTTCATATGTCTAAGATTCTTTCTTTTTTTTTGGCACTTAGGATTTTTTTCCCATTAACTTTTTTGCCATTTTGGTGCCTATAAATTAATACTATATACCTATAGTATCCACTCTACATACTCTGAAGCACCACACTTGGTTGGGGGGGGTGGGGCGTGTGCAGCCCAGGTAGAGGCACTGTCAGTAGGGCAGTCCATTTGTCACAGCGCCCTGAAGCTTGGGGCTCACCAGCGTCCACTTATGCTCGCCATGTCGGCGTGGAACTGCTGTGAGAGACGTCCGCTCGCGCTGCCCTCCAGAAAGGAAGAATGGATGTTTGTTGGCTCAAAGAGTTTCCGTCGGCTTTTATTCAGCTCTGCTCAAAACAGAAAAGATGTGAGAGGAATTAATAGGAGAACACTGAAATCAGACGGTGATAATCTCTGACCTCACAATGAATAAATTAGATTTAGATTTGCTGAGAAATTATTCAGGGATTCATCTAAAATCAAAATTCAATTACATTTTTAAAAATATACTGAACTTCTGACTGAGTTCTGGCCACACCCATTCCAAACAAATCATGCACACAGCCCTGTGGTCTCCAACCCTGGTCCTGGAAATCTAGCTTCAACCACAAGGTGACACAGCTAATCAACCTCTTCCCAAGTCCCTGGTTGGCTGGATCGGATGTTGCAAAGTAGGGACAGATTATTGTATGCAGGCTGGAACTAATCTCTACAGTACAATAGTAGGACTAACTATACATTAATGCCCAGTGTTTTGGCATAGCATGTCCAAATAGCTTACACAGATGTCATGATCAGGTGTCCATATTTTGGCCAAATTAACTCAAATGGATGTCAAACACCGTACACCAACCTGATATAGCCAGCAACATTTTCCTACGAGCTCCGAATGTTGTAATTCCCAGCTCTTTTAGATCTGGATCCGTCAGTGTGACAAACGTCTGCAGATCAATCTAAAATAAATAAATAAATAAAATAAAATAAATAAAATATGCGCATACAAGAATTTCTTATTTGGGTCCTCGATTTAAAAATACACAATATCCACTTTATCATTTAAATGAACACTCATACCCAGTCAGCAATAAGAATGTTCTTATTTATCAAACATCGTTACACAATTACACTCCTGTAAGTTCATATTTGTTGAAAGATTACAAATTGACATCATTAGTCCACGAAAGACACTAGTACGTCCAGTCAGAGCATTCCTAGTGCGTGTACCTCCTGCTGCTGAAAGACATCTGTGTATTTTCCCAGGCCCAGAGTGCTAAAGAGCTCCGGCAGGTCTGTCCCTTTCAGAGAGGAGCTCAGAGAGCAGCCCTTACTGCCAGCCATGGAGGAGATGCAGTCCATATAGTTACTGCTGCTCAAATACTGATCTACAGCTGTAAAAACATACACACAGAGACAATTTATTAATTCTGCACTGCACAGAGTTACTGCTGCTCAAATACGGACCCATTGTGGTCAAACTACACATACACGGATGCATGATCAATTCAAATCAAATCAAATCATCTGTTGAGACTGACCGGAAAGCATGTTTGTAGTGGCTACTTGCCGGTTTCTTGACCTGATTTTGGGTCTCTGAAGCGTTAGTTTATACACAGACAAACAGATGAAAGGACTGGAGGTGATTTTCACTCACCAGTCCTGCTCTTGCTCCTCTCTGGAGGACTGATGGTAGAGGGGAACTCGTTTGCTGCTCCGTTACCGTTAATACTACCATTTCTCTCCCTCCAGCTCTCCCCACTGCTGCCGTTACTGAGAGCCTCCCCACCACGCACACAGGAGAGAGGAGTTCCCTAAACAACAGAGACACACAAGCAAGTTCCTGTGTGAGAGTGTGTGCATGCATATAGTAATCAACAGAACTGCAACTACAAATCAGTTCATGAATTCAGAGATTTTTACTTGACTTTACTGACCAACAGACTGGTTTTTGGTTCTTCTCTCTCTTGTACTGCCATCACATAATAGTCTATCAATAGCTGCGCTCCAAATTTGACTGCAATTACAGGCTGCAGTCAAAAAATACTGTGAATGATAAGCTGGCAAAACGCTGATGTGAATGTAATACATAGTCGGGACAACAATTTGTAATTAAATGCTGCACTGCAATCTAAAAATTGCTCAGTGCAAATTTATTTATATGTATTCAAAATACACTGCTCAAAAAAATTTAAGGAACACTTTTTAATCAGAGTATAGAATCAACTCTGTTCAACTTCTGGGATATTGATCTGGTTAGTTAAGTA
Organism: Semaprochilodus insignis; assembly: GCA_034552555.1. Taxonomy (NCBI): domain Eukaryota; kingdom Metazoa; phylum Chordata; class Actinopteri; order Characiformes; family Prochilodontidae; genus Semaprochilodus; species Semaprochilodus insignis. The sequence continues at coordinate 1,783,518 of CM067483.1, read as the reverse complement.
GTAGGGGGGTTGTTAATCAGTTTCAGCTGCAGTGTATGAGGGATTGATGGTGGTGGGGGTAGATTAGGGATGCACCGATTCCGGTTTTGAATGAATAAACCGTATACTTCACCATGTTGGAGCGAAGTAAGGCACATAAACACTACTCTACTAAGCTCACTCATACAGCTCACTCTCACACATACGGCTCGCTCCATGTTGTTGTTGTTCCTGTTCGTATGTCAAGTCTACTGTAAGGTCTCGGGCTCCTGCAGATCCACCTCCGGTCACTTGGGGGGAGACAAAGGGCAATCAAGCGGCAAACGCTAACACCTGCAGTTCATGCTACTTAAGCGTGAGAGTGCTGGGCCTTGGTTGCTCAGTCTTGAGTTCATGTTGTCATGTGCACATGTCTCTCATGACTAGCCAGTAAAAGGTTTCAAGACTCTCGAGGCTGTTTGTTTCCCCCCTTCTTCAGAGTCCACTGGTGCTGCTGAAGTACCAAAAAATAAATAAATGTTGAAGTACCGAAAATAAAATAAAATAAAATAATAAATAAATAAATATTTTGGAGTCGGGCGTTAGGAGGATTTCGTGGTGAGCTTCCTTGTCGTTTGAGGAAATAGTTTTTGTTTTGCTCCGCTGAGCACACCAGTTTTTCCTCCTGGCAGCCTTGGTTTGTTCCCCATTTGTAAGTTTTTCCTCTGCACAGTGAGTCCACTCTGCTGGAGAACTGTTAGCTCACCTCGCAGCACTGCACTGTGATCACAGCGACCACAGTTGGAGCCTCACTGAGGTGCGACAGTTCCCAGTTACATCTACAGAGGCACCCCGCAAACATGCTATTGACGGCATAGCACACATCACAAACGAATTAGAGTGGGGATCAGCCTAATTATCCCATACCCGCTCCAGCTAACTTAATTAATATAGGAACCGATGCTCAATCCTAATATTGGATCGGTGCATCCCTAGGGTAGATGTTCGCTTTGTGGTCAACTCCGTGTAGAAACCCGTTTGTGCTCATGCGAGTACACACGTGCATAAATACCTCATACGTGGTTCTGACTGTAGGTTTATACGCTACATGGCTGGCTCTGCGTAGCTGCTTGATGCTTTCTGCAGGCATAGACTTGGAGAAGCCCAGTCCGCTCCAGGTGTTGGTGGGGGTCCGCACCTCTGTCACCACCGGCTTCTTCAGCATTGCTGAAACAGACACATGGTCTTTTCTAGTTTTGTAGGTCCTCCACACAACTAAGATCTTACACTGCTCCTTCTTCAGGCTGAGAAATGAGAATTCACTCTTTCCATTGGTCTTTGGGAAAACTGGGCAAATTTTCAGATTTACAAACATGTTATGGAACATTGTACAGTTTTTTTTAAAGCTAGCCTGGGCATAGTAACAGTTGCAAGGCTCTAAAGAATCTACTGGGTGAACCAGTTTGCGACACTGCCTCCTTGAGGGAGAGCAGTGTGTGCTGAATGTTTATGCAGCTAACAGTACCACAGACAGAAGCTCGCTCTCAATCTAAAAAAAAAAAAAAAACACATGAAGTCATAAGTTTATTGTTCTGAAACTCCCAAAAATGTTTTTGAGGCATTCGGGGGGTCCAAGAAGTCAATTAGGAGGTCCCAGAAGCTTTGTATTTCTTACCTTGGTCCCTTTATAACTGCAAAACTGTCTATAGATCATACAATGCAGTCTGTATGTAATTGGACAGTGATGAATGTTGGTGGTTTTGCTCTGTACTCAGTACTCAGTACTCCACTGGATTTGAAATGGAACAATGACTATAAACAAAGTAACTTCAAGGTTAAAGAGTAGGATGCCACCTGTAATTAGAATATAGGTAAGAATTTGTTTGATTTGTTTAATTTTAAATGTCCAATGTGTTCATTTCAAATGAGAACTTGTTTGAACAATCTTAGTTTTTTTCCAAACAGGAGTTTTTTCCTTAACAGGAATGATCATACTGAAATTCATGTGTTCTCACTGCACCAAGCACCACCATTCAGGGTTAAAGTTGCAGCACTGTCCAAGTTAATACCAGTAAACATTACAAAACCAATGCATCTGAATGCTTTACCCCCCTTTTCTTATTCGAGCAGTGAGAAGGGCTTAAAGTTGAAAGCTTGTTCTGCTTCCCGTTCATGTTGTTGATGTATTGTTCTGCTTGTTTAATGTTGTTGCCGTAAGTGGTAAATTAACGCAGGCTGTTTGAGAAGACAGGTGCATTCACATTAACAACAGGCACTTACCCACATAATCATAAACCATCATAGCCAACAGCTTATTCTAGGCAAAAAATATCAGGCAAATAGGCTTATAATATTTACAGAGCCTAACTGTAGAAACAAATAAGCACTAACCTTTAGTAGCAAGTAGCTTCTTCTGCTCATAGTCGTAGGCCTGCACAAAAATATATTTATATAGATATTAACGGATCTGGTTAGTGGACATCTCTCTGTGTTCACGTGTGTATTAGGAAGCCTGCTGCCTGCCAGGGACCTGACAAAATACGTTTACTGGACAAAAATCACCTGTGCCTGATATGTACTGTGTAATACCTCCATGAGCATGAATAACAGCTGTGATTGGATTTGGCATGGACTGGACAAGTTTCTGGATGTAGGCCACATCAATGTTCAGACACTCCTGCATTGAAGAATTCAGCAGTTGGGCCAGATTTGGTGGATGCCTTCCTTGGCACAATGAACGTATGCTTCCATACACCTGCAAATTCAGCTACTTCCTTCACACTATAGCCTTTGGCACAATCAAAGCTTTTCCACACATCAAACGAGACATTCACTGCACTGTAGCACCTCTTCTCAACCTATGAATCCCGTCACTCACACCCTGCAGGTATTTACAGCTCCATCATCCTCGTGCAGCGCCATCTGCTACCACCTTAAACACACAAGGTGACCTCAGTCTCTCAGTATATGGTACACTTTATGTAGAGGTACGATCAGGAATTCCACAAAAATACACTCTGAAACTTGATAGGTAGGTTTGACAAGGTGAGACATCATGATTCAAGTTTCGCACTTGGCCGTGCATGTAACGTAAGCCAGGACAGGCCTTACTGCTGTATCGGACTGACCCAACAGTCATGTTTGCGGACATTTAGCAAGCAGTGATGCCCTCCATGAGTCATCCTGTTAGCACCATTGGCAGACGGCTGCACAATGCAGGACTACATGCACACAGACTGTTATGATGACTGCCCTTATACACATGTCATAACATTTTGACACACTGACTATTGACTTGGCAATTAAAAAACGCTGTCAAAGACTCTTGACACAAGGGTATATTCCATGTTCCCCACACAGCACTGCATGGAATCCAGTTTAACAGGAGTAATTCTACACACATTTTAAAGCTGGTCAGTGTTTTTAGGTACTGGCCTTATACACAATATGCTCACAAAAGCATACTGTTGAATGACTCATTATTTTCATAAAATCATGACACTCATGATCATCGTACCGGCACACTGACAAATACATAGGTGAAAAATAACAGTTTATCACAGTATTGCATTTTTTGGCCACCAACTCCAGGTCTTGGTAACAAAGCAAAGTTCTGGACAACACACCTCTTTAAGTGTGTGCAAGCAGGTTCAGGTTTTGAGCCTGATCAGTTCTTATCTCTAGTGCAGGTCGAGATCAATTTCCATATCATGCCTGTACAGTCCTTAAGGGTGATGAAGAGTGTGGGCCCGTTTATGTTTGTGTATGAGTTTGAGAAAGACTGTAAGGCAAAGAAAGAGTGAAAGCTTGTGTTCATATTTGTGTCTGTCTGTACCTGTATATGAGGTGCCAGTCTGTTCCTTTCTGCTGCTCTCTCACTGCCTGGAGCTCGCTTATCAGTTATTGCATCAGCTTCAGGATCAGAAAGCAAGCACTCTGAACTGTGCACATAAACACACACACACACACACACACACACACACACACACACACACACACACTTCAGTACTATACACTTCAGCAGATCAAGTGGAAAGTAGTTAACAGACACATGACCTTCATGACCCGCTTCATGACCCCCCCCCTCCATTAACAGACTGGACTAATGAGAGAGAGGGAAGGAGAGAGCAGGAAGGAGAGAGCACCAAGTCTGAATTGTCTCCCTTTTGGCCTCTCTCTCCTGCTTTCTGGCTAATTGTTGTTTCTGGCATTAGCCTATATCACTGTATTTTATGTTCTATTCTACTAAAAACCTTCTGGAACAGCAGAACAAAGAACATAATTATTGTAAATAATTACAGACTGACTTAATCAGCAGCAACGTTTAGTCGACCTGAGGGCACCAACCCACAGCGCAGTGTTTGGTCGCCTTTTAAATCCCTAACAGCAAAAACATGTTTTAATTACATTTTAATTATTTCTCATTCAGAGCCCCTTCAAACAAGTAGAGAAATTCTGTGAATGCTAGACTTTCAATCCTCACTGCATTTGAAATGTTTAATTACATTTTAGATGAAAACAATATGTTGCCTGTCTTGTTTAAACAATGTCTGGCACGGTTTTAAACAATTTCTTGAAATGAAAAGAAATAAAAAGTATCAATCAGAAACGGTCATTTTTATTGTTAATAAAATGGTTTTATTATTACTAAGGATGCACAATGTGTTCAGAATGAGAATCACACTCACTTATCACACTTGCCCTCGGTTTCCTGATCTTTTCACTGGCTGGCTGTTTCACAGCTGAAACATATGAGCTGAAACGAGCTTGGCTACTAACATTAGCTGAGGTAACAGATCATTACCACTTGTCTGTTTATCTAAAAGACAGGCTGCCTTTCTCTGTGTACATTTCAAACCACATGTGATCTACTGCAGTTGTGTCTTAATAGGGCTTTAATTTATTGCAGTAATGACGCAGCATGTTGTCCTCAGCAGTTTAACAGCGCTGGCGTCTGACTCCCTGGCAGAATGCGGCTCCCCTCCGTTTGCACGTATATCATACAGGCGTATGGGTGCTACAGAATACAGTTGCAATTAAGGTTGTTTCTTTAGGTTGGTACTTTAAAATAGTTAAAATAATTCTATATAAAGATAATTATTACAAGGACATGTTTGAAGGATTTTTGGATGCTGCACAACATGGTGCACCCACTGTTTACAGAAGGCAGTTTTGCATTAGCAAGACGTAAAGTTACGTACATGTATGGATATTGGCCCAGAATTCCCATATCGGTGCATCATCAATTAGCAAAACAAGATTAGATAGATAGATAGATAGATAGATAATTTATTGATCCCAGAGGGAAATTCAGAAAAATACCAGCAGAAGAGAGGCTTAAAGGTGAATCACAGAGATGTACAGCACGTTTTATTAACTGTGGGATTTACATAGTGTTAAATATACTGTGGTATTGTTTGTGTTAGTTTAGATGTAGTGGTAGAGTTTGAGTTTGAAACCTACTGGAGATGGGAATTCTTGGTGTCTTGTAGCAGTTCCACAGTTTGCCGTTTCCCTGATGATGCCAACATCTGCTTTAGCTCCCTGCCATTAGCTGAATGAGATGGGCTTCTGGGCATGCCCACTTCAACAAATGTATCTGAGCCTAGAAAAAGAAATGACACAAAATGATATTTAATTAGTCATAATAATGTTAGACATCTCAGTTAATGAAAAGATATTCTCTCTCATTGCGCTCTATTTCTCTGCCATGTCCTCGCCTTTCTCACAGATCGACTTGATCAGCAGCAATGTTCTGGAGCCACTGAAGGACAGTGAAATAAACAGTGAACTAAAAAGACTAACTAGTTCAGAGAATGGTCCAACCACCCAAAAACATCCAATCAAGAGGAGCTTTGTGATCATAAACTGACTATGAAGGACTAGAGAAAGGCCAACACAGGCTCTGCATCAGCAGATGAGTTATTGTCTGTATACCAGCAAGGGAGAGCTACACGGTGACGAAGTAGACACTGAATGTGTGTTAGAATGAGAATGAATGAGAAGGTGATCTGTACCTTCATCTGAGCTGGATTTGCTGGAGAGAGCTTCTGAGTGGTTGTGTCCATTGACTTCCTGGACTGGGTCACAGTGGGTCGAGCCAAGCATAGATTCAGTCAGAGACACTGATGAAATCCCTCTGTACACAGACCCTGGGATCTGCAACACACCCCCACACAAACACATTAAATGTCTAGTCAAAACAGCCTTGACGAACAAGTTCTGGAAATTCATTTGTCAGTGTAAGAAGAAAAAATAAAAACAAAAAGAGAAAACTAAAACATATCAGATGTTTCAGCACATCGGTATATATCTGCAGGGCTATGTTCAACTTCAGAAGGTGTCTCTCCTTTTCTCAGTGAGGAGTTTCTTGAACAGCTACACATCCTTTCAGGCACATAGCATCTCACAGTGAAAGGATGCACAGAAACACCTGTGGATGTTCTCAGATCTGAAGTGAGAGTGGAGCTTGATGTTCTCCTCTCTCTCAAAGATGAAAGCTTTAAGTGCTGTTTATCTGATGGGGACTGTTATGGTGGTCTAACAGCTCTCGAAAGCGGTTGCTAGGAGCTTCATTTTCTCTGTAGCTTTTAATAACTTTTAATCATTTCTCTCCTTCCTTGTGCAAAGACATTTTCTTATATCTAATCTCAGTAGTATCTCCTGAAAAATTAAAGTAACTTGTGCTTAAGGGGCATTTTGACTGGAAATGAGTAGCACATACAGATTATTTCAGGACTAATAAAATAAGAAATCGATTGACCATAAATATGTTCTTGCAACTGTTGCCAGGCAGGACAGGACACTAGAAAAAATATCCAGGCCAAGGTTAAACAGAATGTGTTTGTTGGAGGTACACGGACAGGTCAGTAGCAATTCTAGACAGATACGTACGTGGGTTTTGAGCTGCTCTGTGGTCACTGGTTTGTGTAGAGGTGCGAGTCCTGGCGGAGGGGAGGGCGTGTGTGTATGAACATGTGGGGGTGAGTGTGTGCGATTGTGTGTGGAACTGTGACTGTAACTGTGGACTCCAGACAGCAGCAGACTGCTGAGAGATCCCTGAGAGACGGACTGCAGCATCAAAACGGAAGAGAACCCTGAGAAAGGAAGAGAGAGAAATATGGGAGGACATGGGGAATAATAAAAACTGCCTATAATAAAGTTTCATACTTTCTGGTTTCTCCACCAGAGGGAGCAATGCAGGTAGACAAAACAGAATTTTGGAAAATTCCTAGTCATTTTCAGGTCTCACTTCCAAACAGCAGCTCAAACACTGTGCTTTTAAAAACATTACTAATGAACAAATGACGAACAGAATCATCGCTACAGCCATTGTAAGGATATTTATTCGACTCCCACAGTGGTGCTGCAGTGGTCACTAGATTTGAAAACACTAAACCCTCTTCTAATGATGCATCTTTAAAGTGGGACTAACTTCAGAATCCTGTATGTTTTCTGCTTGCACTGATGGCTGAATTGATGGCAGACACTGACTATAATACGAGAGAAATTATATTTTCCAGTACTTATTTTCCACTCTTTGTTCTTTAAATGGACGGTAGTATCTGATAGGCTTCTAGATGTGCTTGAATCTTCTTGAGACGAGTCATGTACTATTACGGGATTTTCACATGTCTCATTTGCATATACATTACAGTGCCATTTGCAAAAAGTGTTTCTTTAGGCGGGTCTGCCTAAAAGCTCCTCAAATGAAAAAGTAAACGAGTCAATTATTCCTACCTGTGGTGTTGGCCGCTGTACTAAGAGGATTGGTCCAGAGGGAGGGGCTGTTTAAGGGTGTGAGAGCATGTGTGTGTAGAGGTGTGTTGGAGTGCGCGTGATTGCTGTTCTGGAGTGTGTTGGCTGTTCCGTTAGGTCCGTTTAAAGCAGAACTGTGACCAGAGAGGACTGGGTTTGGATTGGAGGAGCCGTTGTGAGAGGAAATGCCTGAGGAACCCAAAAGACCTGCAGAGAAGACGGAAACATAACCATGGAGATACACAGTACCTGTCAATCATAGTAAAGGTCAATTTTCACTAGACCTTTAAAAACCTGTAAAATCTGGTTAATACATTAAAGTTATTTATTTGTTGCTATATATATAGATAGACAGACAGATAGATAGATAGATAGATAGATAGATAGATCCCTGTGAGTTTCACGTCAGGAACAAAACAACTCTGCTTCCAGATATATGTATGCAGTATACAGGGGTAAACAGACCCCACCTTAATTATTCCTATTATTCCAAAACTGCAGTCAAATAAAAGCTTTCATTTTTCAGCCAATATTAGTGACATTTAAATTGAATTAAGAATCTGCCTCACTGGGAAAAGGAGTTGTTATTTTAAGTTGGATGCATTTTTGGACTCTCCAAAACCAAACTCTAACTTAGTTCTGTAAGGTTTTATTTGTGAGTCAATCAGCACTCTGAATTCACACAAGAGGACCGATCAGGACCAGAGAAGACGACTGGTGAGAAAATATCACGCAATGATAAAAAAAATTCGAGCTTCAATTTATTGATGATTCATTAGGGGAACTAGCTTGCTAATGCTAGTACGGCAACTAAAGCTAAGATTAGGATACAAGTACTAAAGGTTTGGGTTTGGATCGCTCAAACAATTACTTGAGTATTAAAATATTAATGACAGTAACATTAGATCTTAATGTAGCCTGTAGCTAGTTAATGGTAGCATGATGCTACTTTTTAATCTATGTTTATTACTGAAAGTTTGTTATGAGCTATAAAGGAGCTAATAAAAAGAAAACATACACTTTTCTGAATTAACTGCATGCCCATTTTAATTACCTGTACATTGTAGTACATTTTCTGGGAAAAATCTATATCTTTTTTTACATTAATGTAAGAATAGTTCAATGTGCATTGTTTTCTCCTGGCTAGTAACAAGCATTTTCATGTGTATTTTAGACAAAATTGTTTCATTGTGCATTTTCATGTTTATTTTTAGACAAAAAGTCTCCTGAGTACTGGACATGGATTCAGGCAGTCCTTCACTGCAGTCAGTACACATTGGGATACTTTAGTTTTAGCACTCTACAAATGCTACGTAAACACATGTCCCTGACCGCGTCCGATTTGGCTGAACTGATCACAATATGTCTTCAAGGCTCTGTTTAAAACTGGGTTTATTTTAAATCTATGGGGAACCAATCATAAGTAAAAATTTAAGGAAATGCCAGACGCAAGCTATACGGCTATACGTCCTGCTGTCTACTTGGATCACTCAAGAAGGAGGTCAACCCCAAGTGTGAACAGGGCCTACATTCACATTCAGTGCTTTCCACTTGTGATCAGATCACCCAAGAAGCATGTAACTGCCAGGCATCAACAGGGTCTAACTTTAACAAAGTCTTCATTTGTGACTGTAAACAACTCTCATGACAATGTCCACAAAAAACTGGTTGGGGTCACACAGTATGTCAAGCTACATTTAATGTAAGGACTTCAAAGTCCTGTCTGCTTCCAAAATAAAGAACAGTTACAGAGAACATTTGGGGAAATGATTTTGACATCTGTACCATATTTGACCAAAAAAAAATCCTAGAGTGGAGTGTAGGCCAAGGTATTTCTGTGGGGAACCCTGAGATTTATGCCATAGTATGGAGAGTCCTGGGGAGAGAAAAACATCTGAGACTCCGAGAATCTCAAACGTACTCTACTGGCACTAGTAAATACATTAAACAGCATGGAGCAACTGTCCACAGTACATATTTCTTTAGAAAGGAGACTTATAAGCTACGTTCTCCTTTTAGAGGTGGTACAGTACTGCAGCTGGAGTCTTTAAACACCTCAGTGTCCCTGCAGGACTGAGAATAGTCCACCAACCTAAAATATACAGCACACTGTGACCACTGATGAAGGACTAGAGGACACAAACTGAAGCAACAAATGAGTTACTGTCTCTGACTTTACAGGCTGCACTTTACAGTGTGCACCAAAAAAGCAGGAGTGTCTAACAGAGTGGACAGTGAGTGGACAGTGTTTAAACAGTCCAGCAGCACTGCTGCATCTGATCTTCTCATACCAGTGCTCTGTGGGGGTCGTGTGGGGTCCTGAACATTAAAGAGCAGCGTCAAAGGGGTCTAACAAGTCTAGTTAGCCAAGGAAACATGCAGATACGAAGAGGTGTAGATACGAAGAGGTGTCCTTAATATGGCCAGTTGGAAATGTTCTATTTAAGAATGTTATTGTTCTCTAAAGAACATTTATCATAATCTGGTTTTAAAAAAGATCACTAATATAATCAGCAGTGACAACCCCTCCTATTTATGGAAGTCAAGTAGTTATACGGTAATTTCCTCCAGGCAACTGTACAGTGGATAAAGCAGTGTTTTACCAAGACTTATCAAAGCATCAAGCACACGCACGCACACATGCACGCACACACTCACGCACAAAAAACAAGCTAAATTTGGATTTGTTGGCGCTGTAAGCTGTAATCAGCTGAGACAGACAGTAGTAATTACAATTCACCAAGATATGAAGCAACATAGAACATTCAGCAGCAAGTCTGCTAATGCTACACTCTTGAGTATTTGAAAGCTACTGATGCACAAAGGCTCTGAGTGGGTCTGCTAACACTAACGATACACAGTGATTAGCTCTGAAGGAGTCTGCTAATGATACCGACAGGGTTTGAATGAATGTGTCTCTGCTAACACTAACGACACAGAGTCTAATGGTACAGAATGGATTTGGTTTGCTAATGGAATTTCTGAAGCACTTGAGCACTACATTGATATCCTGTATCAATACCAACGAAGAGGCCTTATTCTCCCATGCTTATAAACTGAGACACTCCTTTCCTTTTATAATTAGGCAGTCAAGTTTGGTACATTAAATATATATTTCAAATTTCACTTTTAATTAAAATTTATTTCATTTTATTAGTATGTCAATCTGGTGTGTTCCTGCTTTCACTTTTTACTGTTTTTACTGTTCGGCTGCTTCAAGTATGAAAAATATTCTAGAAATGGTTATCCTTATTCTTCTTATTACTGCAGTCCTAAAAGGAGCATCACATACTGATTTGTAGGTTTAGCGATGTTAAAAGATTATCTGTATAAACTTACACACTTCAGACTGTTTTGAAAGAACAGCTTTTGTGAACTCACATCATGTCATCCTCCACCGTCCAAGCTGCATTTCAAAGCACAAGAACTATGAGACTAAGAAATACGAAAAACCGTCAAAACAAAACCATCTGAAATGATCCTTTCCCCAAATAGTGAGCTGCCAACAGGGATAAACTGAAAGTCCTACTACTGTACATTTTTACTCTTACAAAGCAGATCTGACTTCATATGCAGCTAACAAAGTGTTACAAAACTACATTTTACGTTACCTAGAGTGCTTAGCCCCAGTCCAGCTGAGGCCAAGATATCTAGTCCCACAGGGCTGAGGACGGGGGAGGAGGAGCTGTGGCCATTAGTCGGGACACTGCTGTTGCCAGAAGGGAAAGGAGCTCCAGAATTAACGGGACAAACCAGGGTTCCGAGAGAAACAGGAGAAGCGGGAAAAGATCCACAGGTACTTTCCAAGGCCAGCAGCAGCCTGCGAGCCTCATACATATTTTCTGCATTCCTCTCAACACTCTTCACAATGACAGACTAAAAGGGAAAAGAAAAAAAAATGAGGAAAACCGTGAGGTGTACGTATAGATATTGGGGGGAAAAAATACTAAGCTGTATAAATTGAGTGTCACGTAACAAGGACTGGGAATTGAATGTGGGGCGGTCACGGGCTGGAGGTTAGGAAACCAGCCTTCTAACTGGAGGGTTGCAGGTTCAATTCCCTCAACCAACAGTAACTACTGAAGTGCCCAGCAAGGCACCTAACCCCCAACTGTTCCCTGGGTGCCATGGATAGGGCTGAGACAAATTCCTCTGTGTGCACAAATGGCACAAAATGGCTCAAAAATTCTCTATTCAGAGAAGGCTTGGCCTCACATAATAATAATAATAATAATAATAATAGGTTACACTTCAATAGCGCCTTTCACATACCCAAGGACGCTTTACAATTTCCAAAAAAATATTTGATACCTAAAATTATTTATTATATTTTGAAGATCCGGCTGTTTCATCAACATCATCATGATGTCAATGTGCTTAACATTCAGCCCTCTGTTAATAAATAAAACATATCTGGACTGGATCAAAAGATCTGTGGCATACTGTTGAGAACTGTGCATATCTGCAAGAAGAATGTTTTTGCCCGCTTTTCTTGAAGAAATAGTGATCACCTCATGAGCTAGTGTGAAGAAGTTTGTTCTAATTCACCATGCTTAATATAATGAACGACTGATTATCTGAAACCAGGTACTGAATGACAACTACAAACAACACTGGGCTTCCTTGAGAGGTTAAATAACTACTTACAGTATTGTTAATTGAAATTATTCTAATAGAGTTCTTCTGAGCAAATAAACACTCACTGACCAGACGACTTCTTAATTCTAGTTATCTTTAACAGTATACAGTATTCTCCGTCTCTCTTTACAGCAGCACAGTACAGAAAGTCATTGTGCCCAGAGTTCTGGATTGCAGTCACAAAATGTGACTCTTTTAGTTTATCGTGTTTTGGTGTCTACATATTGTGGCATGACATGTTTACTGTATCGCTCACCTCTAACTGAATGACTGATCAACATATCTGAGCACGGTAAGGGCAAGAATAGGTGTATGTGGCACCTTGCTGGGTTGTTTGGGTTTGGGTTTAATGCTGATGAAGACGTCGAGCTGCTCCATTAGGGTCGTGATGCACTGCGGCTCTACCTCCACTTCCTCCTTAATATCGAACATTAAAACAAGCGGCAGGCAGCCCTGAAACAGACAGACACAGACACACAGATTAAAGCCTGCCACTGAATTTCTCATTCACTTCAGCAAGAACAAACGCCAGACTTGCAGCAAAACCACAGTGCACCACTGAGTAAGAGATCCTCTATAATTTCAGCTACTCTCTTTCTCTCTCTCTCACACACACACACACACACACACACACACACAGCTGGCCGGTCCAACTGGCCTACTTAAACCTTTTGCTCTCCATGTGGACTGATCTGACTGAGGAAGTTGAGAGCCTAGTGTTGTCCAAGCTAACTGTGACCCTAATGAGGCATGGCTGGTGATTTAAAGCGAAGGGCTTTGGTTCCTGTTCTCTGTAAAACAGATTGACGATGACGCTATTCAAATAAAACTGATATTATGAATTGACCGGTAATGAAAAGATGCAGACCAGGCTTCACTTGCAGTGTTTTAAAAAGTCAATCTGACCATTTTTATCTTGTTAGTTCATATGCCTGGTCATATTAATTATAAAGCATTCTACTACATAATTTAAAAGGCAGAATCCCTGCAACCATTCATCAAAATGTACTGACTCTGCTTGTGCTCTGCTTCCAAACTGTCCAACGTCAAGTCTCATCTTTTACTCCCACCACCTCCACCTATCAGAGTCTGAGTCTGAGTCTGAGTCTATCTTTCTTACAAACACACCACGAAATAGAAGGAAAATTACCAGGGAAGGGATTACCAATTCAGCCTGAGTTTCCACCAAAAGTGCTGTATCACAGATTAAATATGACATATTATTTATTGTTACATAAAAATAAGAACAAAGGGTAAAATAAAACCTCATAAAAAATATCTATATTGCTGATTTTGATGAAGTTGCTACAATATAAATAGAAAAGAGTGAAAAACAAACTCCATAGGCCAAAAAAAGAGACTGTGGCATTTGAGCAGTGATAGATCAAAGATCAGTATCAAGCATTAAGTGTGCCAAGAAAACATTCCCTACACCACCTGCACCAGCCTGGACTGTTCACACAAGGTCGGATGGGTCCATGGATTTATGCAGTTGGTGGAAGAGCTCCAAGTCTGTACCCCAGCAAAAATGGAAGTTCATCTGACCAGCCTACATTTGTCCAGTCCTCACCTGTCTAGATTTGGTGAGTCTGTGCCCACTGCAGCCTCAGCTTTCTGTTCGTGGCTGACAGGTGTGACAGACGTGGGTGCTGTAGCCCATCCATCTCAAGGTTCGACGTGCTGTGCAGATGTTTTTCTGCTCGTCACGACTGTACAAAGGGGTTATCAGAGTTACTGTAGCTTTTATGTAAGTTAGAACCAGTTTGGTCATTCTCCACCGACCTCCCTTGTCAACAAGGCGTTTCCATCCTCCAAAACTGCTGCTCACCGGATGTTTTTACTTTATTGCTTCATGAGTAACTCTAGAAACTGATGTGCATGAAAATCCCAGGAGAACAGCAGTTAAAAAGAAATTCTCAAACCAGCCTGTCTGGCACCAACAGTCATGCCATGGTCAAAATCTCTGAGATGATTTTTAATTTTCCTCATTCTGATGATTGGTGTGAACGTCCCCTGAAGCTGCTGGTCCATATCAACATGATGTTGTGCGCTGCACTGCTACAACACAAATGGCGGATTAGAAAATTGCACTGAGGAGTAGGTGTAAAGGTGTTCCTAATAAAGTGCTCTGTAACGGAAGATGTGAGTGGAGCTGCAGCCATTTCCGCTCCTCACTCAAAGCATAGTATGCGAGCTGTAGAATCACTGCCGCGTCATTCATGTCACGTAAAGGTAGTCAGTGTGTTGGAAAAAACTGTGTGGCTTGTGGGATGGAGTGATGCTGGACCGGTGTGGGAGCGAGAAAGCCACTTCACACAAAATCTCACACACAAACACACACAATATTTGCAGTAAGCAAAAGAATACTTTTGAAAAGGTTTTACTATTCCACTAATATGAAACTAAATCCTGCAGTCTTTACTGTCTCAATTTACTGTCCACTTTTTTTTTTTTTTTTAGATTTCCGTTTAATCCTTATCATGCCATATTCAAACAGCCAATTAAGTAAAACAATACTAATAAAAGTTATGTTATTCGTATCTGACCACTATTAAAGACAAGCGCAAATGTATGGCATTACCATGAGCTGTTGCCGGGCGTCACACACGGCATCCACACTGCCCTGGATGTAGACAGTGGAGCGGCGCAAGTGGCCCTGAGCGTGAGAGTGCGTGTTGGGGTCGGGAAAGTGGATGTGGGCGCCGGTGCGCTGTGTGATGTGTTTGAGGTTGGCTCCATTTCGTCCCAGCAGGGCCAGATGGTGCTGCGGTGCAATGTCCAGCTGACTGCTGACCAGAACAGATCCGGCCATTGAGCCAGCCAGGTGATCCAATAGCAGAGCAGTACCACGCTGGAACACACACATACACACATTCATACAGGCATACAAGCACATGGATGACAGAAGGGTAAAAATGCATCTGAAAGTGGCAATTCAACTACACTGAGGGTTAAAAAAAAAAAAAAAAGTTATTTGTGATTCAGAACATAAATGTGATTAAGGTACATCAGTCGTGTTCAGAATTTCATCAAATTTGGATTTCTCCATTTAAAAAGCTGTGGATTTTTATTAAAGCTGCATGAGCTGCTTTTGTTATTTCACTGCCCATTTATTTAACAACATTTATCTCGTGAACACTGTCCAGCGTAGTCCACTGAAGGTGCTAAAATATTGTTTTAAAGGACATTTAGTAGCTGCACTAAAATGAGAGGGCCAACAGTCACAAACTTTATTTTACCAGTATACAGTCAAATACACCAATATTCAATAAAATGTACGTATTTTATAAATAAATTCTGAGGTAATATGTACCACTATTTATGAAAAGATGCAGCTCCATGAAAGAAATGCGAGAACGTGTAGTCTGGGTGATTGTTTTTACTGTCTACATTCCATTATTTAGTGAGTAATTCTTTCAGTAGCGTTTGTGCACTCAGTGTAATAATTCTATTAAAACAATGAAACAATCCAAACAATGAAATAATGGAGACACTGAATCATTTCCTAAACAATTGTGATCTCGAGCATTACACCACCGAGGGATCCATTCTTCAGATCAGGCTAAGCACTTGGAAGCACTGTGTCATAAAATGCCGTTCACTACAAGTAAATGATGTGGGATGACCAACACGACCATTGAAACCGCAAACTCACAAAGCCAGAGGACAAATGACAGACTCCCTGACTTACCCTGAGAAGATAGCTGCTCCGTGAGTGCAAGGAATAATTTCTGGAGACTCCACAGAAAAGCCAGACTTTCTACATTTCACATTAACTTACCACACAATGACCTACTTTCTCTCTCCGAACTGATGGCTGAAGATCTCGCCACTAAACACAGTGCTCTTTTAAACTCGGTCCCCTTTTCTCATCCCCTGAATCTGACTGAATTTTAGTAAGCAATAGCACTAACTGTCAGAGGTTTACTCACCAGGAAAAACAGGAAAAATACAAAGAATTCCTAACAAAAACATTAACCATCGTTTCCATGCAATGATAGCCTACTAGACTACAAACTTCACCACATAAAACCCCCTATACCCATGACTGCATAATTAACCTAAGGTCTCTATCCAGCAATAACCTCCCCATCCATCTTTGACAATTAACCTTAATGAGAACATGCCACTCTTCTATTAACAGACATAGTCCAGACCTGCCAACTTTAGGAAAATATTTTGTATAGCAAAACAGTGCTTCTGCATTCACATGTTTACACTGAGTGGGGAGGGGGGGTCTGCACCTCACAGCGGTACATGTCCAACAGCAGCATAAAGTCATGCAAATGTTAGCATGGTGACAGTGTTACTAGTGAAAATGGATGACTATCAGCTTTATCAGCGTAGATTGTTAATTTAAGGTGGAGACAGGCAGGAGCAGCCCCATACCATTTTCTTTTTGCTGATTAATACTGGGTTTGTCTGGAATAGACCATTCTCACACTCCCGGAAGCGCAAATAGTAGCGTTTCACAACTTTCGCTTGTGTTGTAAACAGCAGCTGAGATTACTGCACATTCCTAAACACATCAATACATCAGCCAAGCAGACTTACCAGAGTTTCCACTTCAAGTTTAAAAACAATGTTCAACTTCAGCTGAAACGTTCTGCTCGTCATGTGTCACTGTCAACAGGGAAGCTGGAGTAAAACTGAACCAGAGAATGAACGCAGGCCTGAAGGGTGGGACAGTTTTGCTGAATAAAAATAAATAAATAAATACATAAATAAATAAATAAAAGTCCCCATCGCAGCCTGATGAGTAGTTAAATGTAACAATACGATGCTGTGCCATTTTGTGGTGCTCAGGGTGCTCACCAATGCTGCTTATGTTTACATGGGTTTACTGAGAATAATTAAACCTGCACAATATTTTCTCCTCCAAAATGAAGCATATTGAGTGCTAGTTTCTTTAGCCTGTCTATTTAGGGATGAGACGGTGTTGAACATATAGAAATGTTCTGCTCCTCATCACACTGAACTCTGAACACTGAGTTCATAGATGCGCTTTATAAACGCATTATTTCCAATGAGATGTGCAATACATATGTCTGCCACAGTGTTTACAGACGCAGGGTTATATAACGTTCAAATGCATTGAACTTTTGTGCAACGCGCTTCGGGCCAAGGAAAACTAGCCTTTTGTCCATTTTGGAGGGACTTCCAGACATGTTACCTGCCTTCTTGTTGGCTGTGCTGAAGGCAAAGTTAGATTTTTTTGAGGGAGGCTGAAAACCAGGGAGCGCTCTGTTAAACAGTGCAGGCAGATGTTTGATAATGCTACTGTTTGCAGCTGGACATGGTGATGTAGTGACTGCAAAAAAGGTCTATTCAGACATTTGGCATCCAGAGCTCTAAAAACTCAAAATCTGCTGTGGTTGAAGGGAAAAGTTGTGAAAATCGAGGAAAGCTGGGATAGGGATAAAAACGTTTTTGTGTAGCTGTTCTATGGCAGTCTCAAAATGACTGACACATTTGTCATCCTAGCTTGATGTTTGGTAAATGAACACTCTGGACACTGCTGACTCTTCCTGTCAGACCTCAGTACTGCACAAAAATTTTAACTTCTGTGGACAACTGAACTCAAAGGCATCATCATGGCAGCGTACTTTGATGTCAAAATGCGTACTTGCCACGCAAAATGCATAGGCTACAGGTTAGCAGGTCTGCTGAAAGCTCATTACAGAATATAGCATCTACTATGTTAATGTTATCTAGCAGGAATCAAGTCAAGCGTTACCAAGAAATCGTCAGATGTCTCTCCATATCCAACAAACAGCAAACAAATTATTTTCAGTGCTCAGCAACTCACTGTCAAATGGGATGTATACATGTATATAATCCATTATAATTTTTTTTAAGAAGTAAGAACTATTATAAAGAAAACCTCAAATATTTGTATTTAAAAAAAATTGACATCTCTAAAATATAACTGATGTGATAAGTGTGTATTCTGTCAGATTGCAGCTTTGACATGTAAAAATGTAATTTGAAGGGCAGCTGCTGTTTCCAAATGGTGTAAAAATATTAGATATGAATGTGGCAGTTAACCATTTTTCCATTTCTATATCACTTACTTTGACTGAGGCAGCATTGCTCTGGTTGCCGCGGACGACGGCAGTGTTGCTATAGAGATGAGAAGGCGGTTTGCAGGCGATGGAGACGTTGCAGGACTGAGAAATGTGCTGGACGACCGGAGAGTTACAATCCAGAGGCTCCAGCAGACCTCCACACTCAAACATCAGAGCTAACGGCAACAACTCCTACGGGGAGAGAGAGAGAGAGAGAGAGAGAGAGAGAGAGAGAGAGAGAGAGAGAGAGAGAGAAAGAGAGAAAATCTTCTTTCAGCATCTGGCATATTTTCAGATACTATTTTATACATTTATTTATTAGAAATGTGAAAATTACCCGTATTTTAGCTCTAGCAGCCTCCACCCCTGCTGGCTGCCCTGCTATAGATACCTGATGGAGTGAAAGAGAGATCACTGTATACATTGCGGTCAAATTATTGGTAAATCGCAGAACCACAAGGTGTAATAGTTTATTTTCTGCAAATAAACAGTACTTGAAGAATAACATGTGTTATCTGAAGGAAGAAACTTATTTTCACTTAGAAAAATCAACAACACGGAATCTGACCAGTGGCGACCAAACATTTGCATGACTGCATGTGGTGATCTGAGAATATTTAAACACACTTCACTTTTCTTCAGTTAAATGGGTCAGGTCTCGAAATGTGTCTATGAGTGTGTGCTTGTATGTCATCACTTCCTCCAAGAGCTTTCAGCACCTCTTACGAAAGTTCAGAAACAAAAGCCAATCAGATTCATCACCTCACAACATGCTCACATACACCGAGCCAACAAAAACCTTTTCTTTCTGTTTGTCAGCCAATAAAAATCACTTAACTGCAAGACACCACACCCCAGCCCCACCAAGCCAACAGTAAGCGGTAATGTTTGTTCCGAAAGACTTTAATCGCAGGGTCTATATATAAAAAATCCAATGTGTTGATTTGAAAATGTTATTTAAATCACAAGCCAGCCTGTGAGCCTAATCGATTTCCCTCAGGTCCAGAAAGTAGCCAACAATGTTCTTCCTCAGAGCTATGACAAACATTTTGGGGTATCATGTCCTCCTACTGGGCTGGCATGGTTAGATGAGTGTTTGAGTTGGTTTTGGATATTTACTTAACACATGGACCAAACACTACACGCTTTATTTCATGAATTCTATAAAGCATTTTTTTAAAGAGGTTTTAGACTTTAAGCAACTGAAAATATCATAGGTATACAAACACACACTAACCCCGTCTTCTTTATCATTCTCACGGTAAAATGGACAACACAAGACTGACTGTGTATTATCTGTAAAAATGTTGGGATCAGTGAGAATTTCCAGAGTCTAGGTTTGCTAAACAGCTCCGCAGAGCAGATGC
>CM067483.1:1717954-1760165 GCA_034552555.1 Semaprochilodus insignis | reverse complement strand
GCCGTGCATGTGACATAATCAAGGACAGGCCTTATCGCTG
The DNA here is from genome assembly GCA_034552555.1 of Semaprochilodus insignis. Classification (NCBI taxonomy): domain Eukaryota; kingdom Metazoa; phylum Chordata; class Actinopteri; order Characiformes; family Prochilodontidae; genus Semaprochilodus; species Semaprochilodus insignis. Next base: position 1,760,125 of record CM067483.1, on the reverse strand, counting down.
TACCTGACTGACCCAACAGCCTGAAAGACTTCTGTATGTGTAGCTCAATAAATAATGTCCATATCAGTCTAAATTTACCATCATTTATTGTAACCTTTATCTTCTTTCCCAATAGCACTGCATTCCCACACTTCCTTCTGGGTGCCACTATCCTTTAACCTTTTAACTAACAACTATTTCTTTGAACTGTCAACTGCACTTTATCCACTTTGGCCAACTTAATCCTAAAAGTGCTGAACTCACAAACACAAATGACACAGAGCTGAGCTGATGATGCAAACTGCCACTCTGAAACATCTGTTTAAAAAAAAAAAAAGATTGTCTGAAAAACAGACTGTCAGTTGTATCCATGCTGTCAGACTGTGAGTTATACTCATGCTAGAATTAATTTACTGTTGTCAGAGTAAATCGTATTTGGTGTGTAACAACCTTTACACAGTCCTCTGACTTTGTAGCATTTGTCCCCCTTTTTAAATGTCACTTAAGTGCTATGGCTTCCATCTTTATTACTGCAAAGTTCACAGACAAAAAAAATAAACAAATCCTCGTCCTCAGAAGAGCTGCGGCTGTCCTGACCTAGACCTGCAGGTTTCTCTCTTTGTTCCCTGCAAGGAAATTTAGTTGCAAGGTCTCATTCAAATGTTCAAATGAATTAGCAGCTGTGCCATCTTGGTGTGCAGCATGAAGCTGAAGTCAGCTTTATATCTGCCAACTTATTGCTCAAATTTTCCAGTTTCACCTTAAATGGTACAGTAGTTACATTCAACACCCGAACCCTGGTTTGACTGAAGTAAGCCCCTGTGCTCGCTGAAGCCGTCCATCAGTTTTTAAAATGATTTTTCATGTTGCTATACTCCAGATCTAAATCCAAAATTCAGTGCTGTCTGTACAGAAGGGTTTGCTGTTATACAGGAATGATATCTGTCCAAAATACTCTGAGGCTTCCACGTTTCTTGGTTAGAATGGTCAATTTGTTTAGCGAATATGTTTAGTGATAGTAAAATTGGCCTCTGCTAACCCAGATGAAGCTAATGCTAAAAGCTAAAAGGAAATTAAGTCTCTTCCATGGTTATTTTTAACAACTTGACAGACAGAATCTTTAGTGATGCGGGGCTAATGGTTGGTGGAACGCTGTAGAAGCTAGACATTCAAAGTCACAAAATGAGCTAAACTGATGGCAGCTCACATCAGGCACATCAAGCAATTTCAACTGAGATGCCTAAATAACGTGTCCGGCTAGAGAATACACATAATGAACACGAATGCAGTTTGAACAGGCTAACCGGCACACCGCTCCATCTGAGGGGGCGTCACCCCCTAAATGCTCTCTCGTGGTGTCGGGCTTGGTTCAGACCTACATGTCACATAGAGGTTTGGCTGAGATACAACTCAAACACAACTTTGTGGTATGTACACTGTATAAACTTCACCCCCTTCCTTTCTCTCTTTACTCTCACAGGATGCACCCAAATGGCTAGAGCATTTGATCGCTGACGGAGGTGTCCAAAAATATATATATATAAATATAAGGTACTTCTGATTAGCTGTACTGTACCCTGTACTGTGCCACATTCAAAAAGAGATCCAGACTGAAACACTCGCTAGGCTGTATAGGAGAATACATGTAAATGTGCTTTAATGACCTCACAGAAACAATTAACTCAAAACCCCCTGCTTTGCACATTCATTCCACATATTAACTATAAGGATAGCAAGGAAATGATACGTATTAAAACCTTGTTTACATACTGTGTGTAAAACACTTTTATTATGAACAAAAGTAAGGATTTTTTTTTCATAATGCAGGCCCTTTTCAAACAGATTTCTGAATACTATACAGAAAACGCTACATCCTTACAACACAACCTTACAAAAGCACTGTGGTGTGTATGTGAGTGTTTTCTGACCTTTTTTGGACTTGGCTCCAATCTTCAGTTTGGACGGCCAGGCGATCTGAGTGCTTGTTTCATCCATGACCTGCAAAACACACACGCACGCACACATACACACATGCTCAACACATTTGAACGTATACAACACCCAAAATCAATGCTTGTTGCCCGGGGTAGATATAAAAATGTGCACTAGCCAAATCAATTAATTTTGTGGGCAAAAAGAATAATTTGGGGTGACAATAAAATAATATGTTTGCAAACATGTACTTATGATTCACATGCATGCTTCAGTATTCTGCCAGTTGCTTGTTATTTTGAAAAGGAAGTACTTTAAAAAAAAAACCAAAAAAAAAAAAAACCATTAACATAAACATAGCTGTTTTAGTGAGTACAGCGGCTCTCCCTGCAATCTGGTCCACCCAGATATGTTCCAATCTAGTTTATGTCAATAAGTAGAAACTGACTACAGCAGTGAGAACCTCTTGGTGTAACACCAGCTTATGCAGCAACTTAATTCATTTAGATTCATTTAGTGGTATTAACAGCCTTCCACCAAAGGAAACCAGGAAGTAAGGCTGGGTGGTATATCTGTTTTTTGTTTTTTAATATATTGTGTATATATAAAAGTATAAAGTAAACATATTTTACAAGATATAAAGAGACCATACAGTTTATATCAACATATTAGCCGTTTCTTCCATAAAAGCCATGCCAATCCATTTCTCCTTTATGATACTCTTTTCACAACCTTGGCCACCTTCCTCTGTGCGCAAACTCTTGCTCCCCACTCGCTCACAAGTTCTCCTGCACAAACAGGGAGATGTACGACCACAAGAGACCTGGGGCTTACAGAAGCTTCCTAACTTAAATCCTAAACTAAATGAATATTTTCCATCAATTCGTATTACATGTTAGAACATCTCACCTCCAGCTAGGAAACTACTTGATTAAGGTCAATAAATTGCTGTCTGATACCAAACAACTGGCCACACTAGCCCGCAAAGCTGAAACACAACTGTGTTAAAAATGCCAGTCCCACTTGCCATTATTGATAGGCCGAAAAGAAAGGGGTCAAAATAAACCTAAAATGGTTAAAAGATTAATATCATGACCCTGCACCCTGCTGTTTTTTAGAGCATCGCTGTTCCATAATTTCACTTCTACTTACGCTTTGGCTGTTGTGTTAGTCATACTAAAGTTATTTCTCCTAATAAACACGTTCAGCTCTCTTTCCACATCATTCACCACCATCTCTGTAATATTATATCAGATAAGTTTATCAACATTGACACAGAAAAGATAAAAGAGGGCAGTAAAGTGAAAGAGGGCAGTAAAGTGAAATGTACGGAGTGGTGAGGTATAACTAAGGTGGGGCTCTACCACATTGCTAAAGATATTAACCCTGTGGCAACAAGGGAACAAGAAGCTGCTAAAACACTAATCCAAGATACTAATTACCCAGTTGCAAGTACATATTTTACATCATATAAAACCCGAAAACCCCGTTTTTGTGTTTTCACAGACTGTTTTATTAAAAGTTCTTGTGACATCTCACATGTGGCTTTGACTTACAACTGTACATTTTGCCCACTTTGCAGAAAATACAGACATATATATCCTATTCCCCCCTTCAGCCTAAAAATACACAGATATTATTTTGGGGCCATATCACCCAGCCCTACGAGGAAGCCCAGCTCAACAGATGGAACCACCACAGTCACCACCCCATCACACTGCAGTGGTTACAGCTAACATAGTGAGACCAAGTCAGTTTGATCAAATAGGTTTGCTAAAAAATGAAAAATAAAAATCACAAACAATTGAGCCACCCAGGCCATAGATTCTGCAATATTAGAGGCCAGAGGCACCGTGCAACAGGCAACAGGCAATGTCTATCCACTTGCAGCATAGATAAGACTTCCAATACAGGCTCACATCTGGCAGTAACACGCTTTGGTCTTTGGTAACCTGATTATTTATCCAGCCCATAGATGTACACAAACAAGGACTCGAGAGACTTTTTTGTTTGACAACAAATGCAGCAAGAAGCTGTTGTCGAAAAGTCAAGAAATCCAATTGTAAGTGGCCACTGGAGACACATTCAAGACCTAAGAAGTCCATGCAGTTCACTTGTGATCAGATCACTCGACATGGCTGACGAAGTTATAAAAAGGGTTTTAGACTACTTTGCAAGGATGTGACAATACAATGCACTGTATTGTTCAAGAATTAGCACACTTAGGTTGGGCAGAATAATATTAAGATATACATATTAATGAAATTAATATTAAAGGTACACGGTATTCAAAACTTATCCCAGTATTTCAAAAATATTGATTGATTTACACATAGGTTAAGCTTTAGAGGGAAAGAAAGTAGGAAATACCAGCAGAAAAACATCAGAAAACCTAAGCATGACAGCAGCTCAGCAACAGCTAAGAGATACACTCACTACAAAACACGGCAGTTATACTGCCTGGCCAAAAAAAGGTCACCACCTGGATTTAACTAAGCACATAGGTAAGAACCTCCCATTGGATAATTACTGCATGGGTGATTATGTTTCAGTTGGCAACAAGTTATTTGACCGTAACTGATACAGTGAGTAGCTTCTCATTTGTTGAACGACCATGTGGAAAGACACATCCTGTGGTTGTGGAAAAGATGTTAATCTGTTTCAGAAGGGTACATTGGCATCAAGCAGAGAAAACATCTAAGGAGATGCTGAAACTAATAAAATTGGGTTAAGAACTGTCCAACACATTATTAATAAGTGGAAGGACGGTGGGAAACATCATCTACCAGAAAGGAATGTGGTTGGAAAAAAATCCTGAATGATGGCAATCAGCGATCACTTAAACGTTTGGTGAAATCAAATGGTAGAAAAGCAGCAGTAGAACTCAGGGACATGTTTAATAGTGGAAGTAAGAGCATCTCCACCCGCACAATGAGAAGGGAACTCAAGGGATTGGGACTAAACAGCTGTGTAGCCTTAAGAAAACCACTTGTCAGTGAGGCTAACCGGCAAAAACAGCTTTAGTCTGCTAGGGAGCATAGAAGAAGGTCATGTGGTCTGATGAGTCCTGATTTACCCTGTTCCAGAGTGATGGGGGAGCAGGGTAAGAAGAGAGGCGGCTGAAGTGATGCACTCATCATGCCTAGTGCCTACCGTACAAGCCTGTGGAGGTAGTGCTATGATCTGGGGTTGCTGCATTTGGTCAGGTCGAGGTTCAGCAACGTTATGTGCCCAAAGAATGAGGTCAGCTGACTACCTGAACATACTGAACCACCTGGTTATTCCATCAATGGATTTTTTCTTCCCTGATGGCACGGGCATATGCCAAAAGTGCCAGGATTCATCGGGCTCAAATTGTGAAAGAGTGGTTCAGGGAGCACGAGACACCATTTTCACACATGGATTGACCACCACAGAGTCCAGACCTGAATCCCATTGAGAATCTTTGGGATGTGCTGGAGAAGACTTTGTGCAGTGGTCCAAATCTCCCATCATCAACATGAGATCTTGGGGGGGAAATTAACGCTGGACAGAAATAAATGTTGTGACATTGCAGAAGCTTGTGGAAATGATGCCACAGCGAATGAGTGCCGTGATCAAAGCTAAAGGCGGTCCAACGAAATATTAGAGTGAATGACCGTTTTTTTGGCCAGGCAATGTATCATCTTTCACTCTAACTCTAGTCACTTGACCCCTACACCAATCAGGATGCTCTGAGATATCTTTACACAGGGCCTTTGCGTAACCTGCTACTTAAACAAATGTTAACTTAGCGGGTCATGCTACAGGACACCACAGAACAGGTTTAATTTCACTTACTGTCTCTTTAATGCCAGTCACTCAACTTCAGTCCCACCATATTTGAAGCATGTTCATTCAATTTGTTTCAGTGCTTCAGTTAACCAGAATCAAACATGCTCTGTTGTAGTGAGAAGATCTGTTATCATGCTAGCTAAGTGAATGCTAACCAGCTCTTCTCTCCCTGTTAGCAGCAAATGTTTTTTGAATGATGCCTTTAAAACTGAGCACTGTGAAGACTAATTTGGTGACCACGTAAATGAACTACCTATGATGCTTATAACAATATTATACATACAGTCAACAGTTCAAACTCCTCTGTGATTGTAGCCTCTTGCTCCTGGTCATACAGCTTGTGAATGTTGCAACAACTTTGCAGCTGTTTTTGTTAGTTTGGTGCTCTTTAATTTATCCACACTTCTCCTGGAAGCACTGTCCAGCGTAGTCTACTGACGGTTTCACTTTACGAGCCATTTGTACATGACCGAGAGGTCACAAATGCTGGATTCTTTCTTAACAACATACAGCACACTGTAGCTGGTCTTTAGTCTGCACTACTACTGAAGGTTGAAAGGGTCAAATTTCTGAATGTTTTAATGCCCATGACAAGTAACAAAGAGCTAGCAAGTCTTGTGATGCATTAAAATAAATAAATAAACGTAGAAATACATAAAAGTACTTAGTTTAGCTTTACATAAAGTTATACAGCACCCTACAGTGATCATAAACAAATCTGTTGTGCACAAAGAAGAATTTCATGAGGTCTTAAATTAGTGGCAAATGCCCTTTAAAACACCCGCATGTGGCCACACTGTGTACACATGCACACATATGGCACAGGGAAACATGTGACAAAACACAGATTTGACATTTAACACACGCCCACAACTTCTACCCACACATGTACGTTTCAATTATGCTAAAATGTGCTAAAAAGCAAAATCTGACAAACGTGTTCAAGCTGTTCTTAGACAGCCAGAAAAAACAGCTTTGGAACTGCAGTAAAACACACACATGCACAAAGCAACTGCCTTCTCAAATAAGCCTGCCAGTCTGGCATTCGTCCCCCGGGGTATGTGTGTGTGTGTGTGTGTGTGTGTGTGTGTGTGTGTGTGTGTGTGTGTGTGTGTGTGTGTGTGTGTTGCACCATTTTGTGGTCAACCAGCTACAAAAAGTCTAAGAGGAGAGTGAGGACGGGAATGGGTAAGGACACGAGTGGCCTTTCCTTTGAAACACTTTGCAAATTCAGAGAAAGATCAGCGTTTTGTGAGGCCCATGTCCTTTAGCACCATGTTCTTCAGCACGACTGGCCAATGCCAATTAAGGATACAGTGGTAAAACCGATCAGGTATGTATCGTTAGGCGATAGCATACTTGGGGTGAAAATTGGCCATCAGTTCTCAGCCGATCCCGAGAGCCTGATCAATAGCGTAAAACATATGAGCCATATTTGGTGAGCTTAGGATACTGCAGTTCTGCACAAGATCCCTTGGTCACAGGACCCAGCAGTTCCTCCTTCAAACGCTACACAGACTTTTGAAGAGAAGACTTAAACCTCCCGTGTAATAACGAAACTACTAAAACCTAACCACAGCTTTAAGCAACACAAGAATCTCACTCACTGTACATGATGTATACAACAGAAAGACTCAGAGAATCAGCTTGCTAGAGCAATTCTTACAGCCCCCTGTCAGCTGTATATGGTTATAGAGCGGGTGGTGGTCCAAGCCTGAAGTCACCATCTCTTACCAAACCCCTGCTCTGAGAGGAAATGAGGTTAAAAAAATTAAAAATCCTGTTTCCATCACAATTTTAAATCAACCGACTTTTCCACTTCATCCAACCATGATTAAAAGAAACACCTCTGACTCAATACCCCATCCATAGCCTTACTGCATAACATACCCAGTGCAATGAATCAACAAATCAGTAGCCTGCCTCAATATTCTGTCCACAGAGTTACTGGATGAAAGCTTGAACACATTTACAGCTACCCACGTTCTCTACACAGGAAAATGGGACGATGACTTTATGAACTAGTATTTATGCTTACCGACAAAAAGCTCTGTAAAATGATGACAAGTAAAAGACTTTGAAGCAAGATAAATACAGACCTGAAACAAACGAAGGCGTCTGAATACCTGTTTCCTCTTGCTGTATGTAATAATGAGCCTTAATCATCCCACACAGACCAACCGAATTAAAAACACTGCAGATTTTGATGCACTGTAACTTCAAAACCTTAGAACCCGACACAGGCAGCACGGACCAATGCTAATCTCAATGAGAAACAGGAATGCTGAAAGTCCTACTGTAGATTTAAACTGCATTTAAACTGTGGGCAGGTGATGGTTGAGTGCAGAGCTGTTTGGATAGGTATATGGAAACACTAAGCTCAGTCCTGCAGTAGCTGAACAAATTAGGCCTTCACAACAGGAAACAAAGCAAGTAAGTAAACTCTTATTTGTACAGCACACTTGAAACAACAACTAAAGTTGACCAAAGTCCTGTACATGAAAATACATAAAATAAATGTTAGGAGATAAAGAGCAGGCTGCACTGTGGACATGAATATGATGAATAGACACATAAACGTGATGATAAGATGGAATCTGACTCGAACCATAGTAAATAAAGAGGGAGGCCAGAGATTGATGTTTGATGTTTCATAACATTGATGTATCATAATTTGATAGTTGTTGATGCATAATTATTTTTCTAAATCTCTCCCCAGTTTAAATTTCTCCATAGTTTAGTGGTTAAGACATAAGTTAGCCAGAGCAGTTTGATGTAAAATGGTTAATTGTAAAGAAGTTTACAGACTCCAATTTCTTTATAGTGGTGGTTACAGGAAGCAGAAATCTCAGTTTCTACAACATACAGGTATTTTATGTACATGGTAATAACGATAGTTAATCTGAAAATCTTTGAGGACGTTTCTGCCCTAGAAGATCCTTGAATCCCTCCACCATCAATGCATTAAATTAGTTGATTCAAACACAAATACAACTGCTGTAACACAGTACAATGTCACAGATAACATATCTTCACCACTGTGAACACTTCTGACTAAGGTTTCTCTTGAACAGAGCATTTCACACCAAACCCATCTACATGACTTGACATGCTAATAATTTAATCAGGCAATTTGGCCATTTCAGGCTGTACTGCAATACAATTTAGTAAACTGTCTTTCAAAAACGGGCAACTGACACTACATAAGATTTCTGTTCCTGGGTTCTGTGTTACATTCCAACTGCTTACGTGTAAAACGTAAACAAAAATAGCTATATTCATCACAAAATATTATTTCTGCGAGCAGGACAATGACATGAAAATATGATTTCTTTTGCATGTTACTTAGTAATGTGTACTAAGTAACATATTACTAACTAAATATTAGCACAGTGCATAAAATATGTATTGTAATATAATAAATATTTAACTATAACATGTAAAACTGTGACTATTTCCTTAGTAACAGCTTTTAAACTTTTGAATCCTCAAAATTTTATTAGTAAAGGTAATAAAATTCTACCATCAAAGCGAGCAGCAATTGTCCACCTTACCTTCAGGAGTTTTCTTGCAGTGTCTGCAGTGTCTGTACGCTTTGTAGATCTTTGCAGATGCCTTCACTGAGTACTTTTTCACTACTGTCTTGATAAATTGGGCGTCTCTTGGATGCAGCGGCCTCTTGATGCCGCCTAAATGTAGCTCCACTACCCACTTACGCAGCTGGAACATAAACTGAAATGGTTGTTTTATTATGCACCTGTATTTACAGTGTTATGTACACTACTGGACAGTTAGTATACCAGACTGTTCTAGAAAGTTTCAGAAAAGTTTCACAGTTCCAGAAGCTACCTGAAGTCCACTAGGCACTGAATGTATCGCAAATGTTATAGAAAATAAAGAACTTTTCAAAACGTCATTGTCCTGAACACGAAAAAAATAAATATTATGGGGACCGGTACATTTGAGTCCTAAGGAATTAAGACAACACACTTAGAACCCAGGAACAAGAAAAGCAATTCAAATAGTAACACAGAATAACTTGTATGACAGTCATCAGCTTGTTCAAGATTTTAAGGTCAAAATTAAATTCTCATTTCTGCAACAAAACAAGCACAAAAAATTGCACCCCCTGGTTGGTGTGTGTCAAACAAGTCCGGCCCCCTCTTCACCCACTTTACTCTTATAGGACATGTCCTTACATACATTTGTGCTGTAGCCACAAAGCAGATCATAATCATACTTGAAAATTACTTTGTGGAGTTGCAAGTTCCTTTTTCTTTCTTCTCTGTCCCTCCTTCCATCTCATTTTCTCACTTTCTCCCTCTCTTTCCCTATTCTAAAAAGCTCTTTGCGCAAGTTGGGGATTTGTGTGCATCATGCTCTTTCAGTGCCTGAAGCGCGTTTGCCAAACTGCAGTTCTCATGAAAGAGGTTTTGGCTTTAAAATCTCTTTATGATTCCACATGGAACAACTTCAAAAACAAAACACGCCATCCTTTCATGGATGTTCACCAAGTGTTTATATGGACCTGTGTTGGCCGCAGCCAGCAAAACCACTCTTCCTGAAGTCTGTATGATGCACTAAACGTTAATGCTTTGGGGTTCATCAACAAACAGCTGCATGATATTTAGAACAGAGGTTTTCACTCTAGGCTTTGACCATTGCCACTCCGTCAACATTTTTGTTTGATCAGAGTTCAGAACAGATTGCTATTATACTACTATGACTGCTACTGCTGCTATTACTACTACTATTGCCCAAAAAAGCAGGGCAGATAGAATAGGACTCTGAAGAAACTGCACATGAGCCTGCAGACTATTTTATACATACTACCTCTGTGTGCCACGAGCAGCGCAGAACTTCTTGCTTTTCATTTCTGCAGTCCTATTAACAGGTCAAAGCTTTTGCGTAAAGGCCTTATTATTTCCGCTGGACGTGTGTGTCAAGCTGCAAAATACACCAAAGTCAGCAAAGAAAATCAAATCAAAACGAATTATAAGATCATGATCAACGATCAAACAAAACATAATAAGAGTTACACATTTCCCGGCAAGTCAACAAGGTTTGAAATGATTGGTCAATCAGATGCTGTCAAAACTAAACAGATGTTCTGCACACTTTACAAATGTAATTTTTACTTAGCCAAGTGACTGATATGACTTATCTAATGGACACAACTGAAATAACCCACAGGTTTTTAAAGTCCCAACAGAATTTCAACCAACAAAGCCAGGCATACACTGAGCATTTTTAGCCAGATTTTAAGTCCGATTTCAAGTCCAATTTGGTCAGAGCCGACTGAATTTCATGATCGGACCTAATTTCAGCTTCACTGGCTATTGTTTGCCATGCAGTGTGAGAGCGTTCGTTTAAGTACCTAAACGAGCTCCGATTGAGCATTCAAATAATCGGATGCATTACCGACATGTCAGAAATTTCTCTCACAACGCCAGCAGAGAAGGACAGATTTCTCAAAGTTGCACCAAAAACCACACCAACAATCCACAACCACTGCTCCCTCACACTAGAACACATAAACTGATGCAAATAAGTCAACATTTGCGGTACCAGCATTCGCACAAGCTCTATTTGACTGGGCAGGGCTGTGAGGTATAAACATATAAATACGGTGCTTTTTAAATAACTGCTTATAAAGCTTTGTAGCAAACCTGGCTTTTAGATACACTACACAGTGCAGCAAAGATAGCAAAGCCGTTAGATAGCCCCACCCACTCACGCTCCTTATAACTTCAGCGTGAGTGGGCGGGGCTATAGGAGCTGTTTTTTGTGACATCACAGTCAAAAACCTTTGTTGAACTTTGTTGCCACATACGTCCTGCATGGACGGGGGAGCGTATGGTATGCTTAGAAACTCTATGCACTACATCTCTGATTTTGAAGTAGGCGATGTAATAAGAGCCCTTTGATATTCGCAGATACATACTACAATAGCAGTATTACCACAGCATTAGAATTCGGTTCATATCGTGCAGCCCTAACGTGTCCTTGAGTGGGCGAGTCCACTCCGACCGGCCAGGCCATATTGTTGGCTATGCTTTCATTTGGCTGAAACGTTTTAACAGCTACTGCAAAACTGGGCTCAGATCAGCGTTAAAGAGCAACTTCCACCAACACCAATTCACGCACACTCACACTGCACTCTTTCAGCTTTATACACACATGCAAAAGTGGCAGCAAGTGCTGTCGGAGTTTCCATTACTGTACTGCCTTTGCCTTCTCTGCACGCTGCGCTTAACAGCCTTACATGTAGTTTACACAACCTAAAAAAAAGAAACAAACAAATAAATCAACCTGCGTTGTAGTAGCATGATTGGCCAATGGCTCAAACAACCCCCTCCCTCCTATTAAGGGAACTACATTTCTTCACCAAAACAGTGCACCACTTGTCCAGTATTGGGCACACATAGCTGAATCCCTAATAACTGTTTATAAGACATGCAACATCGGTGCCTTAGTTAGGAAGCCGAGAGCAACTTGAAAACCAGTCAGTGTGTTTGTTCAGAACTTTTTGATATTGTCTGACAGAGGCGCCACTACAGGCTGCGTTTCATATGTAGTGTGAGCACCCATGATGCGTCATGTCAGTTTGACCAAACGTTTATCAAAAGGAGCAAAATAATACTGACCTATCGGGTCTTTGTAATAGCCAAAGTAACGTTCCCCACCTGTCCAGCTGAAACCTCCTGAACCCTCTTCATGTCTTTCAATTTTCTAAGAAACTGAAGTCAGCTTCTTTTTTTTTTACCAGCTTCTTCTACCAATGTAGTTTACTTGTTTCAACATTCCAGTTCCGTCTCAAATAGTGTAGCAGTTACATTCAGGCACCTCACATAGGAATTTCTTCCTTATAACACTAATCAGATCTGGGGGTTTGTGTCACAAGTTCCTGGTTTGTGTCACCAAAGCCCCTGTAACTGAAATATACAAAAATAAAAGAAAGCATTCTCTTCTGAGTAGGAAAAGTGCAAGAACGCAGCTGCTGTCTTAAATCATGTGTGTCCAGCTGTTACAAAAGGCTGTAATTTGGATTTCAACACAACTGTGAACCACCTAAACATACAGCACATTCTGTGTCACGTTTCTGACAGGAAAGAGAGGCATTTCCAGAAAAAGGCTGAGAAATATCACACCATGTTCAAGATGTCTTGAAATGACCATGATCTGAGAAAAAGAAAGTTTCTTTTTCTTAGTTGGTACTATCTGAACCATGGCGGCAATCAGGTCAAAAGAGACATATCATATCCTGGCTGTAATGCATATATCCTCATACCTGATTAGTAGAACCTGTTAAGACTTGGAATAAAGTTTTACATTAATTATATGAAAAGCATTTCACGTTTGTGTTGACATAATGGTAAATATTAAAATATCCTATTAATACCAAAATAGACAGAACCAAACATCCACAAACAATATACACCAGAAATGAAGGAGGGGGGATGCGTCATCTCATTTAAACCGGGATCATGTCCAGCTCTCGTTTCATTTCTCCATGCTTGCTGGACCCACAATGGTATTTTCCATAGGTCTTTATTCGCACCCTCCCACTGCCCCCGTTTCATTGCTGTTTTTGGCAGCATGGAGACGGAGGAGATCTCTGGTAGACCACACACACGGCTGAAGGGGTCTACCGTTTATTTTAATGACAGAGCCTAAACATACCTCTGTCAAGACTTTGTTACTTAGTTAAGCATATTTTAACGCACGTCTTTAGCTCTTCCACTTCACAGAACAAGGTAAACAGTCCATCATTAATAACATACTGTTATAGAAAATTCCCCACAGAGCACTGTTGAAGCCCAATGATTTCTATGATGTGGAAAAAATAGAATAGCTATAAGAATAGCTAGATGATTAATGATCCACTTGCAGTTTTTCTTGCCACATTTGTTGTGCTGCATCTCTCTGCTAACTGGTGGTAGTCCATATAGCATTATAGAAGACAGTCAATGTTAATGGTTTGTTTAATTAGCAACCTAGAGACAACAATGAATGTTAAATATTTTGTTTTATTGTTTCCTTGGTTTTAATTCTTCAAAATTCTAAAACTCTATTCTATGTCCATGTCTACATAAAAATCCCAGAATTTCAAGGAAGTCTCAGATCTGTATGTGTGACATATTTGCACTTGATTTTAGCCTGTTTGTAAGCCAGATTGTATCAACTGAATTTCACAATCGGGGCAAATTTCAGCTGCCTCAGCCATAATGCCATGCAGTTTGAGCAGATCTTTGAAATTATATCCTCAAAGCCACACCAAAACCACAGTCACAATCACAGTCACACATAAACATTTGTGGTACCAACATCTGTATATGCTGACCATGTATATTTATGCACTATATACGTTTTAGCTCCTACACCGAATTAGTGCGCCATTTGTCCAGTATGGAATTGTGCACACATGGCTATTTATATGGTGCACGGTATGGTGCTAGGCCATGTTGGGAGCAGGGATCCTCAAATCATTTGATATTATTTACATTTAAAGCATTTAGCAGATGCTCTTATCCAGAGCAACTTACAAGCGTGCCTAGTATAAGGTTAGAGTCTAAAACTCGCCATGAGCTCAGACACTGCCCGAACAAGGGCCTGTGCTAATAGCTAGAGAGAACAATACACAGACATATATAAGGCATAAGTGCACTACCTAACAATCTCAGCCCACCGCTCATACCTAGAGAGAAGAAAGGTTATGCTCAGCATAAGTGCAAAAATAAAGCATTTCAACATACACAAAACTGTGTGCAAACTGATTTAAAGAGATATCTGTATGCCAACACTGTTCTCAAACAGTACTTATGGGCTTTTAATGCATAATATGAGGGGAAAAAAAACAACATATTAATGGAATTATTGAACCTCAGACACTACAGATAGCAACACATGAGTGTTTAGGCTCTTTGTGTAAAACAGCTTAGCTGTAACTGTGATTAAAAGTCTGCTTAATTTAAATGAGGCCACAGCAGTAGCCTCCAGACTTATGAAATCAAGACACTCTGGCACAGAATAAGAGAGAATGCCAGGGCCTCCCGCCATCTGCAGGACCATTTAAGGTGGGTCAGGAAAATTCAAACAAGAAGCTAGCAAATAAGAAGCCGAGTTCAGCCTTGTGTGCTCCATTTGTTTTTACTTTCCTTTATTTTTCGGCAGTCTGTATACAGATTGTTCCAAATTCTTGATGAATCTATTTGTACAGTCAATCACACAACAGCTCTTTCACATTTTAGATGTTTGTGTTTTCGGAATATTTACACTGAACACTAACGCTGCCACTCAGTGTGTTTAACCAGAGTGACTCCTGCAAAACTGTGACATCTCATGCATAATCTCCACTGTCAGCAACTTTGTGATACAATATGCCTCTCAATACGTGACAATATGATACAGTGAGTGCGTTTCTGATTCTAATCAGATTTTGGCAGTTATTTGATTATTTCAGTGCCTGTGTAAACAGCATACTTCAGGTTCTTACTTAAAATTACTGTGTGACTTTGACAGAGACCTGGAGATTCCCCATTATCTGACTGTGCATAAAGATGCAGAACAAACATTTAAACTTAACAGCAATAAAGACTGCATAAACAAGGCTGGGGAGAACGATAATGGCATGGTTTTGTTAACGCTTGTTATTAAAGTATTAATTTTGGAAGTCTTCCTGTAGGGTCAATAAAATTTTCCAGTCTTGAGGCACATCTCCGGGAACAAATGCAGCTAAGGGAACAGGAATGACGCAAGTGTTGTCCAAAGGTCAGCACTTGCAATAGGGATCAATTCTTGACGTTACTGCATTCTGTCCACATTTAGTGATGCAGGGGAAAAAGGGAGTGTTTTTTAAATGTTTTGATGTTGTTTTTTACATGTTTTAAATGTCTGATGATCATGTAAATCCAAAAGCTGCCAACAGAATAACAGCAGCCTCATTTCAAACAGCCAAGGTTTATTACTGAATGTTGGACTCCATGATTCAGCGATTCCTCTTAGACAAGGCACAGTATGGGTAAATGTTGTATTCAAAGCTGGAGAGAAAAATGTTAACATCTATAAGAAATATACCTTATACAGGTGCTACATGTCAAACACATGGTTGACTGCACCATTCAGCCCTCATGAGGGCAGGAATACTCTCTCTCTCTCACACACACACACACACACACACACACACACACACACACACACACACACACACACACACTTAAAACCGTTTCAGTAACATTTCATCACCACGTGTCCCTCACTTCCCAAAGACATCCAACTGAGTGTAGGGAAACTATAAAGGCAGCACATAAGGGTAAAGCAAAGAGTCCTAATCACAAACTACTCTGGCAAAATAAAGGAGAAAATCAGGAAGGCTAGTGTAAAGGGCTTATTAGCAGCTAACCTGTTTTATCACCGCAGTCCTTATATGACGATACGCAAATAAAAACAGACTGATACAGCCCACACTCGAAGCCAGATTAAAATATGCCTCATTTTCACATGTGAAAATCAAACACGTGGCTTATCAAGGCCAGTCTTTATGAGTAATGAAACAATGTAACCATGATTTAATATACATGTATGGTAGCTTGACTAATCTTTTTATAGTTACATAAAGTGTACATAATGTAATTTACATTACATATATATCTTGCAGCATTTATCACCTGAGGCATTACTGCAGAGGAGGTAAATACATATATGTATTTATAAATAGAACTAGTGGTTGGTTTTTTTTGTACAGGATTGTAATTACACAAATGTATCTTGTATTTATTCAACTGCAATTACAAAAACAGCAAAATCTTACCTTCTGAAAAAAATCCTCTCCGCCATTTACTCTCCCGTCACTGGCTCCTACAGAATATGAAGAACAGATGAGACAGACAGAAAGTGAGAGACAGAGTGACAGAGAGAGTGAGAGATTTATTTTTACCAACTGATTGTCCCTCTGTTCCTTCTTAAATATATAACACTTTAAACATATTTAATAACGTTTGCTATTCACTACCTCTTTGTAGTCTTTGTCCATTTCCTAGCTGAAAGATGGGCAGTGAAAAAAAGATTAGCAATGGTAGCTGAGGCAACATACCATTAGCATATATCTGTATATCTGAAACAGGTGTAAATTTAAATCCCTGTTTATTTATTATAGCTTTCTGTATAATGAAATGACTCATGTGCTGAGTCATCAAGCACCAGCATTCTTTCATTAAAAAAAAAAATCAGTTTTGAATTTTTGTGTGTTGCCAATTTTTGGATACCACGACACAGCATGCCTTCTGGTCTTTAGATTATTGTTGGATTAGGAACATTGCAGTATGCTGTAGTGGTGCAAAAGATATGATCCAGCCTCGTCAGTAGGAAACTCCCTATTCAGATCAAAATAATAAGCAGTATTAATATAATCATGAAAATGATCAAAATCGCCGGAGATGTTTTGCAGGAATGTAAAAACAGTGGGAAAAAAAAGAACATGTATTGGACCCACCGCTGTCTGATGGATGAAACAGAACGATTCATTAACATTCATTAACAGCACTGAATAAGCAGGTGGAACAGTAGCCGCCATACTAGCGCTAACACAGAAACGGACCTTGAAGAATGCCCAAACGAGATGAAAGAGAGCAGGGAGTCAAGACCACTCGGGATCACTCTGAGCATCTCTCTGATCTCTCAGAGACCTTGAGACCACAAAAAGACAATGACTGAAAAGTACAGGTGTATTGATGCTGAGGGGATTTGAAAAAACACCAACTATTTCATGGCTGTTTATGGCTGTAATCAGCAAAACCTTCAGAAAATGGTAATGTTGCACCACCAATAATTAATTAACCGTTTTAAACAACTGCTCATTTTCAAATGCTAATTGTTTTCTTTTCCGCAAACTGCTGACAGACAAAACAGAGAAATGCTCACCTATTCTTTTTCTGTGCAACAGTAAAACACATACATCACTCAACTCAGAAAATACACACATTACAGAAGATTATTTTTGCAAATTGCTGTGGCCTAAAATGTTTATTGCAAGTTGTTGTCTTTGTATGCATGTGTAGACAGCAATCTTGTGAGTGAGTGAGTGAGTGAGAGAAAGAAAATAAGGAAGACAGACAAAAAAGGAGGAGTAATATAATAGAGATAAGGAGAGAGAAACTGAAGGAAAAAGAAATACAAGGAAAGAGAGACAAGAAGAAAGAAAAAGAGAGACAAACAGAGAAAGGAAAAAAAAGAGAAAAAGAAAGAAACAAAGAGAGAGTGAGAAAAATGAAAAGACCTTTCGTCAGCGCCTACGCTCTGACCACAAATCACTCCGCCGAAAGCCCATCAGTCCATCTGGGAATTCCTACCCGCTGCCAAAGACGGGATCGGGATCAGGCCCGGCCAGGCCAAAATGAGGAAGACATGATTACACGGATAATTATAAACATGTTTCTCAATATTTCAGCAACACACTGGAGCAGACAGGAAGTTCTGAAGCCCAGGGCTCTCCTCCAAAAGCAAATCAAACACACAGCCCTCTGGAACTGAACCACTCCTATAGACCACTCAGCAGCGCATCACTCATTACGGTCAGCATTCATCAGCTGCTCGGTCACTGGCTCCACCAGCAAAACGTGACAGAGCCGGACAGAGCGGTGAAATAGATGTTGGAGAAACAGAAAATGAACACTAGTAATATTAAAGGTTAGAAAGAGAGAGAGAAAGAAGATACGAAGACAAACAGAGAGGAAGAGATGGGGGGGAGAAATGAGGAGAGAGCTCTACTATACCAGCACACTGTCAGTGCCATCAGCCATCCAAACACAACACCAGAACCTTTAGGGAACTAAACATCAAGGCTTGGTGGGTGATGTTTGCTGTACAAAATGTATTTCATCCAGGGTGTTATGAACCAGACTGAGAAAACAGGGAAATTCAGCCTTTTCCTCAAACTGTTGCAACATGTTCTGACTGATGTTTCCGGAAACACTCAAACAATCTGGCATCTAAACAACAAGATTTTTCACAAAGCAACGAGAGGAGGGGACAAAAATAGCTCCTGACCAACAATGACACTGGCTTTTCTTTCTTTTCTACAAAGAATAGAGCAATCAATCACAGAGAATAACCTATCACAACAAAATTCATGTAAAATATAGAAATTCACACAGTATGCTGTTAAATGTTGAGCTACTTAATATAAAAATAAATAAATCATACAGCGCTGATATGCAGTATTTTATGTGTGCAGATCTGCAGGTGCCCGCATTTAGTATTACACATGTTTACGTCTTTAAATCCTGGCCATGCAAAACTGCCCTTTGTAAAGTTAACCGCACTTGCATCATCACACACTGTTTAAAATTAAAAACAATAGTTGAAATGGTTAAATGGAGAAACGCATACTGCCACCTCTCCCTGCAGGCATTCTATAAAGGCGATGTTCTACCGGTGTGCAGTGGCCTAAACTGAAAATTGTTGTGCATCGACTGTGTGGTTAAACTGAGAACATTCACAGGACTCAGAAGAGATGTCCCACTGTCTGCTGAACTCACATTATTGTCTATAAATATAAGAGACACTACATGATAAGTCATGTAGCTCCAGCAGCTCTCAATGGGAAAAAATAATGATGGTTTGCTTAAGATGTTCAAGCAGCCACTGAAACCCAACATTCGCCACAACAGAGAACAATTTATTGCAGAAACTCATTACTGAACTATTGGTTAACCACTGTCATAAAGACGGTATCAAATGATAATCATATCAAATTATGACAAATGAATTATAACTGAATTAACAAGCCTCTATAATTACTTTTGGTATTATTAATTAATAACATAACAACCTTCATCGTTTTAGGGTGATAAATCCACAAGTAACTGCCCCATGTACCCCAAATTTAGTCAATAAGTCAATAACTGTTTCTTTAGTTTTACCAACAAGCAATGAAAGCATCACTGAAAGTAAGCATTGTGCAAAGTGCATGTCTGAATCCTCACAGTAGCCTCAAATACAGAGTTCTATAATCCCAAAAATTCTGGATTTCTGTAGTTTCAGACACTGCACGACAAAGTAAATGAACATGTATCAATCTACAGAACTGGTTCAAAGCTAAAAACATATGTTGGACTTTTAATTTACTTGAATTTTAAAGCAGTGACTGCAGAACTCGAATGCCATCCAGTACATGACTAGTAATCACAACTTTGCACAGCTGTACACACATAAAATCTTCATATTTTTCCTTTAAAACACAAAAAGCTTATTTAACTGCAGAAAATCTGTGTTTTGTGACAGTACTTGATGTTCCACTGGTTTTCATATATTTTGTATATATTTATCTTACTATTACCCCTATAAAGGTCTTTGGTTTAAATTACATCAGAGCATTATCCTTGCTAATACACAGGAACTGAACACTGCATTGTTGTTTACATATACGAATGAAACATCTGGATTTTTAAAGGGTCCCGCTGTAGCCATTTTTTCACCAAGAACATGCACACACTTGAAACTGGTATATGACCTTCACATTCACACCATGCTGCTGTTATTAATAAAATCCCCAAAAATATTAAGCTCACTCGACTCAAATACCTTAAAAATCCAAATGAAAACTGAGCTAATTAAAATAGCCTCTCTGACAACGGTCATCCTGTCTGAACTCTCTAAACTAAACAGAACCGTGTTTATCGTCGGATCTCGAGCTGTTCTCTGTAGTAACAGTCACTGAACACCAAAACCATCATAATCCCATCTGACTAATCTGGAAAGAGAAGACAAAACAAAAACAACAGCAAAAAAAAAAGTTGAACCAGGATGGAAAATGCAGAGCAGCGATGAGAAAGATTTACCGATATCATGTACGTACACGTACACAGACAGAGACACAGACACAGAGACCCCCACAGACACAGACACAGACACAGACTTGAACGCTATTCGGACAGGAGTAGTTGAATGTGGGGTAATGTAATTTCACCACGAGACATCAGTAAAGTTTTGCAGACGTGGTAAGAAATCTCAGGGCCATCTGCCATCACTCCCAACACGCTCCATATGCAATATATTCAGTTACCTCCACACATTTTACTTAACAGTAATTTTATTTGCTTACCCATGCACCTAGCTTACCCAGTTTACTTAGCCAATACACCTAGCTGTCTTGAGTAAGTGCAGTTGTCACTGGACTCAGGAATTTCCAGCCCACTCTCATCACTGGCTCATAAAATAAAAAGGCTTTTATAAAGGTCACAGAAAACACAAACAAATGCCTTGTTGAGAACCTTCTTACCAAACAAAAACTGGAAATATTTACAGACATGGATTATGCACTGCCTGTCCAAATAATAAGTCACTGTTTGGATTTAAATAAATAAATACTTAAGAGGCTTTGATTGGATAATTACTGCAGTGATTAATATATTTCAGCTGGCAACAATTCTATTAACCCTAACTGATGCAGTGAGTAGGTTTTCCTTTCCAAAACAACCGTATGCAAAGACGTATCCTGTGAAAGGTCAAGGAAAAGGGAAGCGCATGAGGCGATGCACTCATCATGCACAGTGCCCACTGTACAAGCCTCTGGGAGTGCTTTAGTTGGTCAGGTAAAGGCCCACAACAGTATGTGGGAATAAAATAAGTCAGCTGACCACCTGGATGCACTGAATGATCAGGTTATCCCATCAACAGATTATTATTTTTATTCCCAGATAGTGCAGGCACATTCTAGAATGACAGTCCCCTGATCCATCAGGCTCAGATTGTGAAAGAGTGGTTCATGGAGAATATGAGCAATCATCTGCATGCATGAACTGGCCACCACAAAATCCTGACCTTAACACCATTTGAAGTCTTTGGGAAGTGCTGGAGAAGACTTCATAAGAGTGGTTTGACTCTCTCAATACAAGACGTCAGCCAAAAACTAATGCAATTCTGGACAGAATCAAGTGTTTCATAAGTCTGTAAAAACAGACTTTTTTGTCAGGCAGTGTATAACCAGAGGTTACGTCTACGGTTAGTTTTATCAGTTAAAAGCCACAAGAATCTTTACTGACGTAGTTTACAATTACATACATGGCGGATCGTGACATGATTAAAATTACTAGGAAACACTGGTAACACTAAACTGGGAAATGTCATGGGCTCATGTCTTATACAAAACTCAATCATCATGATTTAATGAGGCAAAAAAAAGTCAAATGTTGGCTACCCTTGCCAACACATCACTGGCTTCACACACTACTGAAGATCCTCCATCACTGGCAGGAATTAACAATGTAGGACCCAGAAATCTTCATACACAGAACAATGGAACAATCAAAGTGCCACTTTTGCTTGCTTAACCGTATGATAACTCAATTTTTAAGTGTCATGAGGTGCATATGATTAGTTTCTGTTGATATGTCCCAAGTAGCTTTGGGGTGGGGATAGAATACATGGGTTGTTTGACTTTTCTTTAAATGGATTAAAAATTACTAAACAAAAATTAAATAAATAAAGGAAACACTGGTAATCACCACATCACCGCATCTCCTCACATAAAACTAATTGTGTCATTCTTGAAGATACATAAAGGCTTTTCTAAGTTCATAAATACCAGTCCTTTTTTTAAATCTCCTAAATAGCATTTTCACTTAACTATCCAATCACAAAAACAGCTGTGGGTTCTGTTGGCATAAAGCATCTCTGTGCTATATTTAGCTTCAAAATATCTTCCTCTATGTGAAGAACAGGTTCTGCCTAGAAAATGTTGACTGTTTTCTTTTCTAAACTATGTTAAAAGCAATAGTACCCACGTCCCAAAGCTGAGACTGTTTGTTTCTCAGTTATGTCACCGTGGATTCTCCCACTTTGGCAGACACTTTAGATGTGGCTGAAAAAAAAGTCACTTTATTCCTGAGTAATCTATGGACTCCGTGTATCCTGTGTATGACCTTCGGTCATCCACTTCACACACACACACACACACACACACACACACACAAACACAAACACAAACACAAACACAAACACAACAATATTTCAAAACAGTTGCAAACAAAACAATGCTGTGATGCCAGAATATCTAAATAAATGTAAATGTTTAATGAACACTTTTAAATGCAAAATACAAATATGAGTGAACACCAATGATCAGCCTTCATGTACCCATCTCAACAAGGTCTCACCTAACTCAGCCTTTGCGCTGAGACACATCTAATAATTGGTTTAAATACCTGAAAGGTATGAGTGCTGATTAATGCTGACATCATAACAAGGAAGAAACAGGTTATGTACACTCCCTGTCAAAAACATAGAAGGAACTAGCCAACTGGAGCAAAACTTGGTAGGTAGGTTCGACATCATGAGACATGCAAATGTCTCAAGTTTCATGCTCGGCCGTGCATGTGACGTAAGCAAGGTTGGGCCTTATTGCTGTACCTGACTAACCCAACAGACACGACTGGAGACATTCAGTGAGCAGTGGTGCCCTCCATAAATAATAATGTAAGTGACAGCACCATTGGCAGACAGCCGCACGACACAGGACTACGTGCACGCAGACCGTTACGATGCCCTAAACAACATATCAACGTCACCAAATGGTGTTGTACCAGGCTGTGACTCAGAATCATCTTTAGTGGCGAAGAAGGTGACCAAAGAATACGTGTGTGGAGGTCCCATCATCAGCACCAAGATGAACAGTCTGCTGTTGCACATCCAAAAGGGCTGGTGTCCTGCCACCCCTACCGCACAACCTGCAGGAACTGTGTGAGGATATTCAAGCTGCATGGGATGGATTATCACAGGACACCATTAGGAACCTCTACAGCTCCATGCCAAGACGTCTGGCGTGTTAGGTTAGCACACACCCCATGGCCCGACACCATACTGAGAGACACTACTTCTGTATGTGTAGCTCAATATATATTGATCATATCAGTCTAAATTTATCATCATTTATTGTTCCTGGTAATCTTCCTTCCCAATAGCACTGCAATCCCACACTTCCTTCTGGGTGCAACTATATTTTTGGACAATGAGTGTATTTTAACACCAAACTATATCTATATAAACTATATTATCTTATCCCATATCTCATTTAAAAACATATCAATATATTGTGAAAAGCTGATGTATGGCCTGTTTACTCCTAAATACTTCAGATTGACACCTTTCTGAGTGTAAACATCAATCCAGAATAGCTTTAAAGGTGCAGTAACCCAGAGATGCTGAGTGGCTCCTGATGCAAAGCAGAATAGCAGGGGTTTATTTCAGCTCTTTCCTGTTCTGTATGGAATGTGGTCCAGAAGAACCCAACTCAGCTTTTGAATTTCTACGTTAATGAGACACAGGTTCTCTCTCTCTCTCTCTCCTCCATAACTGAGCTCCTGCAAACTCCATCACGTGTGTGTGTGTGTGTGTGTGTTTGAGGAATGCGTTGAGTAAGCGAGTGAATGAGAGTAACTAATTGCCTCAGTGTGTTTCTCTCTGCTCTGGTTTGGGGCAGTTCCACAGTTCTCAGGAACAGAAAAGAGATCAGTAGCTGACAAAAAGAACTGATCTAGGATCATTATCATTTCCCAAAACCTAAATCCGTCCCCAAAACCTTTGGTCCTGCTGTTGGAGCGTTACCATTCTGAGAGTTGAGCTGTAAAGTTTCAGTTAGCAGAGAGTAAAATATTAATCTACAACAACTACTACATCAGATACGAGAGTGACGACAGCGGTTATACTTTGTAAATTTTGGAGAGAGCAAAACGGAGAGAGAAAAGGTCCTGCTGCCATTTTTGCTGAGCTGAGACACCGGTCCAATAGGGGAGAGCCTGAGGCTGAGGTGAAAGATGACAGGTAGACTATCCACTATAGTGTCTCGTCTTCTGTTGTGCCTCTTTGCTAATGCCTTAATTTGCTAAACAGACCAAATTAATTACTCCTTTTAAAGGTGTCTAAAATATTAAGGACGTATTATTTATTATTATTAACATACTACATTACAAAGCTCAACTTAGATATATTAATCTAAAGATGGTACACAAGGAACAAGCCAAATAATAAATCAACACTGTGTGAAAAAAATAAAATAAAATAAAATAAAATAAATAAATAAATAAATAAATAAATGTATGTATTAGACTGAATATCTGCTTATACTTAGGGATCAGGTATCGGAAGGGAAGAAGTGGTATGGGTGCAGCCCTAGAGTTCCTGCCAACTTCAGCACTAAAGCAATAAAAATCTTCACAATAAATGAGAAAGAAATGCAAAATAGAAGTATTTTCAAGTGATCTCAGACCTTTGAACCCCAGTTTACCTGCCATATTAACTCGGACACCCAGCGGAAAGAAAATAAAAAAGTAAAGCATCCTCACTTATTTTAAAGCTGGTTAACAAATTAAATAGAAAAAACAACTGTGAGTCACAGAGCGACTGCAACAGATTACAGCAAGGAATGGTTTTAGCTTAGAAGACGTTGCTAGACTGGTAGTATCAAGAGTAAACAGCTCAGCTCTATTTTGAATGATCGTTACCCACAACTTCAAGCTGGATCACTACTGTCCTACGCAAACCTTAACCTCACTAATGACGTGAAATGTAGGAAAACTGGTCTAAAATCTGCATTAAAACAACTAGCTTTAGGACTGTACAGTAACAACATCAAAGAACTGCTTGAACTTTTCAGCCAGCCGTATCATGTAACAAAATTATATTAGATAGTAAATACAGAAAACAATTTCCTTATTGTTCTCCAGATGGACTGATGTTTTTTGGGCTACACCAGACAGGCACTGCTATGGCGTCATCTGACAATATTCAGATAAATAACTCCCGTCATTTTAAGTGCTCAGTGTAAGTCAGAAATATTCACAGATCGCAGACTGTTAGACATTTTGTAGAGGAAAAAACCCACAACTCAACACAAAACACACATTTAAAACATTCGCCTGGCAACATCTAACTGAGTGGGAGTCAGGAGCACATTCCCTAAACAGACCTCACTTCCTGCATCCACACAAACAAAATATTTAACTGCACACGTACATAAACCACAAAAAGTGAAACTGCACAGATTTAACCCCCTCAAACTACTATGTTTGAGGTTTAACAAAACTAGTTCTGCTTGTTACCACATGGTGTCATTTTTTAGGCTGAACCAACAAAACACGGTGTACTTCACATTTTACACAAACACAAACTTGCTGACTGTCTGCGTGTCATGGCGGAAAGGTCAACATCTGTGGCACTATTTCCAAGCTTAGAAAAGGTTAAAATTGTGATGCCTATTGTGTATATGAAAATGCCTTGAAGTAGCATGATTAGGGATGAGTACGGTTAAATCATTTTCAATATTGATTCCAGTATCGATACCTTAATGTCAATACAGATTCCGCAATGATACTTTAATTCTAAATGAAAAGAGGGTTTGACTTGAACCAAAAAAAATGAGTATGACGTGCCAAAAGCAGGTTTATTTACGGACCACAGAGGATTGCAGACTAATCAGGAACGGACATGAATACCTGTAATGTAGACAGACAATCCATATCCATGAATTTTGTAAAAAATTCTTGTTTTCCTGTTATGATTCAAGCTGACTTTAATAAGAGGTTGCGAATATTTACACAGGGGTTTTAATGCTACTTCTATGGACTAAATAATTGAAGATGCAAACAAGCACCAAATCCTCTCCGACAGATCCTGCCTTCTGTTTCACATTTAACACAGAGCACTCGGTTAATAAAACCCGGTATCAGCCGAATCTGCCAGTCAGGCTCCAAATCACAAACATCTGAGAGTCATTAGCAGGTCTCAAACACACCACCTGTGCCAAGGACGCAACGAAAACCAGAAGAGAGGGTGTGTGTCTGTGTGTGTGTGTGCTTGAGAACAAGAACACTTTTGGGAGTTTTTCTTTGAACCGTTGTTTTAAGTTCTTGATTGTGGAATAAATCTCTACAAACAGACCAAATGAACTGGGCATTAAGAAGATGTGTGTCCTTCAGTTTAGGTTCAAATTTGGGCCGTGCCATATTCCGCCCACAGCCAGGAGTCCAGTAGGAAAGCAGCAGCCAGCATTTTGTGGTGGTCTGGGATATTAGGAAAAAGCGCAATGCAGCTATTACGAGTGCTGATTTTGAGTACTGAAACAGAGAATATAGAACAAATACAGAACACTGATTTATAAAAATTAGCAGGTGAGCACAGACAGCAAAAATGAGTGGCAAGACAGCACGATTCCAACTCAGTAGTGTGTTGAGCAATAGAGCAAAAATACAGTATCGTAATACGTCAATGTTTTTGCAATATGCAATACTTATCACAATATTATGGCATGAAGCAGAACAAAAAAGTTAGAACAGACAGAAAAGTGCCACGTTTACAGAAATACTGGCAAAACAACCCCTATAATGATTAAATTCATTTTATTCAACATTTGACACTTAATGTCCTGCACTAATTGCAATTAAACAGTACTAATTATGGTCTTTGTAATGACATACGCAGTTGGTCACCTTGACATGGATCATTCTTGTTAGAATTAATTTAATATTGAGTTCAGAATTAGGACTTTGTTAATGCGAACCTTCGCCAGCTAAATTGGAGTCTTTAATTACTTTTATTTAATGTTAGCGTTCCAACTGGTCACTTAACTGAACAAATGACTTTGGCTTTTGGACAATATCATAAACCTTGATGCATCTAAATATGATTTAAAATGAGGGGTGAAATAAAATGAAAGTTGACTGCGAAATGTTTGAGAATTTGATCACAACTGTACAAAATCTCAAAAACCAAACACACTCACTTTACTCTCATGGGGCTCAAACAAAAGGAATCCCCCCTCAATCTCCATGAACATGATGTTTTGGAACCGAACAGAGATGCTTTCCTTTTTTCCTCCCTCTCGTTTCCTGGAAAAGGCCCTGCCATTCCTTCACATGCAATAAAATGCAACTTTCCACACAATGTACTTCTCATCACACCCACCCAAAAGTCTGACCAATCACTGCACAGAGTCCCAAATAAACACCCCCACCCAGCCAATCACAACACCGCCAGATGTCACACATGTGGGCTGGTAAGTGAGGAAGGTGGCAGTCAATCATACTGCAAGAAAGAGCAAGTCCGCATGTGAGTGGATGTCACATTCTGGTCCACTGGAACAGTTCTGGGCCACATATTTCACGTATATAGCAGTAACAACTGACCCTGTACTCACCTCTGACCTTAGGGTAAAGGTCGGGGAAAGAAAAAGAAACAGGACAACTATAACAACACACACATACACACAAAGGGGACTCAAATTAACAAACATTGTGACTTCCAGAAGATTTCCATAAACACTGAAAATATTACATTATAACAGTAACTTTTCAACTGTAAGGAAACTTTACTGATTTCCATTCAACGTTAATTAATGCCAAGAGTTTTAACATCATAACATCATAATATCCTCCCAAAAGAATCACGACATGTTTCGGCTAGGATTAACGGCTTTATGATAGTTTTAATAAAGGTAGCAAACCCAATATCATGAAAAGGTTATCGTTAATAAAGCTAATGTAATTAAGTAATGCACCCATTAAGTTAGCATAGTTACAGTTAATTAACCCATTTAGTTAGCTCTGAAAGTGAGTAACTTGGCAGGAATAAAGCTAATAAACACATTCAGTTAGACTTCATTTAAATTAGGTTAACATTACAGTAATGAACCCACAAAGGTGGCACTAATGCTAATAAAAAGTTGAATGAAAAATGAATATATGCCACGTTACACAATATTGCT
Organism: Semaprochilodus insignis; assembly: GCA_034552555.1. Taxonomy (NCBI): domain Eukaryota; kingdom Metazoa; phylum Chordata; class Actinopteri; order Characiformes; family Prochilodontidae; genus Semaprochilodus; species Semaprochilodus insignis. The sequence continues at coordinate 1,731,648 of CM067483.1, read as the reverse complement.
AACCAGACGAAACAAGCACAACCACTGTTGCTTAATATTTATGTAGTTTCCATGTACATGTGTTATCAAAACAATCTAACACACCCAGTAAAATATATGTTTCCCTCATCACTACTGGGAACCTGAAAATCAATTATCGCTGTGCAAGACTAATATCAGTATACTGGTATACATGATGCTTTCTGTATCACTGTACTGGTACCATGTTGCACCTGTAAAGCCCTGCTGCACTGAACTTTATTCAACTACTACAGACCAATCAACACAACACTAGTCTGTCTGTTTGTAAACAGACAAACTCTGGGTAAAAGCATGTCTCCACAAACCTGCATGCTTCCAATCACAGCTTGACCCCGGAAAAGGGCAGCTCAACCAGAGTGTACACAGATCAACGGAGTTACAGCAACGCATTTTAGTAATAAATGAACATACATGTTAGAAACACTCTTGTTCAATCCATACATTTTCTGACAAACACGATCAGAAAACAGCTGTAGCAGGGTAAGCAGGGTATGATACTGCTCCTCTCTTCAGTATATTCAAAGTCAAAGGCTAAACAAAGCTGCTCGATACTGTCCAAGGGTTGAGAAATTATCCAGAGTTAAATGTGTAGAGCAAACTAACAACTTTGATATAAAGTTGTTTAAAATCCTTTTAAAGACGTGGGAGCTAAAGTTAACTTCCTATTCACCCGCTTGCTTTGTGAATTTACCGTTCCACCTTAAATGGTGATGCAGTTACTTTCTGGTGCCTGAGCAAGCTGAAGCATTTAAGGTGGAACATTTAAAGAAAGAAGCATGGCATGCAGGGAATGAAAAGTGCCAATATCCCCTTCACATCCTAGAACGCTAGCATGTTTAATCCCCCATTGCTGTTACTCCATCGTTGTGTTTCATGCTGGGCCAGAATGTGAGCTGGTGTATGGTAAATTTGGGGTTGTGAAAGTTAATGAGTCAAGAGTGTCAGGTAACAGTTTAGAATTTTGGAATTTGCTGGTTTTACTGTCCTCTTTGTCTTCCCTGTAAATCCAGGATTTGTATATTTGTATTTGAAGGAGGAACAACAGTGTCTGAAGTTCACGGTATGTCAGTTCTATATACTGAGCTCTCCTTACTCCTTTACAATGTAAATGCAGTTTTCCACCCATTGCACTTTTAATGTTAAAGACTGCACAAAAAGACCAGGTCCTTTTCAACAGTAAAAAAACAAAAACAGTGGAGGGGTTTTTTTTAAATATTCTCTACATTATTATAACAACATTATTAAACAAATGCACATCTCGACATCCTGTTTCATTAATACCCAATTTGATCAAATACAAAATTACTAAGTAAACATCTTCTGACATCATGGAGATCATTCCAGAAAGTACTAGTGTCAGTACAGCTAAAGAAAATACGATCATCATCAAAAGAATATCCAATGTCCAATTTGCAATTCTATTCGGAAGCAAGATAAAGGTTACCAGGAACAATAAAAAGTGATAAATTTAGACTGATTTTATGATTTTATGGAAGGGCTGGAAGTAGAGTGACGCCAGGCATTCTGAACATGTCACATGTGACAACAAACCGTTCATCTTGGTGCTGACCACGCTGCCTCCACACACGGATTCGTTGGTCGTCTCCACCAAGACAAAAGCAGGACTCGTCACTGAAGATGACCCGCTGCCTTTCTGAGTCACTCCATGACAGTCTGGCACGACACCATTGCAGTCTTTGGTGACGTTGAGGTGGTGTTAAGGGCAGTCGTCGTAACGCTCTGCTTGCATGCAGTCCTGCGTGGTGCAGCCGTCTGTCAATGGTGCTGGCACTAACAGGATGACTCATGGAGGACATCACAGCTCGCTGACTGTCTGCATTCGTGGCTGTTGGGTCAGTCAGGTACAGAAATAAGGTCCGTCCTTGCTTACGCCACATGTGTGGAAACTTGAATCACTGACACGTCTCACAATGTCAAACCTACCCACCAAGTTTCATTCCTGTTAGTTGATTCCTTCTGGGTGCAGCTATTTGTGCAGCTATTCTTTTGATGATGATTGTACGTTCTGCTGTGCCAATATCAAACTTACATATATATATTTATTTCTTATTTGATTATTACCGACAGCCTTGCATCCTAATGCATGTTTCTTGGTGGAAACAACTGGAAGGGCTACAAACACATGAAACTCATTAGTGACCCCTGCCGGCGGAACGGCGCACTGCCCAGGCTTACCTGTACCACAAATTCATGAGTTAAAATTGATTTTCAACTGAATGAGAAAACTGGACACCAACAAAAAGGTTTATCTCGTGTGGAGGTGGCGGAAACTAAGTGAGCCACGTTCATTTCTATCAGCTTCCTATTCGCCAGCCTACTTGTTCGAATTTTCACGTTCCACCTTAAATGCTGCAGCAGTTACATTGCCAATGTAACTGCTGCAACATTTAAGGTGGAACGGGAATTTCTTCCAAGTAAGCTGGCGAATGGGAAGCCAACTTCAGCCCCAAATTAACAAGGATGCTAACACAAAACAACACCAAATTTTCACACAAAAACCGACATTTTCCCTTCGGATAACCGCATAAACAGAAAGAAACGGGTCTTATTTTGCTCCGAAAGAGCAACTTACTCATTCATACCTACCGAGCAACATGGTCTCCAGCTTCTTGCGGTCTACCCGAAACCTCTCCTCCGTCCAGGACGGGTCTGGCGGAGAGACGTGGCCGCTGGAGTCGTCCTCGGAGGCGGGCAGTGGGGAGTCTGCGCTCCGCTCGCTGCTGGAGCCCGGCTCTGCTGAGTAGCTGCTCGGAGANTCTAAAAGATGGGAGGGGGGGGGGGGGCGCGCGCCAGACTGCGTGGGTGTGTGCATGCGCGCCGTGCGCGCGCACACTTTGATGAATAACCATTTTTTGCTTTTTTAGCCTAAAAAGGGGGAAATTAAAGATGTTGCGGTGTTGATTATGATTAAAATAATAATGATAATAATGATAATAATAATAACTGATTAGTTAATAATGAGTTTTTATATGTATCATAAATAATTAAGCACAAAGTCTGCACAAAATCCAACATTAAATGGGCTAAAATGACTTTAAAGTACAGTCCGTTTTCTCAAACAGTTAAATCACCCCACAGAGTTCAATATTTTGTGTCAGTTTTGCTCTTCCAGGAATCAATCTCAGCACAATACCCAGCATGCAATGCGTAAACACGTTTATATGCGCTTAAAAAATCAGATCAAAATCCGATTTCTGGAGTTTCTGGAGTTATCTGATTATTGAAGAGGTTATGCAAACAGCATACTTCGATTTCTTACGGCTTAGAAATCCAATAAACAGCTGATTTTAGGTCAGTGATCAGCTTTTTCAGCGCATGTATCTCCTTACTCTGATTTCTTTCTCAATCTGCGCATGTGCGAAAACAGAACCCTGTTCCGGAAACAAGTTAATCGTGTCTAACCCACTGATGCACAAAATGGGTCAAAGGTCTTTTATTTTTATGTCTTTGCAATAAAAAGAATTCAGAATTCTATGAATTCCTCATCATCATAAATACTCATTTTGATATTTAACCATCAATCATATTTGTATCGCTACTCTTCTAATGCACAATCTGGGTCAAAAATGACCTGTATTCATTCCCTATATTATTTCACAGATAGCTGAGTGTCTCTTTGCTAAATGTTCGAAATAACTTGATTTCAAAGATCCAGACTGACACTATTCCAGAGTGATGGGCACATCAGGGTAAGAGGCGAGGCATCTATCATGTATATTCCCCACGGTACAAGCCTCTGGAGGCAGTGTTATGATCTGGTGAGGCTTCAGTTAATCAAGATGAGACTAAGCAATAAAATTCAGCCAGGTTAAAATGACCAGGTTATCAGATCAATGAATTCTTTTCTTCCCTGGTGGCACAGCCATATTCCAGGATGCCAATGCTGAGATTCATCAGGCTGACATTGTGGAAGAGTGGTTCAGGGAGCATGAGGAATCATCTTCACACATGAACTGGCCACCACAGAGTCCCGACCTTAACACCATTGGAAGTCTTTGGGATGTGCTGGAGAAGACTTTATGGAGTGGCTTGACTCCATTAAATACAAAATCGCAGCCAGACAGTCAAGCAACTCTGGATGTAAACAACTCACATTGACATTGCATAAGGCTGTAGAAACAATGCCACAGTGAACTTGTGCCATAATCAAAGCTAAAGGTCCAACCAAATACTAGATGGGATGCAGTAGAACAGGGCAATCGCGCCATGAAAGTGCTCCTGAAAAATCTGTACACTGGTGGTGGTGTGTTAGTGTGTGTTGTGCTGGTGTGAGTGGATCAGACACAGAGGTGCTCCTGGACATCTCAGTGTCACTGCTGGACTTAGGATTGGCCACCAACCAGAACAATCCAGGCAACAAAGTCCTGTGGGCGGTGTCCTGTGACCACTGATGAAGGACTAGAGGATGACCAACACTGCACTGTGCAGCAGCAGGTGAGCTATCGTCTCTGACTGTACATCTACAAGGTGGAGCAGCAAGGTAGGAGTGTCTAATAGAGTGGACAGTGAGTGGACACAGTGTTCAAACACTCCAGCAGCACTGCTGTGTCTGATCCACTCACACCAGCACAGCACACACTTAACATACCACCACCACGTCAGTGTCACTGCAGTGCTGAGAATGATCCACTACCCACATAATACCTGCTCTGTGGTGGTCCTGTGGGGGTCCTGACCATTGAAGAACAGGGTAACAGAGTATATCGAGAAACAGATGGATTACAGTGGAGGATAAAATAAGTAAAATAACAAGCCACTGAATGAAGGAGCAAATAAAATAAATGGCTCTCTTTGGCAGAGATAAGCAGGGGATAACGGATCTGAAGTTCTTAGGAAGAAACGCTACGCATACGTTCAGTCTGTCATCAGAGATACCAGCCAGTGAGAGTAACTCATGCAGCGGATGGAAAGCAACTGCAGCGCCTGACCTCAAAACCTGCTGCCGGCAGATATTAATGTCAGGTGACACAGTGACGTCCTGCAGCGTTTTGGTGAAAGTATGCATGCATGACACCAAGTCTGCCACAGGTCATTTTAACCCCTTCAAGTCCTATTCTGTGCCAATTTCATGCTTAACTCTTCCGTACAGCTGTATATAATCTGTATATGTTATTTTTCATACAGTTGATACGATAATAATAATAATAACAATGTATAAACAAGTGAAAACGTGTTTATGTCTGGTAAAATTCTCAGCCCTGATTTTAACCACAAAGTTCCCCTTTTCTCATTTTCATTTACTCATTCATCACTATCAGCTTCTGTTCACACAGACCAGCAGGACTAAAGAAATATTGTTTGGAGTAATGTCTTATTTGTGCCCCTCAAACCAATAAAGACAAAACACTGGATTTATGTTGTCTCACTACAATACCCAGCATGCATTGCACATGACTGGAAATCTCTGAGTAATAGCCAGGCATGACTGCTCCCTACAGACTTACAGTCTTACACAGATTTATTAGTGTTAACTAGCCAACTTGTGTGCAAGTGTCTACGACCTCACTTGTTGAACAATAGCTCTGTGTGTGTGTGTGTGTATATAAATATATACACACACACACACAAATATCGATCTATATCTATATCTATATATATATATATATATATATATGTAGTGTGTGTTTGTGTGTGTGTGTGTGTGTGTGTGTGTGTGTGTGTGTGTGTGTGTGTGTGTGTGTGTGTGTGTGTGTGTGGTAACATAAACTGTCTGTGTAAATCAACCTACCCCTACTCATCAACCCACCCCCAACCTCCTCCCACCTTCAAGACACATCATCAGAAGGGGGTCTTTAAACAGGGAACCCTCACTGTAGAGACAAATACAAGCAGCATGTTCACAACTGGTTTAGCCATGGTTGCATTCTCCATTTTGGCACACGTCAGCGTCACCATAAACCAAACAAACAGCCGGTGATTTGCATTCTTTTCTCACCTTTTTAATGCAAACAATAAAAATAGTTCCAGTATAGCTTTTAATACTATACAATAAAACATCTAAAAGAAAAGTGTATCTAGAAGAAAAAGAAACATTTACCATAATAATAGTAATAATTATTATTATTATTATTCTTATTCTTGTTCTTGCTGTTGTGGCTACTCCCAAGCGCTCTTCAGCAGTAGCCAGCTGACGATGACTCCTGCATTTCTTCACATTAACGTAAACAAAGTAAAAGTGAAAGGCTTTACTGCATGTCGCAGTTTCAGTCTTCAGCTACAGGATATCCTCTGTAAAGAAAGGGTGAAAAACGAGAGGGGAAAAAAAACAAAAACAAAAACACTCCACCGGTTCTGATCGAGGTGGTTTACAGTACGTCTGCATTCATCGTCCACGTGCAAATACTGCCTGTCCAGTCTGTGGCGGTTACATGGCGTATTTCTGAGTCCATTCTCTGGCCAGTCTGTTGTACCTGAGAGAAAAGGATAGACAGAACGTGATTAGCATTAATGAACTCTCCAGAACCTCTGGAGAACCATTCAGTGTATCTAGAACAGAACATTTTAACCATCTAATAACGTAGGTCGTTTCCATAATTCCATAATTAATGGCGTGAACATTAGACTTGTTAGCATCACAGTGCAAAACTTAAAAAAATGCAAACGTCCGACACCAAGCAGGTCTTGTAGGATTAGTGCACTTGCAAGTTCCTGATGCGATCACCTGGATTCAACAATTATGCACCGGACACAAATTTGGGATGAACTCAGGATGCATAGTTTCTAGCATGTGCGCATCAGTTAAATCGGATTTATTTATATGGAATTATTATCAGAGGCTCTATTTAGATTTTAGGTTGTTTCCTCCTCTCTAAACAGTCTCTCAAATGTGCTCTCTCACTATCTCCACTACTATCAGTGGCCAAAATGGTTTAAAACGTCTGCGTCTGCCTCTCCTTCATCCTTGGATTCAGTTCTGGCTAGCTTCAGGGGTGCCCCAAACAAGAAGACCGGAGAGCAAAGTACTGCAACTTTATGCCCAGCTGGTAAACAAGCCTGCTTGATGCTATTGCCTTATTCAACCAGCCTCAATTGCTCTCTCTCACTATCCCCACTACTTTCAGTGGGCAAAATGCTTTGAGACGTCTGCCTCTTCTTCTCCCTAGGATTCAGTCCTGGCTAGCTTCAGCGGTGCCCCCAGCAAGAAGACAGAGAAGACCGGTGAGCAAAGTATTGCAACGTCTTTATGCCCTGCTGGCTAACAAGTCTGCTTGATGCTACTGCTTTATTTAGCTGTGAATACGAGCGAGCAGACATTCCCTAAGGGTATACGTGAATCGCAGCTGCGATTTTATAAAAACACCTTAAAAATGTTAATATATAAAAACAAATGTTCTAAACATTTTAGTTAATTCTGTCTGAGGACCAGTCTCTTACTTGTCTTTGTCTGATTTGTAGATGTGCGCTATATCCGGGACCAAAGGGTCGTCTGGGTTCGGGTCACACAGCAGGGAGCATATGGATAACAACACTGGAAGACAACAAACACATCCATGAACTGCCATAACCTGCGTTAATGTATCGAGTATCGAGCATGCTAGTTTACTATAACTGTCCATAAACTGTCCATAAACACACATGCTATTATAGTTGACCTGAACACAAAACGTCCTCTGCTAATTCTGATCTGAAGGGACAGTGCGGGAAGTTTGTGGTGTCCTCACCTTTAGACACGGTGAGAGCGGGACTCCACTGAGACCGCAGGATGTCCAGACAGATACTGCCATTACTGTTGATGTTTGGGTGGTAAATCTTCGTTGTGAAGGCCACCTGAGAGAGAAACGAAAGCTGGGTTTTCTGGCTCAGCGATGAAGCATGCGCTCATCCTACTCACCACACTCTACTTATCTGATGATGATGATGATGTGTAAGGATGCATCAATATCGTTTTCTTCAGACTATATACGTGTTTTTAGTACTTGCTGATACTGAGCCTGATACCCTAATGCAGGGGTGCACAACTGTGGTACTGGAGGGCCGGGGGCCCAACACAGTTTGGTAAGTTCCCTTCTTAAGCACATGAACTAAACCTGGCAATTAACAGGTGCAGGTTGAATCAGGTGTGTTTGTGCAGGTAAACTATCAAATTCCATTGGACACCGGCCCTCCAGGACTGGAATTGTGCACCCCAGCCCTAATGCATTAACTACATAAAATAATTATTACTGTAATTTAGTGCAAGGTCATTAAATCAATAAAGTGCATTAACCAGCTACGCTATATTAATTAATATTAGTTAGCTTGGACGTGTGCTCCCAGCAAACACACAACACTGTCACCACGTTGTCTACTTTCTTACCACATTGCTACAACATGGTTAAAAGTTGGTACGGGTCTTAACGACGTTGTCACAGTGCTGTCACAACCTCAATGATCTAGAATTAGAACACCGTTTGTGTTTGCACACAGAGGAGTTTGTTTTCTGCATTTAACCCATCCGTGAAGTGAAACACCCACATACATAAACACACTCACACACACAGACACATACACATACACATACACAGACACATACATACATACACACACACACACATACATACATACATACATACATACATACATACATACATACATACATACATACATACATACATACATACATACACACAGGGCAAGTGAGCACTAACCCTAGCCCTATCCACAGCCCGAGGGGAGCAGTTAGGGGTTAGGTGGTTTGCTTAAGGGCACTTCCTTGTCAGCTCCGGTCACAATTCTGGTTTCCTAACCTCCAGCCCATGACTGGCCCCTGTTCGGTAATGTTGTCATATGGTATTTTGACTATCTGTATCTTATTGACTACCTGTTGGCAACTTATCGAAATTTCTTGGGGTTCCTACAGAACATAGGAAGGATTCTAGGAGGTTGTGACAATGTTGCCACCATGTTGTTTCAACGTTGTCGGATAGTGCTGTCACATCTTCCTACAGAATTACATTCCAATATTGTGACAACGTTATGGGCACTAAAACAACACGGTCACAACGTTGTCACAACATAACTGTGTTTTCTAGGGAAGCTAAACCAGGAAGTGATGTACACAGACGGACAAGACTACAGTCTATTTTACAAAGACGGGTTTTAAAAATGACCATCTTGAAGTTGATACTTCATAATTCTATTTAGCCAAACAGACAAACCTTGTCAACTTTTTTTTCAGGCCTGTGTCTCCACCCATATTGGGAATGTAGTTGTGATTGTGTTTAAATGATATCAATAAATATAGTAACAACAAAAATAACAGTAACAACAATAATGTTTTACACTGTACATGGTAGTTTCTGGTCTCTCTGCTTACCTTCGGCGGTTTAAAGGGGTAGTCTGTGGGGAAGTGAATAGTGAGGAAGAAAACGCCGCCCTGGTATGGACTGTCACCCTGAGAGGAGGAGAACCACAAAGAAGGCTAATGTAGCAGTAATGAAGACTTGCACCCCTCCAAGTAGCGCTGTTCAGACTGCAGGCTTAATAGTGTGTTCCATTTGAGCTGGGAAGTCGGAATTTCAGAGTTACCAGTAGAACGTTTCAATCGGAACGTCCCTACAAGTCGGATTTCTTACTCACCAACCCCGACCCTTAAAATCTAACATGGCTACATAGTGAATCAAATCTGTGCTATCACAGCGTTTATTAGCAATGTCGTCTAATAAAGTGTAATTAAATCAGTCATACACACAGTGCTGTCCGACATCCATCTGTGGATGTGCTGCTACAGAGCATAGATTCACTAACACATACATATTTTACCATATACATATTTATCAACAGCTACTGCTAATATTGGCTAATGGCTAACATCTAAGCTTGCTAGTGAGCAAACCGACTGAATACCGAAAGAGGAAGCACAACAGAGCTGTGCTTGGAGGCGTCCAGTTTGGGTTTCCAAATAATTTATTGGAACACAATCAACTTGGGTGTTATGCCTTTCCCATCTCCGACATCCAAGCTAAATGGGCTACACATTGAGAAAACCGGGAAAACCAAAATGGTGTGCTTGGAGGCGTCCATTTTGGTTTTCCCAATGTTTTACTAGAACCCAATCAACTTGGATGTAACGTCATTCCCAGCTCTGACATCCAAATTCCGAGCTAAATGGAACTGTGTGCTGTTTAATGATCTTGCATATTTTCTGATACTGTACTTTTATTCATTTTTTATAGATACTAAACAAACAAAACATCAGAAATCAAACATACTTTGACTGATCGACTAGAAGGTTTTTTTTAAATTGCCAAAATAAGTTAAAAGTAAAAGTTAAAAATATAAAAAAGAACACATCAGTTGGTCACATTCCAATGAAATAACATTAAAGAAGCATACAGGAGCAGCTTTCTACTTACTGGTCCCATTATGGTCGCCTGCCAGTGAAACACTGAAACACAAACACACAGCAGTATTAACAGAACTTCCATTTCACTGCACAATTCTTTCTGAGAAATGCATCAGCGTTACTAAATTGAGCTGATGTAGTTAAAACAATACAGTATATTTTGATGTCTTTAGGTGATAAATTATAGAGAGAGCCAAAAGTATATGGAGCTTTGTACCGAGTTACACTACCAGTCAAAAGTTTAGACACAGCTATTAATAGAATTACGTTTATCTTAATGTTTTACTAAATAATTAAAGTGAAGACACCAAACTATAAAACAGAACTGAAATTATACAGTCCACCTTAAAAACCTCCAAAACGGACCTTTACAGGAGGATGAACCAGCTTTCTTAACCTGCAGTGGAGGCTGATAGAACAAGGTATATTTCTAAGCAGGTTTGGAGCAATTCTACTGGTCGGTCCCTCATGAATATTCACTAAACTGAAAGGAGAACTAGAGCTTTTACACTGTGCAGAAAAAGAGATCAAAGTTTTTACACCACTAAATACATATTAGAGGTGGAGATCTGGAGAAATATCATACTGTGGTCCATCAAGAGGATATGTGGTATATCAGGATATGGACTCATCAGTCGGAACTGTTAAGCGTGAGCCTGCAGAGTCTTTAAGATCAACAACAACACCAATCTCGTTGGGGGTGTCTAAACTTTTTACTGATACTGTAGTTCAAACTGTAATCACACAGTTTAATGAAAAAAATATTAAAAACAACAATGTAGTATTCAGATCTCAGGTATTTACAAGGATTATGTTCTAACATATTTACACTCAAAACATTAACAGAGATAGTAACAAGAGAAACACAAACAAAATCATCACCTATAGAGCACTTCTACTGGGAGAGGGGTGTCTGCCCCAAACCTAAACCACTTGTTTGAACGAAAGTTGAAGGATTTTGATTCATAATGGGTTTAATTTTTGATGTAAAAGGCTTTATTTAAGTAATGCTGTCCTATAGTTTTCATGTCAATACCGAAACACAGAGTTTTAGTTTGTGGGTGTTTGTTTTAGCCATGCCCCTGATTTTTGGAGCAGGATGTGGGACTCTGATGTTGTGAAGTATATGTGCTCCAAAGTCAGTGTTTAACACAAAGAACCGTCACCACCAGAACACATACACTGATCAGCCATAACATTAAAGCCACTCATTCTCCTTTATATCAGCTCCACTGGCCATACAGGACACTCTGTAGTTCTACAGGTACAGACTGTAGTCCATCTGTTTCTCTGTATACTTTATTACCCTGTTTTTCAATGGTCAGGACCCCCACAGGACCACCACAGAGCAGGTATTATGTGGGTGGTGGATCATTTTCAGCACTGCAGTGACACTGACGTGGTGGTGGTGTGTTAGTGTGTGTCGTGCTGGTGTGAGTGGATCAGACACAGCAGTGCTGCTGAACACCTCAGTGTCACTGCTGGACTGAGAATCGTCCACCAATCAAAACTATCCAGCGTCCTGTGGGCAGCGTCCTGTGGGCAGCGTCCTGTGGGCAGCGTCCTGTGGGCACTGATGAAGGACTAGAGGATGACCAACACGGCACTGTGCAGCAGCAGAAGAGCTATCGTCTCTGACTGTACATCTACAAGGTGGACCAGCAAGGTAGGAGTGTCTGATAGAGTGGACAGTGAGTGGTCAACACACCCCACCACACCAGCACCACATCAATGTCACTGTCCTGACCATTGAAGAACAGAGTAATAGAGTATACAGAGAAACAGATGGACTACAGTCTGGAACTGTAGAAGTACAAAGTCCTCCTGTATGGTCAGTGGAGCTGAGATAATAGAGAATGAGTGTAGAAACAAGGAGACAGTTTTAATGTTATGGCTGATGAGTGTATTTTCTGCATTTCCATCGAATTTTATGTGTTTTAATGACAAATATGATGATTTTATATGTGTACAACTGTTGAAAGCTGCCATGTGCTGGCTAACATTGAGTTCTGCCCAAAAACAAAAAAAAAAGAGCTAAAACAGTCATTACTGAACCATGTGGTGAAGTCTGGGTAGTGTTACGGTGCTATGATTGGTGTTATGATTGGTTTTGTAGTGACAAAATGGAATGTTCAATAAAATAAACATAATCAAGTTATAGGGTTACTCAAAGCACAAGGACCAGTTGGAAGTACGTTTTCAACTCTAACTTTGAACCAGTTCCATAGAGCAATCCACAAAACCTCTCTGGAAAGACTGTGATTTCTCAATCAGGAGAGCCATATTTATGTCTTATCATATAGATTATGTTCAAATTCACATATAAAGGCACGTCTGCTGCAGCCGTTTAGTCCAGATACGAAACATAATGAAGCACTCACAGTCCTCGCCCATTGGTCCTGCTGAACATTGTGAAGGAGGGTCTCGCTGTAAGTCCTGTAACTCCTGCGTGCACACACACACAGACACAGACATACATACACACACATACACATACACACATTGAGAACAGCCATTAAACTTCCCATAAAGACACAGAACTCCTTTTACAGCATTTCCAAATGTCTTTTACATACTGTAATGGAATATTCCATGGACAAATCCATAATTCAAAATGCTCGTCCTGTAGCGTGAAGTCAGTTCGGAGGAATTTAGCCAGCAGGCACACTGCAGCTTGACAGCATTAGCATCTTTATCCCCGAGTCACTGCTGCCTCGTTCGGGGTAGACCCAGAGAGCTGGAGGAATGGTGCATAAAAGGGAAATTCCACCCAGTTTTCAAAATTTCTGCACACTTAAGGCTGCACTATGCGAGAACTGGGAGGTTTTGCTCTTGGGGTCCCCATGCAGTTCCGGAATGCAGGTATTTCTTTGCATGCCAGCCTGAAACGGGAGCGCGATACTGTTGCCATCTGGAAAACTTACAAAACTCTGTGAGACACTGATAAGCTTACAGCATCTTTCATGCCAACACTGGCAGGGATGAACACACTGCTGTGGGACTGTCACGGTTGTCCCGTTAGCCGTGAGACTGTTCGGCCTCTTGCTCAGTCAGTGATCCCCTCCATGAGTCATCCTGTTAGTACCAGCACCATTGGCAGACGGCCGCACCAGGACTACATGCACACAGACCGTTACGACGACTGTCCTTAACACCACGTCAACGTCACCAAAGACTGCAATGGTGTCGTGCCAGACTGTCATGGAGTGACTCAGAAAGGCAGCAGGTCATCTTCAGTGACGAGTCCCGCTTTTGTCTTGCTGGAGACGACCAACGAATCCGTGTGTGGAGGCCCCATGGTCAGCGACAAGATGAACGGTTTGTTGTC
>CM067483.1:1644375-1677954 GCA_034552555.1 Semaprochilodus insignis | reverse complement strand
ATCACCATTTATTGATCCTGGTAACCTTTATCTTCCTTCCCAACAGCACTGCAATCCCACACCTCCTTCTGGGTGCAGCTGTTCATTTGACTCTGAGTGTTTTTTTTCTGAAAGGTCGTATGTTTTATCATATTTTTATGTTGGTTACTACTTTATAAAAGCTCTAAGGCATTATTGCCTTACTGCAGTTTTATTATGGTGAACAGAATTGCACTCCACTTTGCGTGATGCCTAAGAATGCCCTTCCCTCTGGTGGCTTATAGCTTTATTCTACAACAGGATAATGATCCTAAACATACCTTAAAATCCAACAAGATGATCCTAGTTCAAGCAACCCAAGCTGAAGCTTTGGAAAGAACCTCAAAGTCACCTGACTGACTGAAAACGACTGACTGACTCACTTTTTTATATTACTATGTATTGACTTAGTAGACCAAACCTTTGCATATTTACTGTTTTATTTTTTAAATAATATTAAAATGTCATTATTATTATTATTATTGCATTAAAATCAATAGCAATACTTTACTTAATCAAGTATAAAGTAACTGTGGTTCAAGGTTGCACTTTTAGTTATTTTCATGTCAAAGATCAGAAGCCAGGCTTGCCCAGACCTTTGCCTACAACTGTAACTTCAAGCATGTGCCTCGGTCGATCGTTTGTGCCTCGGTCGACATTTGTGGTCAGGAGATAAACCGTGTACATCTGATTTTCCGTGTGTCAATGATCAAAAAGTTAAACGCCTGTTAAAGTTCTTCGGCCCCTGTGGGCCATTAGTAGGTCCAGAATGATTCTGGCAGGTGACGTCAGGTCCTCTATACCCAAACACTGCACAGATAAGAACAGAAATGGAGGAATCAATGAATTCATTAACAGACACTTGTCTTTGTTCTCCGCAAGCCGGTCAGTTACAGAGCAGCGGGACTGAACGGGGGGCTGGGACACATTGAATCAGTTTCAGATCTTGGAGGGTAACACAGCCACACACACACACACACACACACACACGTGCACGGGTACACAATGACTGGTGTGTGTGTGGGAGTGTGCGAGAGAGAGTGTGTGAAGCGTTAGGACGCGGTTTTTCTTTCTCTCTGGAGAATAAAGACAATGGAAGTGAAAAGCCCACCTGGGACTCAGCGAAATGGGTTAATTAAACACACGCGCTCATAAACACATCTAGAACACACACACACACACACACACACACACACACACACACACACACACACTGAAATCATGGAGAAGATGAGGTCCAGTTTAGTTCCAGGCCTAACAAATGTGGTGAACCATGGTGGGCCAGTGTTCACTTACTAAGACTCCAGCCAAAACACTGTTAAGTACAAGTGTTATTATTAGTGATATTAATTAGTGATATTAATTTCCCAGGCGATTTTTGCATAAAATTTGTGAAAGGCAAATATATGTACACTCATCATCAAAAGAATAGCTGCACAAATAGCTGCACCCAGAAGGAGTCAACTGACAGGCATGAAACTTGGTGGGTAGGTTTGACTTGGTGAGACATGCAAATGATTCAAGCTTCACACGCAGCCGTGCATGATTACAGACATTCAGTGAGCAGTGATGTCCTCCATGAGTCATCCTGTTAGTTCCAGGACCACTGGCAGACGACTGCACCACGTAGGACTACATGTACACAGACCGTTACGACGACTGTCCTTAACACCACGTCACCATCACCAAAGACTGCAATGGTGTCGTGCCAGACCGTCATGGAGTGACTCAGAATGTCAGCAGGTCATCTTCAGTGACGAGTCCCGCTTTTGTCCTGGTGGAAACGACCAGCGAATCCGTGTGTGGAGGCACCGTGGTCAGCACCAAGATGAACGGTTTGTTGTCACGCGTCACACGTCCAGAAGACCTGGTGTCAATCCACCTCCACCCCTACCGCACCATCTGCAGGAACTGTGTGAGGATATTCAAGCTGCATGGGATGGATTATCACAGGACAGCATTAGGAACCTCTACAGCTCCATGCCAAGACGTCTGTCATGTTGGGTCAGCAAACATGGTGGCCACACGCCATACTGAGAGACAGACTTCTGTATGTGTAGCTCAATAAATATTGATCATATCAGGCTAAATTTATCATCATTTATTGATCCTAGTAACCTTTATCTTCCTTCCCAATAGCATCGCAATCTGACACTTCCTTCTGGGTGCATCTATTCTTTTGATGTATTTAATGAGTGAGTGTATATAGAGAAAATGGGACTCCTAACAACCACCTGGAAGCCCTGGTAGACACACCAACACTGTCCCCTTCAAATAAACAGCATTTAAAGAAGAATTTCTCTAATTATTTGTACTATCTCTGAATAATTCAGTCTGTGAGATGTAAACAGATTCAGTCAGAGTGGTTTGACGTGAAGTGAAATTTATTGGCTCAGATGTTCTTTAAAGTGGTGGTGATGGGAACCAGGGGTCTCTGTGTCTACAACACAAATACAGAGATTTTATTACTAACAAACGCGCCAGTGAACCTAAAGGTGTCCTCCAAGTTTATATATGCAATGATGATGATGGTAAAATAGTGCAAAGTATTAAAAAAAAGGCATTTTCTTTGGGGAATACTTTGCCTTACAACACCCTGCATGTATCCCTCCGCCATGCATTGAACTTTGTTAAAATACATTTTTAAATTGAAACTTAATCACAAACATGCGTCAATCAGCTAGCAGCGTATGCATGACCACTTCATGCAATATCTTTCTATGAGGAAGCTTTTTGAGTTGGACGTCTGGTTCCATTCACCACCACTATGAACAATTCTGACTCTGTAAGTTCCCCTCTCTGAATGACCATCTGATTATGAAGATCATAATCAGTCACATAACTAAAGTTATCTGGCCTGAACTTTTTAGATGGGTGCTTTTGAAGGGCACCAACAGCACATAGCCTTAAAGTGGCTATGGTAATTGGGCAGATGGGGCTGTGGCTGTTTGTTAACGCGTGTCCTGCATGTTGGCGGTGTGCATGCGATTGTTAGCGCTGTAAGTGATAGCAGCAATTGCGAGGCTGTGATTCCGCATCCAGACGGCCGATTATGTCCCGGGTCATCCCTGACAAAGCCCACCAAACACCAGGCCCAACAGGGTTTTTGTTGTTAATTGTTTTGCTGGTCCATTGTTTACATACGATCCGGGGGGGGGGGCAACAATAGTCTGGCCACGCGTCACCCCACCAGCCCCCCCACCCGCCGATCAATCTCATACCCCGCCTCTGCCCCACTAATTATTCAAAAATGCACATTTATGCAAATAGGCTCCTGCTAGATTAACCTAATTCAGCCATGTAAACAACTCTTAGGCCCGGGATTAAAGTTTTTTTTTCCTTTTTTTTTTTGGTAAATTAGACATGGGGGGGCCGCTAATGACCTGCGATGTCTACAAGGCTCCGTAATCTCACTTCCAAAGTGGAGGGCACGCCGCATCAAGACACACTTCAAATCTGTCGCAAACACAAACAATGTAACGCACGGCGGGGCCGCATTAGCCATAGATTATGATTAAAGATGAATGCGGAGGATGCAGGAGGCCAAAGCCGTTCCTTAGACGGTGCTAAAGCGCTATTAGCGACCCTAAGTGATTAGGCATTGCACTCGCATGCATATGAGTCTCGTGCCACATTGACAGACTTATGCTGGGATGGATAAAGGGATGTAAACATGACATTTCATAAGAGCATTGTTCAGAAAGGCGCGTGGGCTCATTATTCTATTATTCTGTTAGCATAAAACCACAGCCTTTAGTCATAACACCTGGTCCTAATAAGACTGATATGAGCACAGGGTGACACGCTAACGTCCCAACTGGCAGTTATTAACCATAAGCTCTATTATTTTGAAAGCTTTTCCATATAATAGGTACAGTAAACAGTGTTGTCATGCTTCGGGTTCACAGTTCAACATGCTGCTATAAAAATATATATATATATCCTGCCATATTTCCAACCTGGTTCCATGTCCCTTTCGTAGCCAAGCTTGGAATTCCCAAAAATATTCCCCATGTCTGTTACTCCTTGCTGCTTTACGAAGGGGCAATGGCCGTAGCCGTAATCCTTTATCCCCTGACCTGCTGGTCAAATGTCACTTTCCCTTTAAGAGGCAGTGGACAGCATTCAACTCACTAGACGTCTGGTCACTCATCTGTCCAGCTCACGCTTAATAAGAAAAGACAGCACCGCAGAGAGAAACCTAAGTGCTTATGTTATTCTGAATGGTAGTATAGTGATGGATATTAAAATAGGGTCATGTTGATTTAGGCCCCAATGTTTGTACCTCTTGATGTAATGAAAAGCAATTGTTGTACATATAGTCCTGATTCGCCATCATTTATATGATTGCTTGGGTATTGTTAGTACTCAGTATCGGTAATACTGGCCAATAGACCTAGATCAGATATCGGAAAAAAGGTATATATATATATACACAGATCAGCCATAACATTAAAACCACCTCAGTATATTTACACTCTATATCCATTATATCAGCTCTACAGTTCTACGGTTCTACAGTTACAGACTGTAGTCCATCTGTTCTTCAATGGTCAGGACCCCCACAGAGCAGGGTAGTATGTGGGTGGTGGATCATTGTGACCACTGATGAAGGACTAGAGGATGACCAACACTGCATTATGCAGCAGCAGTGGTGCTGCAGAACCAAGTTCGGTTCTGTTTCTCTGTGTTTCTCCCTTTAAGGGAGGAGAATCTGGGTCACCGTTTGATCATGATGTTATTCAGGTGGTTAAGCAAAGACCATCCAGACTAATGTATTAATGAAAATGGCGGTGCCAGTTTGGTAACGGGAGTTGAGTGGTTGAGTGTATTGTCGGATGTTGGTATGGTATTCAAGGTGGATGCTTGGGAATTTCTAGGCGGTTGCTATGATGTTGCAGGTGGAAGGTAATGCTTTGTTGGGTGGTTGGTATAGTATTCCAGGTGGTTGTTTGGGTGTTGCTAGGTGGTTGCTACGGTATGGTGTTGCTATTGTATGTGGTTGTTGCGATACTGGAAAATGTTGCTGGGAGGTGTTAGGTAGCTGTTATGGTATCTCTGATAGCTGCTACTGCATTTGCTATGATGTTCCAGTGTACAATGTATTGTAAGATGTTGGTAGGCTATTCCATGTAGTTGCTTGGGCATTGCTTGGTGGTTGCAATGGTATTCGCTAGGGTATGAAGTTGCTACTGTATGTGGTTGCTGCAGGTACTGGAGGAGGTTGCTGGGGTGTTGTTAGGTAGTTGTTATGGTATCTCTGATAGTTGCTAATCGGTTTGCTATGATGTTGCAGGTGGAAGGTAATGCTTTGTCGGGTGGTTGGTATGGTATTCCAGGTGGTTGTTTAGGTGTTGCTAGGTGGTCGCTACGGTATGGTGTTGCCGCGATACTGGAGAAGGTTGCTTGGAGGTGTTAGGTAGCTGTTATGGTATCTCTGATAGCTGCTACTGGATTTGCTATGATGTTCCAGTGTACAATGTATTGTAAGATGTTGGTAGGCTATTCCATGTAGTTGCTTGGGCATTGCTTGGTGGTTGCAATGGTGTTCGCTAGGGTATGGAGTTGCTACTGTACGTGGTTGCTGCAGGTACTGGAGGAGGTTGCTGGGGTGTTGTTAGGTAGTTGTTATGGTATCTCTGATAGTTGCTAATCGGTTTGCTATGATGTTGCAGGCGGAAGGTAATTCTTTGTCGAGTGGTTGGTATGGTATTCCAGGTGGATGTTCGGGCATTACTAGGTGGTCGCTACAGTATGGCGTTGCTATATTATGTGGTTGCTATGGTACTGGAGGAGGTTGCTGGGGTGTTGTTAGGTGGTTGGTATGATATCTCTGATAGTTACTAGTGGATTTGCTATGGTGTTTCAAGTGGAAGGTAATTTATTGTTTTGTGGTTGGTATGGGATTCCAGGTGGTTGCATGGGTGTTACAAGTTGGTTGCTGTGTGGTTGCTCCAGACGGTTGCCAGGATATCCCAGGTGGTTCCTACCTCAAGCAGACTCTCACAATCACCTGATTACGCCTGATCATGCCAAAACTGGATCGCCATCGCAATCTCAAAAGCGGATGAAAATTGGTCAGGAAAAGAAGAGGAATAATATAAACATGCAACCTTTGTCCCTTTGCCTGTGTCTTCCCTTAACTTCGCTCTCCAATGACGGAGAGAAAGAAAGAAAGCAAGGAAGATAGACAGAAAGAGGGAGAGAGAAAAGTAGGGAGAGTGTGGGGGGGGCAAGAGGAACCACTGTGTGCTCTCAAACGGCACGACAATAAACGTTCTCTGTCCACTTGAGTTAATTCAACCAACAATGCTGCCTTTATTTCTCTCACCTCAGATCTGTCCAAATAACTTAGCCCATCGAGGAGTGATCTCTCACTCTTTTTCTCTCCTCCTCTCGCCCTCTCTCTTCTTTGCCCCCCACCCACTCCCTTCGTCAGCCCTGGGCCTCCTCAAAGTGTGCTAATTAGAAAGGAATCATGGCCCTGTTCATTGTGGGACGGCGTTATAAGAGGCCGCAGAAAGGTTCCTCTGGCCAGACAGCCAACCGTCCAAGAAAACAGTCGGTTTCTCCCCCTCGTTAGGCATGAAGAAGCTTTTGTGAGAGATAACAGAGGAAGACCCCCACTCTGGGCTCATCCATAGCTAGCTAGCATGCCTCTGGTTTGCAGTTGTCCCCATATGCGGAGGTCTAATTTCCCAGACTGTGCAAACTTACTGGCTCTGATTTGCACCATTCATCTGGGCTCCAATGAAGTTTTGGAGTATCATTTGAGAGTTTATTTAGAAGTTAATAATTCACCGCTTTGGTTAAAGAAGATGTTGGAGCTAAACAGCTAAAGAACGGTAGCAGCATCTTGAAGCTTGAATTTCTTTCTGTACACTGTTCATGTTTATAGATAACTGTATGTCATGCGGTGTCAGTCACCATGTAAGCATGTCTATTACAGATTAGCTAACAACTCCACACAGTTTGATTTAGGCTCTTTAAAGTAGTTAGCATGATGCTAAAACACAAGCTAATACATGATCTCGCATTACTTGTTAGCTACAATGCAAAACTAAAGAAGCAAACCTCAGACTTATGATTAACCATCATTCATTCCAGTAATTTATGATTAAGCGATACAACGTGACTCTTCAAGCCACTGGGGGCGATGGCAATAGCTGCGGTGTTCCCTCGGCCACTCTCTGCATACTCCACAGGACCCACCGCACCTTAAACACCAGCAAAGATGCTGCTCGTGTGCATTGGAGGCCTGACCCCTAGCATCAGCCGACCTCGGCACTACGCCTAGGGTGGCCACTTTCATAACCCCAGAAAGGAGGACATCATAAAGGGGAGGAGGGGGTCGGGCAAGATACTAGAACAGAGTAACACATGAATGATATGAAATGATAATATATAACACATAGGCTACATGATGCTTAGGTGGCTTACTAATTGACTAGCATTTAGAGGGCTGACCTGCCGCTAGCCGGTAGGCGAGTCATGATGTCACATGACCATGTTAAACCAATGAAATGCAAGGCATGTCTTTTGACACAGACGTGAGCCAATGGCACACATAATATTGTTGGCGAGTGACATTTTAAATAGCTCATCCCGAAAAGAGGACTAATAGGCGTCCGTCCAGGCATTGCACTGGACGGAGGACTAGGAGTTGAAAAGCCGGAATGTCCGGCCTAAAACCGGACGTGTGGCCACCCTAACTAGGTCGCCACGCCATACTGCCAGGAGGCTCTTGCCGTCCAGCATACTCCGGCCTGGCTCTGTTGCTGAGTACTGCACTGCTTTCTACCCGTCTCCGTCACCCGCACTGCACTGTACTGCTTCCTATTCTTACACAGGCCTCGTTCGTCTTCGTTGCTGTCCAACACAAATTCTCCCACATGAGCTCTTTTAACTCAGTGGCAAGATCCCACTTCTGACACCAATGTGACGTCCTGGTAAACAATGCTCTTTTATTTAACACCACAGCAGTGGAGAAACTCGGCAAGCAAGGTAGGTCATAAACAGCCACCTGACTCTAGTCCACTGCTGACCAGTCCCACAGCCCAGCACACTTGTTTACATATTATTTAAATCTCTATTAGAGTCCAGTGGTACCTTGAGGCTCCATGCACACAGCCTGTAGTGGGTTGATTCAATATATACCCTCAGATGACCCGCATAAGTTCACTGGTGGTTTAGATAGTAAATAAAATGTGTATATGTGTGTTGTAGACATGGAGAACCCTGGTTCCGTTCACCACCGCTGGAAAGAAATCAGAATATGTATGTTTCCCTACAGTGAACCATTTCAAGCCAACCCACTCTGAATGACTCGGGTTACATCTCGATGACTGAATTATGGAGGGAGTTTGAGAGTTCAAAATGACAGGAATTCAAGTCTTTCAGGGCGGATAGCATAAAGAATGTTCCCGACCTCGCATGAAATTCTGACCCTTGTGTCCGAGCAGGGCAGGGTTTAGCTCTAACTGGAGCGGGACTTTGCTGAAAGTGATAGGGAGAGAAATCATAAGAGTATTATAAAAGGAAAATGAAAACAAAATCTGCCTTTGATTTGAATAATAGCTGTAATATTAAAACGCAGGGGATTAATAAGGGACGAAAAGACGGGCTGGCCTCTGCCTTTGTCTGGTCACCAAAAAAAAAGGGGGGAAAACCACATATGGTAGGAGACATATGGCCTGCGTCTGCGTGGAGAGAAAAGAAAAAGTGCAATCTTTCTGATGGATTATCAGGTTCTTTCTGATAAATATCTAATATTCCGGGTTTGCTGGCCTTCCCAAAGCTCCTGCCAGGTTCCACACACACAGCTTTTGTCCCACATGTCCTCCATTTCTAAGGTCATTTGTCCAGCCCAGCTTTGATATAAACCAAAATGTGGTCACACTGATGGGTTTGGGGATTTCGTTTAACAGCAGATTGAACCCGACAATAAGTTTTTATCATAACACTTACATGTACATCAGCATTTACACACCAGATTACCGCTCAGGCCGCATGAGAAGAGGAGCGGAGGGGCGTGGGGAGCCGGGGGGTGTGGGGGCTGGATTAACCACGCGAGAGGAGAAATCTCGAGGAATAAAATAATTCCGGGGAGTAATTAGGGGAGTGTGGCGCCTGATGAAGTGGCACGAGCCCCGTGGCGTTTGTTGCTTAGCAGATGTCGTGCTTTAACTCTCTGATTAACCTCGAGGAGCGGCGGCCTCGCGACTCCCGACGTCAGAGCGCGAGCAATATGGCGCCAATCTGTTCAGCAGTGGACATGAGGTGGGCCTTCATTTCCCTAAAGGCCAGAGAGACAGACCACCAGCCTTATATCTGACATATTAGCTTCATATTTATATATCAAATTCATATTATTACATTTATCTATCATCTGTAAAGTGACCAGACACTTTTACATATAGCCACAGGTGACCACTGAACAAGCACACAATATGTGTTTCTAATAAAGTGGCCACTCAGTAGACGGTCCAGGGAGGAATTTCTAATGTGGTATGAGAGTGGAAGTACAAGGTGAGCGTTTATGATAAAGTGGCCACTGAGTGGAAACACAAGGTAGGTGTTTCTAATAAAGTGGCCAGTGAGTGGAAACACAAGGTAGGTGTTTCTAATAAAGTGGCCAGTGAGTGGAAGCACAAGGAAGGTGTTTCCAATAAAGTGGCCCCTAAGTGCAAACACAAGGTAGGTGTTTCTAATAAAGTGGCCAGTGAGTGGAAGCACAAGGTAGGTGTTTCCAATAAAGTGACCACTGAACCGAAGCACAAGGTAGGTGCTTCTTATAAAGTGGCCAGTACATGGAAGTGCAAGGATGATGTTTCCAATAAAGTGGCCACTGAGCGGAGACACAAGGTAGGTGTTTCCAATAAAGTGGCCACTGAGTGGAAACACAAGGTAGGTGTTTCCAATAAAGTGGCCAGTGAGTGGAAGCACAAGGAAGGCGTTTCCAATAAAGTGGCCACTGAGTGGAAACACAAGGTAGGTGTTTCTAATAAAGTGGCCACTGAGTGGAAACACAAGGTAGGTGTTTCTAATAAAGTGGCCAGTGAGTGGAAGCACAAGGATAGCATTTCCAATAAAGTGGCCCCTAAGTGCAAACACAAGGTAGGTGTTTCCAATAAAGTGGCCACTGAACCGAAGCACAAGGTAGGTGCTTCTTATAAAGTGGCCAGTACATGGAAGTGCAAGGATGATGTTTCCAATAAAGTGGCCACTGAGCGGAGCCACAAGGTAGGTGTTTCTAATAAAGTGGCCAATGAGTAGAAGTACAAGGTAGGTGTTTCTGATA
Organism: Semaprochilodus insignis; assembly: GCA_034552555.1. Classification (NCBI taxonomy): domain Eukaryota; kingdom Metazoa; phylum Chordata; class Actinopteri; order Characiformes; family Prochilodontidae; genus Semaprochilodus; species Semaprochilodus insignis. Next base: position 1,667,636 of record CM067483.1, on the reverse strand, counting down.
AAGTGGCCAGTCAGTGTACTAACATGGTACTAGAAGGTCAGTATGGACAACCAGCATTTACTGCCCCAGACAGCCCAATACACTCTAATTGCTGGGCTTAAAGCTAGTAGCTGAAGTAATGGAGCAGCTAGCAGAGCCCTGGTTCCCGCCCATGTTTCCGGCAGCACTAGCGATTGACCGGTGAGGGCAGCATGCCGTCTGCATAGTTGGCATGTGGGTGCAGTGGGGCATGTGGGGGCATGTTTGGGTGGAGGGTTGGCCCGGTCCCTCTGTCTCTCTGCCCCAGGGCTGAAGCGGGGGCTACTCAGCGGCTAATTTTGGGCATATGCTTCATAACCAACAGCAGGACGCCTCCACAGCTCCTTGGGTGGGGGCAGAGAGCGATGAGGCAATTTAGGATACATTTTTTGCTGCTCTTTATGGGACAGTCTGCCATGATTTCAGCTTATTGACAAACAAATTATTTAAGATAAACCAGAAGGCATCGACGTTGCTAATTAGCATGCAAAGTGCCATTTTTACACCACAGAGTTGTTAAATATACTCTTGCTTATGTGTGTGGGTGACATATGATTTCTACACATATTAAAACATGGACAAAAACTGGAGCTCAAAAAAACGATTAAAAGCTACAGAGAAACTGGGACTCCTAACAGCCACCTGGAAGACTTGGTAGACCCACTAACATCATCCCCATCAGATAAACAAACAGCGCTTAAAGCTTTTATCTTTGAAAGAGAGGAGAACATCAAGCTCCACTCTTACTTCAGATGTGAGAACATCCACAGGTGTTTCTGTCCATCCTTCCACTGTGAGGAGATCTCAACACTATGGAGGTCTGAAAGGAGGTGTAGCTATTCAAGAAGCTCCTCACTGAGAAAAGGAGACCCACACATCAAACAAAGAAGTTGCTGGTGTTCTCAGAACAATGGACTGACCGCCCCAGAGTCCAGACCTCAACACCACTGAATGTGTTTGGTGTTATTTGGATGGTGAAAAACAGAAAATGCCAAACCAACTTCTAAGACTGAATTTAGGCTAAATAGTTCAAAAACATAAACCTGTGTCTTCACCATCAAGGTCTGGACTTTACCACACACATTTGTTTATGCATGTTGTGTCTCATGAGAATCTGAGAGTCATATCTGCCAGTGCTTATTAGTCTGGAAGATGTTCCAAAACTATTTCTGATCCACTGTCAGGGAGTCAGTGTACCCTGGAGTGGTCATCCAACTAAAATGACTCCAAGTTTAAGGACTATAATATTCTGGGACATCACAAAGGACCCCAGGGTAACATCTCAGGACCTGTAGGCCTCCCTTGCACTGGCTAGTGTCAGTTTCTTCTGGATGAGCCAGTAGAAGACTGAAACATTGTTATGTGGACAGATTTGGGAAAACGGGGTCTTTATGGCTTAAACGAAAACTGTTATAAACCTCATCCCAACTGTGAAACATGGCGGTGGTAGTATCACGGTTTGGGAATGGACCAAACCTGGATGTCTGTTTCAAATCACCAGTGCGCACCGCACCTGCACCATAACCAATTTGTTTCGACACATTGGACCAGGACAGTTTGCCATCATTTGATGAATTTCCAGGGCCTCCACTCCTAAACTGAACCTGAAGTTGGATCCTACAGAACAGCGACAACCTTAAAACACCTGTTAGTCTACAAAGAAAGGTTAAAGCAGAAGAAATGTTGCACTTCGGATTGGCTGAGTCAAAGCCCAGACCTTAATCCAATAGAAATGTTGGGGCAGAATCTAAGGTGTGGTGTTCATGCAAGAAAGCCCATCAACGTAACAGCGCAAATGCAGATCTGTAAGGAGGAACGGGCCTGGATTCCTCCAAGACAATGTGCAGAGCTGGCCAGCAGTTACAGGAATTGCCGTTGCTGTTTAGGTGGGTTCACACCAGTTCCTGAACAGAGGACTATTAATGTTAGCTGTTAGTTCAATATATGAAAAACTATACAGCTCTGGAAAAATGTAAGAGAGCACCTCAAAATGATCAGTTCCTCTAGTTGTACAGTTTCTGGGTTTGTGTTTGACCAAATTGAGTAGTTCTATGGAAACACGTCTCCCAAATTCCAGATCAAATATTGTATTTAGATCTGTTTATTTAGAAAATCACTAATGACCCTCCAGAAGCCTGTTTTTTGAACCATGCTCGCTGTGCATTTCACCCAGCCACCGCTCGCCAGTCTTTCTGTGGGTCACTTGAGGTCATCTTACGGTGGTTAAGTGACATTGGAATGAGGCACTCATCACGGTCAGTAGAGAGTGGTTTTCACCCTCTGCCAGTCTGTAGCTGTGTTGTCCTGTGTGTTTGCTGCTTGACCTTGTTCTTTTGAACCAGACGCTCACTGTATCTGCCAGTAAAGCTAGAACCGAACCTTCTGTTCCTCACTAAGAACCTGCTGTACATGTGGAGATGCTGATTTAAGAAGAAACTGGAGTGGGCTCTTATTTATTTCCAGAGCTGTATATATCCTACCAGTCTAAAGTTTAGACACACCCAGCTAAATGGATGTTGTTGGTGATCTTAAAGACTCTACAGGCTCACACTTAACTGTTCCAACTGATGAGAGTCTGAAACAGTCCATATCCTGATATACCAGATATACTTTTGATGTGCCACAGTATGATATTTCTCCATATCTCCACCTCTAATATATATTTAGTGGTGTAAAAATTTTGATCTCTTTTCCTGCACAGTGTAAAAGCTCTAGTTCTCCTTTCAGTTTAATGAATATTCATGAGGGACCGACCAATAGAATTGCTCCAAACCTGCTTAGTAATAAACCTTGTTCTATCAGCTCCACTGCAGGTTTAGAAAGCTGGTTTACCTTCCTGTAAAGGTCCATTCTGGAGGTTTTTTAAGGTGGACTGTATAATTTCGGTGCTGTTTTATAGTTTGGTGTCTTCACTTTTATTCTCTAGTAAAGAGTGAAGATAAACATAATGAGAACCTTCTATCAGTAGCCGTGTCTAAACATTTGACTGGTAGCGTGCTTTTAGTGTTATTGGTGTATATGGGTTCTCGATATCTATTGTGACATGAAGATTTGATCATATTTTAGGTGTAGAAATTCACCAAATAATAAAAGGTTCACATTATTTCAAGCAAGCAAGCAGAGTGGCTATTATTAACGAAGGCCGAACACATGAAACAAACAGATAAACTAAACGAGAAGAGCTGATTTCGATGATGGGGGTGGTGATGGTGATGGTGATGATGATGAGGATGAGGTGTCTTGCTGATGAAAGCATCACTTAATTTTACTGCTTATCTCATTGAGGCCCTCAAAGCCAAGATAACCCGGATTAAACGCTGGTAGAGAGAGGCATTAGGCCGCAGACATCTCTACGAGTTAATCTACTCGCCGCTCTAATGAGTCTTCTACTGGATTGCTTAAATTAAAAGCAAATATCAAGAGTCAATCGGGCCGGGAGGGAGACGGACTGGCCTCATTCGCTAATGCATTAAGTGATTTGATTTCCTTAATCATTAATGTAATCATGCAGTGTTAGTGCAGGGAAAAACCACAAGGACAGTGTACAGGTTATACCCGGATATTAATCACCAACTGTCTAAAGACCAATCAGAGACAATGAGCACAGAGTGATAAAACAAACAGCACATTACCACATTACAGATAGGAAAGTGGGGGGGGGGTAACACTTGACCAGGGCTACTCCATCCATCCAGTGTTGTACAGTAACTCAGTGAGTGTGATGCGTTAGTGTACTGTGAGTAGCGTGTCGGTGTACAGCAACTCAGTGAGTGTAACGCGTTAGTGTACTGTAAGTAGCGTGTTGGTGTACGGTAACTCAGTAAGTGTAATGCGTTAGTGTACTGTAAGTAGTGTGTCGGTGTACAGCAACTCAGTAAGTGTAATGCGTTAGTGTACTGTAAGTAGTGTGTCGGTGTACGGCAACTCAGTGAGTGTAATGCGTTAGTTTGCTGTAAGTAGCGTGTCGGTATACGGCAACTCAGTGAGTGTAATGCGTTAGTGTGCTGTAAGTAGAGTGTCGGTATACGGCAACTCAGTGAGTGTAATGCGTTAGTGTACTGTAAGTAGAGTGTCGGTGTACGGTAACTCAGTGAGTGTAATGCGTTAGTGTACTGTAAGTAGCGTGTCGGTATACGGCAACTCAGTGAGTGTAATGCGTTAGTGTGCTGTAAGTAGAGTGTCGGTGTACGGTAACTCAGTGAGTGTAATGCGTTAGTGTACTGTAAGTAGCGTGTCGGTGTATGGTGACTCAGTGAGTGTAATGCGTTAGTGTGCTGTAAGTAGAGTGTCGGTGTACGGTAACTCAGTGAGTGTAATGCGTTAGTGTACTGTAAGTAGCGTGTCGGTGTACGGTGACTCAGTAAGTGTAATGCGTTAGTGTGCTGTAAGTAGCGTGTCTGTGTACGGCAACTCAGTAAGTGTAATGCGTTAGTGTACTGTGAGTAGCATGTCGGTGTACAGCAACTCAGTGAGTGTGATGCGTTAGTGTACTGTGAGTAGCATGTCGGTGTACAGTAACTCAGTGAGTGTGATGCGTTAGTGTACTGTAAGGAGCGTGTTGGTGTACAGTAACTCAGTGAGTGTGATGCGTTAGTGTACTGTAAGTAGCGTGTTGGTGTACAGTAACTCAGTGAGTGTGATGCGTTAGTGTACTGTAAGTAGTGTGTTGGTGTACAGTAACTCAGTGAGTGTGATGCGTTAGTGTACTGTGAGTAGCGTGTTGGTGTACAGTAACTCAGTGAGTGTAACGCGTTAGTGTACTGTAAGTAGCGTGTCGGTGTATGGTGACTCAGTAAGTGTAACGCGTTAGTGTACTGTAAGTAGTGTGTCTGTGTACGGTGACTCAGTGAGTGTAATGTGTTAGTGTGCTGTAAGTAGCGTGTCGGTGTACTGTAACTCAGTGAGTGTAATGTGTTAGTGTACTGTTAGTAGTGTGTTGGTGCAGCTGTTCTTCCTTTTGGCTTATGTGAGCATAAAAACGTACCAAACTAAAGAAGTGTGAAGCGAGTCCACCAATCAGAGTACAGCATACACGTTATTTAGAGCTTGTTTTGACCTGTTGGACAGAGCTTGGTTCTAGCTAATGGAACCTGTTCTCCTTCAGTTGAATTGAGGCAATTGAATTCTTGGATCGCAAATCATGAATCTCCACATGATATCCGCAGAAAGAAGACAACAAACACTTCTGAGATCGTTTCCTAACCATCTTAAAGCATGGCTGAAGTCCATCTGGAGCTGTAGAACAGGGCTCAATCTCACCCTGTACTATTTAACAAGCTTTAAACACCACCCCCCCCTCCAAAGTACCACCACCCAAATCAGATTGGAACAGATTTCCCAGAGAAAGCCGCCACCCCCCCTCCCTCGCCCGCTCCGCCGATATTAAAAAAAGCCCTGGAACCGTGAGGCCTGTAATCTAAAGTTGGGATGCTTTATTTATGGGCAGCTCTGCTAATCCAGAAATATGTTTTTTGTAATACTTATGATTAAAGTTGGGAGTTTATGATTGCTGCTTTAGCGCTGGCCCTCTGCTCATCCGGGTTGATTTGATTTGTTTGGGCTCTGGCCCTTCCACGCGAAAGGGATTTTAAGCAAAGCAGTAATCATCCTTTCTACTGTTGCCTTTTCATTTTTCCCAAACAAAGAAATGCTAATCCTGATAATTTTATTGCTAATGCTGCAACTTAATTTGCTTTTGATTTATTTCCTCCTTTTTTTCCCCCATAGTGACGTTAGTTTACCAAAGCCAGCTTTTAAGGCTGGAAGGCCGCTGTCTGTTTTACAGGCGCAATTCACTAACCAAAGCTGTACGTTCGGGGTCAGTACTGAATATGCTAATGCTAACGGATTTGGTTGGCTAATAAATGAATACTATAACAGCCAATGAAAAGAAATGATAATATGATAATATGATCGTTATTTTTGCCCTCCCACATTATTGACCTATTAGAGAAAAACTACATGCCGCTCCGCTCAATCAGAGACTGTGCTCCTGATTTGTCCACCACTCAGAGACTGTATTCCTTACTTTTCCACCAATCAGAGGCCGTGTTTTGGACTTGTGCATCAATCAGAGGCTGTGTTCCTGACTTTTCCACCAATCAGAGGCCGTGTTTTGGACTTGTGCATCAATCAGAGCATGTGTTCCTGACATGTGCACTAATCGGCAGCTATGTTCCTGACTTGTTAATTTAGAATTCAGATCTGCTTCAAAGTAACAAGTAAATGAGAACCTTCACAGACGCAAATTGAGCTCAGTTAATCTTAAAACTTTAAGGCAGCCCACTTCCTAACGGTCTAAACAGGAGATTTTATAGGGCTATTGTAGCTTACATGACTAACAGGGCTAATAAAGCTTACCAACGACCATCAACCAACAGCTCGAGTGTCGAGCGGTTCAGTAATGTATTTATCTGCTTGTGTAGTTTCTGAGACCGTATGACTCACTGTTAACTAGAAACACAGATTAAAGTACAGACAGAAATCAGACCCAGAACAACAGCTGCTACTGTCGTTAGCTGTCTGACGTGCTGTCTACACTAACAGGGACCAAAGTAACCTGCTACTCTCTGCCTTGCACTGTCTCTCTCTCTTTTCCTCTATCTCCTTCTTTCTTTTTCACTCTCTCTTTCTCTCGCTGTCTCTCTTTGCCTTGCTGTCTCTCTCTGTTTCTCTCTCTTTTCATCTGTTGATCTCCATCTCTCTTGCTCCCTTTCTTTCTCTCTCTGCCTTGCTGTCTCTCTATCTCTCTTTTTGTCTGTTTATCTTCATCTCTCTTTCTCACTTTCTTTCTCTCTCTGCCTTGCTGTCTCTCTGTCTCTCTTTTTGTCTGTTTATCTTCATCTCTCTTTCTCACTTTCTTTCTCTCTCTGCCTTGCTGTCTCTCTGTTTGTCTGTTTATCTTCATCTCTCTTGCTCCCTTTCTTTCTCTCTCTGCCTTGCTGTCTCTCTGTCTCTCTCTCTCTCTCTCTCTGCCCTGCTCTGTCTCTCTCTCTGTCTCTTTCTCTCTCCCCCTCTCACTCTCTCTTTCTCTCTCTCTCTGCCTTGCTCTGTCTCTCTCTAACCCCCCCCCCCCCCTCTCTGATTTGTCTGAAATTAACTAAAGTGATAGGAGGTGGAGGACAGTAGAGGATTTACTCTAGTTGGGATTCTTCTTCCATTTTGATTTACTGAACAGTTCCTTCAGATTAGCCTCCCCCCTGCCCGCCACCCTGCCACCCCTCCACCCCCCGGACACAGCACATTAACTAAAGTAAATTGCATTAAATTATTCCATTAATATTATTATGTTTTTCCTGGTTTGACCTCCCTCTATAAAATTATATAACAGCCCAAAGGGGCATTACCCCTTATCCTTTTATGCTCCCGCTAAACGCTAGCATGCTAGTGAATGAAAATTGGATTGGGCCGGCTAATGCGGAGGATGATGATCGAGAGAGTGGACGAGGTTTTGGAGCACTAGCTCTCGGAGGACGTGTGCTGGTCTGCAGTCGGCCTTCAGGTGTTTCAATAAACTGATCTCAGACCAGCGCTCCCCTGCACTGAGACCTTCGCCAAAATAACGCCCAGTAGGGCATGATGGGTAATCTGGACGCCACAGAGGGCAGGTGTTTATATTCACATCTTCAGCTGCACAACATCAGTCCGTCTGTTCGTTCGTCCGTCCGTCTATTCATCTATCCGTCCATTTGTCTACCTGTCTATCCATCCATCTGTCTACCTGTCCATCCATCATCAGTCCATCCATCCATCCATCTATCTATCTATCTGTTCGTTCGTCCGTCCGTCTATTCATCTGTCCGTCCATTTGTCTACCTGTCTATACACCCGTCTACCTGTCCATCCATCAATCCATCCATCTATCTATCTATCTATCTATCTATGTATCTATCCATCTGTTTGTTTGTCCGTCCGTCTATTCATCTATCCATCCATTTGTCTACCTGTCTATCCATCATCAGTCCAGCCATCCATCATTTATCTATCTATCTATCTATCTATCTATCTATCTATCTATCTATCTATCCATCTGTTTGTTTGTCCGTCCGTCTATTCATCTATCCGNTCTATCCATCCATCTGTCTACCTGTCCATCCATCATCAGTCCATCCATCCATCCATCTATCTATCTATCTATCTGTTCGTTCGTCCGTCCGTCTATTCATCTGTCCGTCCATTTGTCTACCTGTCTATACACCCGTCTACCTGTCCATCCATCAATCCATCCATCTATCTATCTATCTATCTATGTATCTATCTATCTATCCATCTGTTTGTTTGTCCGTCCGTCTATTCATCTATCCGTCCATCTGTCTACCTGTCCATCCATCATCAGTCCAGCCATCCATCATTTATCTATCTATCTATCTATCTATCTATCTATCTGTTCGTTCGTCCGTCCGTCTATTCATCTGTCCGTCCATTTGTCTACCTGTCTATCCACCCGTCTACCTGTCCATCCATCAGTCCATCTATCTATCTATCTGTCTATCTGTCTATCTATCTATCTATCTATTTATGTATCTATCCATCTGTTTGTTTGTCCGTCCGTCTATTCATCTATCCGTCCATTTGTCTACCTGTCTATCCATCATCAGTCCAGCCATCCATCATTTATCTATCTATCATCTATCTATCTATCTATCTATCTATCTATCTATCTATCTATCTATGCATCTGTTTGTTTGTCCGTCCGTCTATTCATCTATCCGTCCATCTGTCTACCTGTCCATCCATCATCAGTCCAGCCATCCATCATTTATCTATCTATCTATCTATCTATCTATCTATCACTACATCTGTCAGTCCATCCATCGATCCATTAATCTATCATCTATCAGTTCCACTGAAAGAAGCTTTTTAAAAATGATATTTCATAGATTAAAAAATGACTTTATGAGTGAATGAACTGAATGAGTGAATTATTCGAGCTGTATCAGTGCTACTGTGAGCCACGATGGACAATCTCAGCATCTTCTGTCTCTGCTGGAGGGGGAAACGCAGACCTCACCATGTGACTTTCTCCTACTTGCCTGTGTGCACACATATATGTGGTATATCTGCTCCACGTGACCTGATAAGGAGGATTATTGGGAAATAATTTGAAGGATTTATCTGGGATATAATTCAGTATAAGTGTATTAGAATCATAATTAATAGAAGATTCCACTTTCATCTCTTAAGTCTGCGGGTTCTCTGTGGATTAGATGATGGAAGTGGACATCTGGACGGAGCTACCTCTAATTTCACCGAGTGAGTTAACGTCCATCTCTGCCATCTACCCTCACATACATACATACATACATGCTAAATGACTAGATTAAACGTGTTAAGCGTGGTACACGGGTGGGCTTACATTCTAGATGTATAGCAGTGTTATTCGGTCTGTGTGCTGGCGTTTGCTGATGTTTGCTGTTAGCTTTGCATTGCAAGCATGCGGCATGTCCTTTCTGAGAAACTCTGAACGTTCACCGTTAACCCATTTCGTCCGACATCAGAATGCGCTGGTGCCGAATTATATTATTATGGCTTTTATTATTATGGATTCTGGGCTGAATGTTCCTTTAAGAGGTTTACAAATGTCTCTGAAATGGGGGGAAAAAACGAAAGAATGAAAGAAACGGCCTAATCCCATTGGATTATTTACGTTGCCTGCTACATGATTAAGCCACCAGAAATTAAATTAAAATGTCTGGTCGATAGGATTTTCAGGGAATTTTCTGGGATGGTAAGTGGAAAAAAAAATACTCCAGTAATAAGGAACAATAACTAATTCTCCCAAAGTAGATCTAATTCCATTCAAGCCAAGGCTGGCCGTGGGTCTCCCTAAGGTCCTGGAGCACGGCGGTACATGCAGAATAACCAATAAGAGCAGGATTAGGCCGCTGTTGTGAACCGAGCTTCATATTTTTATTGGTTTATGTGGTTCATTGTAACCTGAATGTCAACTGAAGACAAGCTATCACGAGACAGCCAGGCATGGACAAATCACCAGCATTCAATTAACTCCCATCACACTGCCCGGGAATGTGGTGGACGAGCACCAGTGGAACGTTCAGTCAGTGCTAGCATGGCTGAAGTCAGATGAATGCTCGTGTTATCTGTTCATTATTAGCTACACTGGATGAAGGAACGCTGTAAAGCCTTCTCAAACGCTTCGGAGAACATACTGGAAAATCCTTTCAGGTCTTTATTTAAAAAGCATGTCGCTTTTATCAGACGGGTAATACTTTTAACTGTGATTCAGGATGCGGCAGGAATTGAGCTCAAATTCTTAGAACCGGTTCCCTCATGCTTTATATAAATCATAAGGCTGTCAGTTTGCGATATTAGACAATAGATAAAAAAATTCCTAGAAATGGAGCGCACAAAGCCCTTGGGAAAATAAAAAAAAAGGAATTACACCTATTTATTTATTTATTTGTTTATTTGTTTGTTTGTGTGTTTATTACAAACTTTTAAAAAGAATTATGTTTGTGTTATTATTTATTTGCACAATGGCAACTTTACAGGATAGGGCAAAAACCTGATTCAGTGTGAAGTCAATGGAACCAGACTTTTTTCCCAAGCAGTTTTGGGCCGTTTCTGTTGTTCCACTTATCATGACATTTCCACACAGTGTAAACAGCAGCTCATGTGATCAAATGATGCACAAAAGTAAAAATAAAATCAACAGAAATGAAGATACATGTTTTTTATTGGACAGTGATGATATTTACAGTATATATGGTTAAGATGAACAATGTCATTCCGTGTGGTTTGTGGTGCAAAACCAGGGGAGTTTGGGAAAAACTACATCAGAGCTCAGATGACGAGATGATTCTGGTTGCTCAAAGGCACCGCTAGATGGTACGCTAGCCTTCAGTAACTAGTGTTAGCATAGGCATTAGAAAAGGGTGTGTATTGTTTTCTGATGGTTTTAGTGTTTTAAATCCATTCAGAGCGGAGGAGTACATGCAGGGCAAACGTATATGTCCAGATTTATGACTATATTATCATCATCAACACTCCATATAAAAAACCCATATACACTCATAAATCCAAAAAATAGCTGCACCCAGAAGGAATCAACCGACAGGAATGAAACTTGGTGGGTAGGTTTGACGTTGTGAGACATGCTAATGTTTCAAGTTTCACGCTCGGCCGTGCATGTGACGTAAGCAAGGACGGGCCTTATCGCTGTACCTGATTGACTATGTACAGTCAGCCTGTTGCGCATGCTTTCCATTCTGACTTGTGCTGTTGTCTTGGTAGCATCCGTTGCAAGTGCTTCAAAGAAGACTTTGAATTCGTATTGCGCACCATACCGGTCGGGCGAGATACTACCACAGCACACTGTTGGCAGCAGTGGATAGAAGAAGGCACGCACTAGCAACATGAAGGATCTGGGAGACCGACATGAACCACAGAGAGAGAGAGAACCAACTGATTGTCCGACATGCGTGTAGTGACCCTACAGCCACGACTGCGGACATTCAGTGAGCAGTGATCCCCTCCATGAGTCATCCTGTTAGTGCCAGCACCATTGGCAGACCGCTGCACAACGCAGGACTACATGCATGCAGACTGTTACAACGACTGTCCTTAACACCACGTCAACGTCACCAAAGACTGCAATGGTGTCGTGCCAGACACCACACCGCCAGCGAGTCATCTTCACTGACGAGTGCCGCTTTTGTCTTGGTAGAGACGAGATCACCACCACTGTAAAGACATCAGAGTCTGCAAGTTCCTTTCCAAAGAACCTTGCCACATCAAACCACTATGCTTACTTCTCAACCACTGAATTATGAAACACGTTTAACTGGAATCAGGATGTAGCCTAAAAGGCCCGTTCTCTCATTACCTACAGCCGTGTGCAAAAGTTTGTGAACCCCTGGTCAACTTACATGTTGTGTTTTCTGAGGTGTAAATGAGTTAACACGCCCACATGCACAGTTACTGTTTATTTACTGGATTGAAGGTATCGAGAAAAAGAATAAAAGAATGTATAAATTGCAAAAGTGCGTATTTTATTATATATTCCGAGGAGAATTCCCTGTAGACTGGGATTTCACCACTACTTCCTTCACACTATGGTCTTTGGCACGCCCAAATGCAGTCATCTTAACATCTGCTCTGGAGCCATTTTCCACACATGGAACGAGACATTCACTGCACTGTAGCACCTCTTCTCAATCTATGGATCCCGTCACTCTCACCCCACGGGATTTATAGCCTCATCATCCTCGTGCAGCGCCATCTGCAGGAGCCTGAAGGTAGTACCACCTTAAACACACAAGGAGATTCATTTTTTGTCCTTATAATGTTTAAATCTTACCAGCTGCTGGTCATATCATGGACCAATCAAAATACCTTGCTATATATAATACAACAATGTAGCATAAATTACTGTGTAGTTTAGAACATTTTGAAGCTTCTCCTATAAAATGAACACATGCAAAAGCCTAACACATAATCACCACTCACTGTGTTAACGTTATTTGTTTTTATTCAAATAATTGTCTAATCAAATCAATGCTCATGACCGAAACCAACAGTTTTTTTAAACACAAGACTTTTGCGCAAGACTGCATACTGTGCCTTTAATCATTTAGTTGGATTATTAATCTCACTACAGACAGTCCTTTTAAATAATGAGCCGTAAGTGCAGTGAGTGGTGCTGCTATGTAAATCTCTGCGTCCACTGCGCGGGGTCTCTGCCTTGTTCTCATTATCATTGTTAAAAGGTTTGCTGGTAGGAGGGGGATTACAGGGCCATTAACTACGTTGTCTGACCCATTAAATGGGTAAAAAAGCTATTAGGGACTAACAGATTAAATTACATATTTAAAGATCAGTGCTGCAGAAGGGCGGGGTCAGTGGGTGACTTACTTATTCACTGCTACTGTTGAGGCTGTTAACAGCGAAAAATCTAAATTCCTCCCTGAACACAAATGCAGTTAATCAGGCTCTTTCCCCTGGAGGATGCGATGTCCATGATTTGCAATAGGAATTCCAGATTTTGATTCCACAGGATATTTTTTCACTTCTCCTCAGACTATTTTAAAAGGGCTCGGGCCCAGAGAAGGCGGCGGCGCCACCATTTCTGGATCTGTTTATATGTGGTTTCTTCGTTGCATGGTGGAGTTTTAAACTGCGTTTGCGGAGCAGAGATGAACTGGTGTTGGGAAGTGTTTTGATCCCATGCAGTGAGCTCCACTCCAGAACTGTGTCTTGTGTGTTTTTAATGCAGAGCCGCCTGAGGGTCAGAAGATTACGACCATCCAGTGCTGGTCCTGGTTCTTGTCTCTTGCGTACTGATCAGTGTAGATGGTAATGATCTCCAGGTTCTTTGCTGCTTTCCGTTGAGAAACGTTCTTCTTGAATTGCTGTTCTATTTGGAGGTGCAGTCTTTCACAGAGTGGTAGCCCCTCCCCATCTGTACTTCTGAAAGACTCTTTTTTGTTGCCAGTTAAACTAATTAGCCCCACTAGGTGTGTGTTTCAGCATTACACAACTTTACCAGTCTTTTGTTGCTGCTGTCCCAACTTTTTTGAAACATACTGGTGGCATCAAATTCAAAATGGACATAAATACTTTTTTTTAAATCAATAAAATCTATCAGTTTCAAAATCTGATACATTGCCTTCATACCGTTTTCAATACTGTTTCCATTCACATTTAACCTTTTTTGGAAATGGGCTTGTAAGTGGGAATTCCATATATGCTAATATATTGTTGCTTCCAAAGAAAAACATGTATCTCCATTTTTGTTGATTTTTACTTTTATGCATCATTTGAACACAGCAGCTGCTGTTTACACTGTGTGAAGTTTTTGTGATCAATGGACCAACAGAAACGGCCCAAAATTGGAAAAGGCTGGTTCCATTGACTTCCATTCAAATTAAATTAGGTTTTTGTCCTCTCCTGTAAAGTTGCCATTTTGGAAATACATGTTTTTCTATGGATTGCAACAACACCTATAAAGTCATATTCTATTCTATTCTTTTCTATTTAAAAAGAAAAACAGATTTCTGTAGGGGTCCCACCTCCAACTAGGACATATTAAAGAAAACTAATCAATTAATTGTATTAACCCATCAAATTAATTGTATTAACCACTTTATCTTGACTGTTAAATTACATTGATTTAGATCAATCAATTGACCATCATTGACCACAACGGTCCATTAGTTTAGAGAAATACACCATGACTGTTTAACTCTCATATGACTAATGCTAGCTGGCTAGCTTGCTAGCACTTACGTTCATAGAGGCACCCCTAATAAAACACACTGAGGTTAAAAATGACGTTTTTTTGAGCTCCAGCTTTCCACTTCCGAACTTCCAAACTGAACGCAGCACAAGTATGTAGTTTCTGCCACTGTTTGAAATTCTGTTAGCTGTTTTAGCTGTTCTACTTTTGTAGCTAGCACAATGCTAATAGGTCATCAACTTCATCAAATTACTTGTTATCTACATTAGCTCTGTAGCTCCAGATCAGCAAGCCTAAACCAGCTAACTTCAGACACCAGACATGTCTTGGGTGATACCGGGTGGGGAAACTGTATAAATTTGATATTTCTTATTAAGTAAGACCGCACACTCTGCTGTATCCAGTTTTAGCCTGGTATAGGGAAGTACACCCTGGCGTTAGTGCCGAAATATGCTAAAGCCCTCCAGCGTTACTGCTCACCCCCGCCGGCCCTCTTCAACCATGCCACAGCCATGCAAACCACCATTTAGCCAATTAATAATGTAGAACAATGCAAGGCTGAGGGTCAACCAAACTACCGGTGTAACTCGCTAATGACTGCCATGGATACAATGGGTGAACTCATGTGTGGGTCTGACAGCGCATCCTTGGTGAAAGCAACAGTTTTGGGGGTGGTGTGGGGGGGGCATCTGGGGCCTCTCTCCCCTCCCCTTGTCCCGCCTGCATTGATCTTTGATAAGAGAGAAAGGCCTCACAATCGACGCCCTCTGGAACCATGTGCCCTAGATAGAGGGACACATCCGCACTCTCCCAATGTGACCATATGGTCATTTCAAGGGTCCTGCAGACACCTTGCATTAAAGTGATAGATCTCATTGACACATCTTCCACCACCATAGTTTGCTATCAGGGTACATTAGCTTCTTACCTTCACAGCTAAATACAATACTAGCAGCAGCTACCACGAAGCTTGAAGTCTTTCTGCTTCTACTGTCCATGTTTATAGACAATAGTATGTCTTTACTGTCAGATCCCACATAACCGAGTCTATCAGACGTTCCTTAACAACTCCACACAACAAGGAGTGCAGTTAGCCCAATGCTAATCGGTGGAGCGATCTTCTGCTGCATGTTATTAGCCTGCACTTTCATTCGAAATGTGTATCGATTCATAATTGTATGCATCAAACTATCACTTTAACCATCTTCTATTGAATATCAGTAAAGCTATCTCCTTCCTCCTCCACCTCCTCCGTCTGTCCCACCCAGCCAGGCCCTCTCAATATGGGTCACTCCCTTGGCTAATATATATTCATGCATTGGTGGGTTGAGGTCGCTCCACGCACGGCGTCGCATGTGTCACATGAGAAAATGGGAAGGCGCCGCTATTGAACACAGATTGGCCCATATATCAGGCCTAATGATGGTTAATTGAGGCAATGAATGGAAAACTGCCGAGGGTCAACCGTGCCGCCTCAGCCCAGTAAGCTTTAACAAAACTGGGGGTCTGCTGGAGGTGGGACGGCCCCCGACACGAGCTCACGAGGGAGACCAGCTGGTGCCATATTGACAAAAAGCACAATGTGGCTGTAATTGGCTCTTCAGTGTCCCTGAGGAGGAAAAAAGAGAGGGAAAACTCTTCTGTCCTTCAAACTGAAAAATAAAAACAATCTGATGCTTATTAGACCTGTTGCTCTGGGTGTCCAGCGGAACAAGGTTTTACGGCAGTCGAGGCCCAATTTCTTCTTCAGGATTTTGAAAGTGTCAGTATAAAAATCAACACCAAATCTTGGATTTGCTCAATACTGACGACTATATAGATTTATCTCTGTTTCAGTTCTTAAAGACGTATTACTTTTAAAGGATGCAGTATGAAATAGCTATGATGCTAGGAGGTCGAGCGTAACCTACATATGCAGCCTACAGAACACAGGCTTACACTTAACAGCTCCAACAGATGAGAGTCTGAAACAGTACATATCCTGATATACCACATATACTCTTGATGGACCACAGTATGATATTTCTCCATATCTCCACCTCTAATATATATTTAGTGGTGTAAAAACTTTGATCTCTTTTTCTGCACAGTGTAAAAGCTCTAGTTCTCCTTTCAGTTCAGTGAATATTCATGAGGGACAGACCAATAGAATTGCTCCAAACCTGCTTAAAAGTAAACCTTGTTCTATCAGCCTCCACTGCAGGTTAAGAAAGCTGTTTTATCCTCCTGTAAAGGTCCATTTTGCAGTTTTTTAAGGTGGACTGTATAATTCCATGACTGCTATTTTATCGTTTGGTGTCTTCACTTTTATTCTAGAGTAAAGCATCAAGATAAACAGAAGGAGAACCTTCTAGAAGTAGCCATGTCTAGACTTTTACCATCACTGTAGCTAATTCAGTAGGATGGTGTTTTGAAGCTACAGAGAGGTCTCCATATCCACAGATACCCAAATTTTCAAATATCTGTTTAATAAACTGTTCAATGTGAGGGAGTTGGAGGTGGACGTCTGGTTCCATTCATCACCACTGTGAACAATTCTGACTTGGTAGGTTTCTCTAGAACAGAACATTTCATACCAAATCATGAATCTCTGAATAACATGTTAACCGTTCAATAATGTAGAAATTTAGAAATAGAAATTTAGCGTGAATGGGAAGGAATAAACTGCTGTATGTGTGTGTTTATGTATATATATATATATATATATATATATAAAACTGGACTGGCAAGTGAACGGCAAGTTTTCAAATGTTAGTACTATATCAGTAATATATATGTTAGTACCATACAAAAATACATGTAACACAGCAGAACAAAATGGTTATCACAATCCTAATTTTAAGTTCCTTTTTCATGTGTAAGTATTTACGGTTGTTAATATTCACGCAAAATATCTTTGTTTCTAAGAATCTGAAGTAATTATGTAATGTGTATGCACACACACACACACACACACACACACAGTCATATAAAAATATTAAAATGATTTCTTTGTGTCTACACTCAGCGTTCATTTTATAAGCTCTACGGATCATATAGGAGCACTTTATAGTTCTACAGTTCCAGACTGTAGTCCATCTGTTTCTCTGTATGCTGTATAACCCTGTTCTTCAGTGGTCAGGACCCCCACGGGAAACCACCATAGAGCAGGTATTATGTGGGTGGTGGATCATTCTCAGCACTGCAGTGACGCTGACGTGGTGGTGGTGTATTAGTGCTGGTGTGTTGTGCTGGTGTGAGTGGACCAAACACTGCAGTGCTGCCGGACACGTCAGCCTCACTGCAGTGCTGAGAATGATCCACCACCCACATAATACCTGCTGTATGGTGGTTTCCCGTGGGGGTCCTTACAAAGTGGTCCTATACAAAAACAAGTGTCCGTGTGTGGTCTTCATTAAAGGGTCGCCCCATCCTAAACCTAGAATTTTCTCATTTGTTATTTGCTGTCTTATGCAATACTCTTCAAACAATCACTCCCATGATTACAGACCAGCACAGGGTTAATAAATAGTGATATTTGGCTGCAAAGATTCCTTCCTTCTTTCTGCACTAACCAAACAAGCATCCACCCCAAACTGCCTCACCAAAACCTCACCTTCAAGATACATAATCAGAGGCGAGTTTTACTAGTCTTTAAACCGGAAAAGCAGGTCGAGCAGGACCGCTCACACAGATGAAGCGACGCTTTAAACTTTTCCGTCTTCCGTTTTACTCGGAGTGGCCCTTTAAGGTTTCCGCGCGCAGCGCTGACGCAATCAAAGAGCGACACGCGGCCAGGTTGTCACTTCATTAACCGGATATGTATTGAACACTAATACGAGCCGACTTACCTGCTGTTTTTGGTGAACTTACCGTAGTGGACATGATGAAGATGACTCCAGTCAGAAGAAGGAACCCGGCCTGGCAAGTTAAAACTAGGTATAAGCAATCGATTATCGAGTAATTTGACAGGTTGTCAACATCAGCTAGTCAGCCTGTTTGTTTGTTTATCACCAGCTCGTCTATTTTAATGATCTGTAAGCAACTGCTTATAGTATAAATAGTTTAATTCGCCTCTCTAAGTCATTTTAACGCCAGGATAAGCGTTGTCGACGTTTTTATACCTCTATTCGACCGTGCATTTGGCTTGCTATTCAGATTTCCCGTTCCACCTTAAATGGAAGGGGAAATCTTATATTCCGAACGCATTCTGAATGTAACCGCTGCGCCAGTTAAGGTGGAACGGGGCAATTCTGGCGCGTTTCGCTTGAGCAAAACTTCAGAACTCCAATTCTTGTGCCACTGTCTTCCTAAAACAGCGGAACATAAATGTTCTAGTATTACAGAAGCTTAAAATTCTCGTGGCAACGTCTTAAATGGTTCAGTACACCTTAATTTCGGGCTTATATCGACCAAATGTCTCAGAAAACGGAGCTAGCTAGCTGTTAGCATGGTGAGCCTTAACAAGTTACATGTCCAGGTGGTTAATAAATGTTCTTACACCCAGTATTTCAAACTTTGACAGGTAAATATACTGAGGGGACAGCTCTAGAAGCCGCCTAAAGACAGTAATGCTAACGCTAGCTCTTTCACTGAAAGCTGGTAAACATGCATCCACCCACCTGCCTGGCTGAGCTAAGTCAAGGGTGAACTGAGGGTGAATGGACCACAATGGCTTGCTGTCAAAACACAGCAAGACAATTGCTCTTTCTCTTGGCCTGAGCGTTAAATCTGTCTCTGTTTCCAGCAGGTAGTGGGCGCACCTGAAGGAGAAACGACTTTCCACCTGCCTGGGATAATATACCTCCAAAAACCAAAATGAAGCTCCCCAGACTGGCCTTCATCTTTCTGCTGCTGGGCTGCGTGGTGCTCTACCTCACTTACGTCAAGCGCCGCTTCGAGAGCAGGGCCTCGCCGCTGTCCAAGCAGCCTCTGCAGCATCTGTCCAAGGAGGACCATCATAGGAGGCCAACGTCGGCAGACGTGATCGGTGACAGTTTCCAGTATGGGATCATGTTCGACGCTGGAAGCACTGGGACCAGGATCCACGTCTTCCAGTTTCGGGTGGAGCCGAACGGTATGGTTGAACTAAACCATGTACTGCTGAGTCAGATATTTGCTTATAGGCCTGAAAAGGAGTTGGTCGGATAGTAGTAGTGACTAGTAGTGGTCAGATTAATGCTCAGTAACCTAATTTGCCACTTCTTTGCATACTGTCAAACTGCCATGGACAATAATTTCCCTACCTGGGAAAGATCTGCAAACCTGCTGACTCAAAACCTGCTGAAATGCTAGAGATGATGCTGTAAAATGTTGGAGTAGTCCCCAGGGAACCTACATCTGTGTGTTCTTTCTAATTAGATTCATTTTTTTCTTGCTGGTAAACAGTAAACACGCACCAAGTGCATTTATTGACTGATATATTTCACCATATTTGTCTCTTCTCCATGTAGTCTGTGTGCTCTTAATCTTGGGGAGTGCTTCCGTAATTCCCCCAACCAATCACAAGGCTGATGTTAGAGTTAAAGAAACTTAGTGAGCTAAAGCTAACCAGCATAATCAAAAGCTAGCAAGATAGACCACCTGTCTGTTTTTCATTCAAGCTGGATATTTAATGTAACACTCAGTTACAGTATCATACGGACATTTTTAATATTTTACTCAGTGTTGTCTACGTCTTAAAGGTAGTGCAAATAGACCAGGGGTTAAAAGGTAACCTCAAGTAGCAATGCATGAACCCATGTTTTCTGGGGTCGACTCCGACGATGCGGTCGACTCCTTGACTCCAGAGTTTTAACCAAGATAGCGTGAAGAGATGATGATGATGATGATGATGATGATGATGATGATAACGTGATACAGCAGATGTTAAACCATGTTAACCATAGTTTAGCCACTTTTGAGTAGCGTCATGATGACCGTTTATCTTATTTCATATAATGATGGTCGAGGGGAAGCTCAATTTTCCATTTTTTGGTTATTCCTTTCAAGAGGCTGAAGTTAGCTTCAATTTCATTCATTCACGCCCATGAAGTCATTCAGAGCTTTTTGGTCTCAACTGCTTTTTGAGTGAGTCACAGTATAGAACAGCCAATCAGAAAGCAGCTAATTAAAAAAAAATAAAAATAAAAATTTATATATATATATATATATGTATATATGTATATGTGTGTGTGTGTATGTATGTATGTATGTATATGTATGTATGTATGTATGTATGTATGTATGTATGTCTATCTCAGCCTTAAAGAAACAGTAGCTATTGTAGGGGATGAAGATGGTCATGTAAGTGGGAAATGGTCATGTAAGTCTTGTAAGACCTGAATTAAGACTGGTTTCAGGGCATACTGAACCTAAGGGAATAAGAAATAAGGATAAGAAATGTAATATGAGGACCCTTTGGTAATATGATAACTAAATGCCGGTTATGCTACGTCTGTGCGAACGTGGCTCTGTTCTGCCTCCGGTTTGCCTGCCTTTATTAGGCTTACCCAGCCCATCGGCAACTTTCAGCAGCGCTCTGCCAATGGCTTAGTTATCGCATCATAATATTAAGCTAAATCAGTTAAGTGCTGCTTTGGGCTTTATTGTTAAACCTATGATTGTCATATTATAATGGACGGCAAGCACCTGCCATTTATGTTAATATTTCTCTAAGCCTCAGCTATTTGGCACACAAGCACTCGCACCCGCTCACACTCGCTCCACTTAAGCCTGATGGGAGAGAGGGAGGTCGTTGAAGAGTGAGGGGGGGGTTTATCTTGGACTGAAGAATTTGTTTATATCTGCTATTATATGATTACGCTAAAACTTTGACTCCCATGTAAACCCCTGTCTTTTTTCCCCCCGGCGTGGTCACAGTAGTTAATCAAAATCTCTTAATATCAGAGTCCTAAATGTCCTCTTTGGCCCAGATTTTGAGCATGTGGGTTTTACGTAATCTGTTTCCATACGGTTTGGATGTGGTATTCTATAAAACGGTGTTGCCAAACTCCAGTTTCGGAGGACCTGGAGAGCTGCAGAGTGTAATGTACCAGTTTTGGTTTGTGGTGTGGTTGCATATGAGCTAATAAAGGACAAACTCTCAAATCGAGCCATATGCTCATAGATCTCTAATCACCAGACAAGAAAATGAGTCACCTTGCGTTTTTAAGGTGGTAGTCACTTCAGGCTCCTGCAGATGGCGCTGCACGACGATGATGGGTCTATAAATCCCTGCGGGGTGTGAGTGACATGATCCATGGATTGGGAAGAGGTGCTACAGTGCAGTGAATGTCTCGTTCCATGTGTGGAAAATGGCTCCAGAGCAGATGTTAATGATTGGCTAAAAGGAGTGACTGCATTTGGGCGTGCCAAAGACCATAGTGTGAAGGAAGTAGCTGAATCTGCAGGTGTATGGAAGCGTACGGTCATACGGGTCTACCAGCAGTGGCTAAAATCCCAGTCTACAGGGAATTCTCCTCGGAATTGTACCAGGAAGGCATCCACCAAATCTGGCCCAACTCGACCGTTCTTTGATGTAAGAGTGTCTGAACATTGATGTGGCCTACATGGTACGTGGGGGTCTTGCACGCTATTAGGTATGTTTCAGTCACAGGTGACTCATTTTGTTGTCCAGTGAGCTTATAAGGTGCTGATGGCACTTCAATAAGTACTTATGTAAGTGGACCAGGCAGTGTATATCGTCATTGTTGGAACAAAATCTTTTACAGAAGAAGAAAAATTTTTTTATTAACTTTTAATTAAAGTCAGTGTAACCAGTTTGTATTAGGGAATGTGGTGCATTTTGATTGGTCCATTCATAATTAGTCCATATTTCAAATTATGCAAGACAGGAGAAAAAATAAAACCTGAGATACAAGACTTTTGCTCAACAGCAATGATGTATGTATGTATGTATGTATGTATGTATGTATGTATGTGTGTATGTGCACTAAACTCAGCAAAGTCCAGAATGCTCTCTTTTTTTAAGAACACTGATTAATAAACAATAATTGATTAATAATCAGTGTCAGTGATTACAGCATGATCAATAGTGACAACCCTGTTTGTATTAAGTCACGCACAACCTGACCTGCTGTGTTTTTGTTTCCACAGAAGCTCCTAAACTAGCACACGAGACGTTTAGGGCAATAAAACCTGGACTTTCTGCATATGTGGATGACCCAGACAAGGTAGGCCTAAATTCACAAAGCATAAAGAAAAACATTGAAATATTTGAATTATATATTTTCCAGAACATATGACAATTTTGGGTCAGTTTATATTATACAATATTATGATTACTTCTACTAAGGTAGGCAATATAGCAAAAATATATGTATATATGTAGTTGTGAAGTGTAAGTGTAAATGTCACAATATTAATTTTTCCACTCACCTGCTCAGTTGGGACAGAGAGAAAGTACTGCTACATTAAAAAATGTGAATACAGTGATATGTATTCAAAATCCAAATAAACAGGACTAATTTTACTCTCTTTCAGTGGTGGATGAAGTACACATACCATGTAGTTGAGTTAAAGTAGAGACAGCCAAGGTTATATGCTCACATAAGCCAATAGGAAGGACAGATTTGGCCATAATGTTGGCCAAATGAGTTAACATTCAGATATTAGACTTTAAATGTAGTAGAGTTAGAGTAAAAAGATGCCCACAATGGAAATACTCCAGTACAGATACACCAAAAAAGTTATTTAAATACAGTAACCAATTGCAGTTACTGTACAGCACTGTACTCTCTTTATGGTAAAACATGCAGTCAGGGTTCTACAAGCACTCCCAGTATCCATGATGGGTTCAGAAAGCACACTGTAATCTATCCTGATAAATGATATCACAATAATGATGTATATTGTCCAATAGGTTTCCCTCATACAGCTCTGGAAATAAATTAGAGAGCACTCCAGTTTCTTCTTAAATCAGCATCTCCACATGTACAGCAGGTTCTTAGTGAGGAACAGAAGGTTGGGTTCTAGCTTTACTGGCAGATACAGTGAGCGTCTGGTTCATAAGAACAAGGTCAAGCAGCAAACACACAGGACAACACAGCTACAGACTGGCAGAGGG
>CM067483.1:1630298-1643975 GCA_034552555.1 Semaprochilodus insignis | reverse complement strand
ACACACACACACACACACACACACACACACACACACACACACACACACACACACACACACACACACACACACACACACACACACATTTTTTGGGAGGGAGGCTATTTTGCTCAACAACACCTACCATGCATCCGGACACCATTAATTTACATTATTTAATAATACATTTTATTTTTAAAGGGTGGAGAACCGTGTTTTAAAGGAGGTTTGTGCGTTACATACACTTTGTAGATGTAGGAACGACCGGGACTAAGGTGACTGCACATACCTTCATCTGTACCGTCCATGATTGACACACTGTCTTGCCTGTGGAGGAACGGAGAGGCCCCAAACACCTCCTTCACCTGGAGAGAGTGAGAGAGATTTCAAACCAACAATTTCACCAACAGTGTAAGTACTGTACTATGCAGTTCATCAGTGCTGCCCAAAGCACCGCCATGTTTCTACAGTAACCCAGAACGGACGAACCACACACTGGCAATAGAGAGCAACTTTCTGAGGTGGCAGCTTGATTTTGGTGGCGCTATAGCACCAGCTCGAACACAAAGAAGGCTTTTAAAAATAATAATAATAATAATAATAAAAAATTGTGACAAATGGAGGGATTATATCCTTATCATTTAGCACACAAACAAGCAAGAGAGGACGAATCCTCGTCATCCAACGAGTGAGAACAACACCTGATGGCCACTGTATGTTCTGCTCCACACTAGGAAAGGAAGGGGTGAAGAAGGGGTTACTCTTCAATTTGTAACCTCACCACTAGAGGCCACTACATTTTCCACACAGTTCCTTTAAGTTAAAGGAAGGGTTGTGATGTTACACTGTGCAGCCATATATCTACTGACTGAATTGAATCCTGATTGTTATATAGTTTACTTAGATTAATGCATGGATTTAGCACTTAGCTAATGTGAACTAGCAAGAAGCAAGTATAAAAATCTGCTGCACGTGTGTCAGGTGGCCCAGATCCACTTACTATTCGTGGCAGGTCCGGTAAAACTATGTTGATCTTGCTTGAAGTATCATTGTAATCGTTTCTTAAACGGTGGGTTGCAGACACGTGTGTTCTGGGTCGACAAATAATGCGTGAATACATCTAATTTTCTACACTGCAGAATGAGTTCACCGTCAGGCTGATGGTGGAACTGGGGTCTGCTGTAGTTTTCTTTTGCTGATTTTTAACTTTATAGTCTCGTCAAATTGTATTTCAGTAACAAAACATGGTGTGGGGGTTATACAATACATGTTTAATAACTTATGAATATTACAAAATTTTGATTAAATTAAATAAAAACATATGTATTCTGCCAGCCTTGGAATGGAACATCATCAGTGTGGTTTCTTAAGTTTGCACTACAGCTAAGAGGCTAGCGTAGCACAGGGTACAGACAAATGCCCAGGTTTTAGGCAGTAGCCTGCACAATGCTAACTGATGCGGTATACGATCCCATAACTTACTAAATGCATTTGGGAGAAAGTGGGGAAATATATTCATCTGCGATCACTTTATGGGCTGTCATTTTATCCAGCACAGGTGCTTTGGGTGTATACGGCCTCTGGAACAATGCTAGTGTTTGAACACAGAGCAGGACAAACCTGATTAACTGGTGGTATGAACAGTGAGTCAGCGCTATTCCACGTCAACAAAGCAAACGGCATGTGTCTCTGATAAGGAGCAACAGCACAAATCCTGACCTGTGTTCGTCTTTCATGACTCGATACGGCCGACTGATGGCAAAACCAGCTACCACAAACAGGATTATTACTATCTGTGTTATATCAAACTTAGCACGATAGTAGGGATGATGCTTGTTACTTCTAATACACACACTGAATCTCAAGTTCTGGCCTTGATAGTGTCCAAAACTCACAACACCCCTTCTACTTTTAGGCTCCTGGTGGTGCAGACTTCAAAAACCTCTTCTTTTCACTTTAGTGCATCGTTTGAACACAGCAGCTGCTGTTTACACTGGGTGAAAATTTCATTGGCCCTGCGAATGGACCAACAGAAACGGCCTGGAAGAAAGTCTGGTTCCATTGACTTACATTATAACTGAATGAGGTTTTTGCTTTGTCTAGCTGCCATTGTGGAGATACAGCAACAGTATATACCAACATACTCACATATACCAGACAAAAAAACGAGTCACCCGTGACAGTATAAAACCTCCATGAGCACAAATCCTGTCACACACCACCCTGGTATTTATAGCTCGATCATCAGCGTGCAATGCCATTTGCAGGAGCCTGAAGTTACTACCACCTTAAACAAAGGTGACAATATTTTTTTTGGGCAGACGACTTATCATTATATATATATAGGCTCAGTTCTGATTGGCTGTAATGGCACACTCTAGCATGAATGGCCCAGGCTAAACTGTAATGTTCTCCTTACTGGGGTTCCTAAGAGAACCGTCTATCCCCTGCAACTCGTCCAGAACGCAGCAGCGCGGATCCTAACAGACACTAAACTCAGAGCTCATATCACTCCTGTTCTGAAAGAGCTGCACTGGCTGCCTGTATCTATTAGAATAGTCTTTAAGGTTCTGCTGCTGGTCTATAAAGCTCTAAATAATCTAGAACCTGCTTACATCACCGAACGTCTCTCTGTTTATGTTCCAGCTCGTGATCTTAGATCTACAGATGCCGGCCTTCTGCAAATACCTTCTGTGAAAAACAGGAAACACAATTTTTATATATATGTGTGTGTGTGTGTGTGTGTGTGTGTGTGTGCGCGCGTGTGTGTAGTAGTAGTATTCCTTCCCATTACTGATGTCAACTGTCTGTAAAGCACTTTGATCTGCCAACAGTATGAAAAGTGATCTATAAGTAAACATTCATTATTATTATTATTATTATTATTATTATTATTAGTAGTAGTAGTAGTAGTAGTAGTATGAGCATTATTAAACTGCTGTACAATGAACAAGCAGTAAATTCAAAACAGGTTGTTTTGGCAGCTTAGCTTCCATTTATAGATCATGGACCAGGCAGGGAAGTGCAGACTTAAACCAGTTTATACAGATTGTAAATGAAACGTATATGTAATTACAGTGTGACTTTCATTAGATTAATCAAATCAACTACCAAAATCACGACACTGGTAATTTAACCTCATGTGGTTCAGTATCAGGGCCAAAACGCATCCCCAGTATGTGGCGTGCATGGTGCTCTGACCTTGTCCAGTAGGTGAGACGCTTTCTCCCCCGGCAACAGTCTGAGTCCTGCGGTCGCTTTCAGGGCCAGAGGGGTGGAGGCCCATAGTCCGGCAGGTACGACTTCCTTCGCCACCTCCAACAGCTGCGACAGCCCCGCCCTACACTACAATACAGCAGCATCAGCCAGATTAGCACATCCTCCTTCTCAGTAAAGCCATGGTTTAGTCAAAACTCTAATTTACAAGGTGTCCCTTCTACATCAAAAGCAGTCCATCAGCCAAGACACGCTCGCTTCTTCAGTTTAGCAGTTTAGCATGAGGCTAACAAGCAAGCGACTGTGATAGCCACCGGAAAGCAATGCGCAAACTGCATGCCTGTACGGGCCATCAGTACTGGCATCGGTCCGATATGGGCCAAAATTACTGCCGTGGATATCAGAAGAGGGAAAAAAAAGTGTAATCCAACATGATCCATTAGGCCAAACCATCACATACACGCTTAAGTAAACTCACTTTTAATAAAAAGAAACGGCAGTACTGAAGAACCGGGTTGTGTGTCCTATGAGGTTCTATGAGGAGGAGAATCTGGATCACAGTTTGATTGTGATGTTACTCAAATGGTTAAGCAAAGCGCATTACGACTGTTGTATTATTGGCTTCGTCGTTTAAGGCACAATATCAGGTTGGTATCAGCAGGTAATCAAAGCTGCAGAATAAGTGTTGTACTGAGGAAGTGGTACTGATCCAACCCTAATAGTGTTATGGGTAAGGACGGACGAAAACATGAACAAAACCCAGCCTTGCTAACTGCATGTCTAAACCACCAGGCACTCATCTTAAACCAGCATCCAGGGCTAATCTATAATCCCTAACAGATTTGATTATGTTGTTTCTGTCACTGTGCAGGACGGTGTTGTCTATTAATATGGACAAAACAACAACTGCAACAACAACAACAACAACAACAACAACAACAACAATAAAAATAATAACTTTAATAAGAAATGTTATTACTCCTATATGTCAGAAACCACATACTCTATTTGAGATTACTTAGTCAAACTACATCTTTGGTCAGCTTTTGGAGATGAAATAAGTTAACCATGGGAGAAAAAAATTGCATATTTAAATCCTTGACCTCAAACACTTCAACAATAATTGCTAATGAAGCAGATAAATACACAGCTCTGGAAAAATGTAAGAGACCACCTCAAAATGATCAGTTCCTCTAGTTGTACAGTTTCTGGGTTTGTGTTGGACCCAAATGAGCAGTTCTGTTTGATTCTATACACTACTGGAAACACGTCTCCCAAATTCCAGATCAAATATTGTATTTAGATCTGTTTATTTAGAAAATCACTAATGACCCTCCAGAAGCCTGTTTTTAGAACCATGCTCGCTGTGCATTTCACCCCAGCCACCGCTCGCCAGTCTCTCTGTAGGTCACTTGAGGTCATCTTACGGTGGTTAAGTGACATTGGAATGAGGTGGCGCTCATCACGGTCTGTAAAGAGGGGTTTTGGTCCTCTGCCAGTCTGTAGCTGTGTTGTCCTGTGTGTTTGCTGTTTGACCTTGTTCTTATGAACCAGACGCTCACTGTATCTGCCAGTAAAGCTAGAACCGAACCTTCTGTTCCTCACTAAGAACCTGCTGTACATGTGGAGATGCTGATTTAAGAAGAAACTGGAGTGGGCTCTTATTTATTTCCAGAGCTGTGTTTGTGTGTGTGTGTGTGTGTGTGTGTGTATATGTATATATAATATTATTAATGTTATTATTTTGTATAGTAAATAAAATGACTATATTTGTGGGGACTCCTGGTTCCCATCACCACCACTCTAAAGAAATCTGAGGCTCTGCTGTCAACAGTTTACGGTTTTCATTTTTTTATTTATTTGTTTAAAATCAGTGCAGATGCCAAATACCTTAAATCTAAAATGCAGCATGGTGGAGCTGCAAGACTTTTCTAATAAAGTGTCCAGTGACTGTCCATTATGGACTAAGCCAGCAGATGCGAGGCCCGCAGCTTCTCTCACGTTTGTACCATCTAAAAATTAAGCGAGCGACAAGTTGCAAATTGAAAATTTGTTGTATAATGGCTCTGCTCGTTTGGCTTTACAGTATATAATGCATATATGAGGCCTTAATCCAATCCGCTAAAGTAGTTCTCCAAAGCAGTAACGAGTGCACTGGATAATGTCCCCACGTAATCTCCGCAAACGGATTATCTGCCATTAATTTGCCAAACATCAAATGTCGATTTTCTTTAAAGACACACAGATTAAAAATAGGAGCCATGTGTGTGTTTTCTGTATTGAGGAAATTCCGATTTGCTGTGCAAAGCATGTGGAAAACTCTGTTCACGCATCCTTCAGGAACGTGAGAGATGGTGGTGTGGACGGTCGAGAGCAGAACTCAAGTCATTTCTCTAACCAGATTTCCTCCGGGCTGATTACGGGCGAGATTGTGGGCTCTCCTGGCTGCCGTTTATCCTCGCAGATTACCCCGTCTGTGTGAATCATACTGACTTATTGTTAATGCAGGGTCTAAGTGGTATTTGTGAGTTCGGAGATGGCAGTAGTTTATGGTCTCTAAGTGACCGTTTGCTCGTTTTCCCGAGCGGTAAAGCCCCAAACTTTCCATGTTTGTTGTCGATTTAGACAGCTTCTCAGCGGTTTAGAAGAGTTTTATCTCAAAGATCCTGCCGTGCACTTACGGAGCGTTGTAAAGCAGCCTTGGAACAGACGGATAAGCACTCTCTTAATGCACAACAAATGTAGCACATGTTGTTTTGACTGTATAGAAGCCGAGATGATGGTGTTATGCCGAATGAACGTGAAATGCAAACAAACCTTAATTTTTGTTTTTTGTTTTTTTTCTTTTCCTCATAGGGGTTTCTGCTTGGATCACTGTCAACTTCCTATTAGGTGAGAGAAGTCTACGAGCTCTGCTGTCTTACGGTAGTGGTCACAAGTTTGGGAATTCATTGGGATCTGTCTATATAACTGCATAATTGTGGCCTAAAACGTAGTCAGAGTTTCACACAAGATCTGCAGCTACAGTATGTAAAGGGAGTACAATTAAAGAAATGAGACTAAATTTTTATTGATGATGATGATCCAATATTACTTGCTTCATATTTCATATCTGCGAGTGGCAAAAGGATGTGAACCTCTGGAATTAACAGTTCATTCGAAGGTGAAATTAGACCACCAGATGTGAGTGCCTGCTGTGTTGCATTCAAAGGACACTCAGATCCTCATAACACGTTTTCGGAAGTGTATCACCACAAAGGAGGTTTCTAATGCTGACCTTACACCAAACGATTTTCAAGCGATTTTACTGTCACAGACAAATTTCCAAAGTCGGAACAAAATCATGAGAGTCTTGCTAGAGTTGCGTCGTGCTCACGTCATCTCGATCGTTAAGTGTAAGGTGGTCAGGATTGCAGGTTTAAGTCAGTCTGTTTCTCATCCTGGCGTTCCGATAAAATCAACCGTGTTTAATATGATCAAGTCGTAGGTCTCGGCTCACGCAAATAGTGACGTAAACATTGTAGACAACCAATAGGAGAGCTCTTTTCAGCTCCAAACGGGAAGCCGCGAGCCAAGTACAGGAATGTCTGGTGGAGATTCGACATTCGGAAACCACGGTTCTCCTGGACTGTTCAAAAGGAGGAGAAGCTGGTGGAGCTGTGGAGTGAACAAGAGTGCCTCTTTGACGTATCTTCCCATTTCTACCACGACAGAGTGGAAAAGGAAAAAAGGTGGACAGAACTTGCTGAAGCCCTCGAACTCCCCGGGGCTAACGCGAGCCCGAGTCATGGGCCCGAGACGTCACAAACATCCAAGAGTTCATTAATGCGCAGAAGTGCGCAGTAAACAGTCCGATGTCTTTTCAGAGTCTTCTAGTGTGTGGTTAGCGTAAGTTGTTGATGCTTATCATGCTGGAAGGAGTTTGGACTCTGCCAGTCCAGTCAGACAGGTTGTGTACCAGTAGAAATTCAAGACTATTGTTAATGCCAGACTGACAAAGAGCACTCCAAGACAAGACATGTAATCCACAAGGTCACAAAGGAAACTTCTAAGCAAGTGAACACCTCTCTCACAGTGGAACATGTGAGCTCACCATCAGAAGAACATTGAACAACAATGGCAGGGCTGCGAGAAAAAGCTCCCTGCTTTCCAAAAAGAACACTGATGCCCGTCTGCTGTTTGTTAAAGATCACATGGACAAGCCAGAAGGATATTGGAAAACTGTTTAGTGGACAAATGAGACCAAAATAGAACGTTTTGGCAAATCTGGTAAAAGGAAAACACTGAATTACAGTATAAGAACCTTAACCCATAAAACATGGTGGTGGTGGTGGTGGTGGTGGTGGTGGTGGTAGTATGTTTTAGGCCTGCTTTGCTGCATCTGTGCCATGGTGGCTGACCCTCATTGATCCTAAAAATGAATTCTGAATTATACCAGCAAGTTCTAAAGGAAAAATGTCAGGACGTGTGTCCGTGAGCGGAATCTCAAGAGCAGGGTCATGCAGCAGGACAACGACACTAAGCACGCAAGTCGTTCTACCAAAGAACAGTTAAAGAGGAATGAAGTTAATGCCCTGGAATGGTCAAGTCCTGAGCTTAATTCAGCCGAAATGCAGTGGAGGCTCCTGAAGCGAGCAGTTCATTTCAGGAACTCCCGGAACTGAAGCTGTTTTGTATGGATGGATGGTGCCGATGTGCAGGACTAATCAACAGTTACCGGAAAAGTTTAGTTGCAGTTATTGCTGCACAAGATCATCACGCCAGATACTGAAAGCAAAGGTTCACATACTTTTACCACTTCCAAATATGACATATTGGGTCAAGTTTTATATTTTTTAGCGTATTTGTTACTTGGGTTCCTTTCATCTATGTTTTATTATATTTAGGTCATATTTATGCAGAGATCTAGAAAGTTCTAAAGGGTTCATAAACTTTTTAGCACCACTGTACATGCTTAAAGGAACAGAACTTTGCTTCTGTTGTTTTTGATGATGGAAGCTTATACCTCAGCAGTTAGCATCGGACTTAAATCCAGCAAATATCGGCTCCGTCTGGGTAGAGTTGTGTTCTCTCTGCAGCATGGACAAACATCTGGCAAAATGCAGACTTCCAGGTGGAAACTTTTTGGCTGACCATTTTTAACTAACCCTCTGTGCATCACGTAACAGTCAGTATACAGGTCGTTATGGCGGTTCAGTTAAGATTGAAGCCCCCTTTTTGACCTCCCTCCCCTTCCCAGCTTTGGATTTCGTTCCGTAAGCTAACAGGCTTACGTCTGGAACACGACCTGAACGCCAGACAAGAATTTATGATTAACTGTTATTGGATTTGTGTTTACGAAACAACCATCAGGACATCACTAACCTCTCTTTCCCCTGCGCTTTCCATCACTTCCTCTCTTTACCTCACATTCTCTCCCAGGTGGCCTTCATGGATCCGAAACTCCGACAGTCGGAATGCTAGATTTGGGAGGAGGCTCAACCCAGATCACTTTCTCACCACAGGATGAGGTGGGACACAGACACATGCATACTAAACTATACTAAACTATACTATATGTAGTAGGTGAAGTATAGAAGTGTACTCATTAGTGCAGTAGGTGAAGTATAGAAGTATAGTCATTAGTGTAGTAGGTGAAGTATAGAAGTGTACTCATTAGTGCAGTAGGTGAAGTATAGAAGTATGCTCATTAGCGTAGTAGGTGAAGTATAGAAGTGTGCTCATTAGTGTAGTAGGTGAAGTATAGAAATGTACTCATTAGTGTAGTAGGTGAAGTATAGAAGTGCACTCATTAGTGTAGTAAGTGAGGTATAGAAGTGTAGTCATTAGTGTAGTAGGTGAAGTATAGAAGTGTGCTCATTAGTGTAGTAGGTGAAGTATAGAAGTGTGCTCGTTAGTGTAGTAGGTGAAGTATAGAAGTGTAGTCATTAGTGTAGTAGGTGAAGTATGGAAGTGTAGTCATTAGTGTAGTAGGTGAAGTGTACTCATTAGTGTAGTAGGTGAAGTATAGAAGTGTAGTCATTAGTGTAGTAGGTGAAGTGTACTCGTTAGTGCAGTAGGTGAAGTATAGAAGTGTAGTCATTAGTGCAGTAGGTGAAGTATAGAAGTGTAGTCATTAGTGTAGTAGGTGAAGTGTACTCATTAGTGTAGTAGTTTTCACAGCTCACTTTTTGGCCAGAACATCGCTGATCAACCATCAATAGGTAATCTAGGTGGTGAGAATGTATCCGAGAGGAGCTTATTGTATTTAAAAGTTTTTTAACAAAGTAAAAATCCCTACACGACACCAGCGATGATGCTTTATGACGAGTCTGTATCTTGACAAACTATGGCGATGGCCTCCTGCCTCATACTGTAATCTGCAAATGCCCTGCTAATCCCGCAGGCCTGGTAAATAAGGGTTGTTGGACATGGAGAGAGGGAGGCAGGGCGATATTCTTGTTCTTTAACTAGGTCAGAGCATGTAGAGGAGGGATTGAGGACCAATTTATCATGTCATTACCCTTCCTCTCGCTTCCACAGACGAGCCGCGTGACGGCTTTACCAGTAAAATTGGTTTTGCGAGTTGCAACTTACTCGGGATTTTCTTCTTACTGTTTTCGGTCAGATTTGTTTTTTGTTACGCAGTTAATACCTATTAAATGTCATTGTGGAATCATGTTGGACAAGCAGCTGGAATTAGAAAATGTGCCATGCAGACCATCACCCAGTCCTCACCCCGAGCTCTGTAAAGAGCCTGTTTTACATGACTCCCTGTTTTCTTTTTCTCTTTCTTATATAGAAAACCATCCAGACGTCACCGATCGATTATGTGACATCGTTCCAGATGTTCAACACTAGCCATGCCCTCTATTCACACAGGTAAAGTGGGTGGGGCTTGGAGTGTTACATATACATTTACAGTATTTCGCTGACGCTTTTATCCAGAGTGATAGAGCATATTACAGGTAGGCCAATGTGGTGTTAGGAGTCTTGCCCAAGGACTCTTACAGGTGTAGCACAGCATAGTCACCCAGACTGGGAATCAAACCCTCGTCTCCCCCATGGGGTAGCTCCCTGGTGGGCAGTGGTGTTATCTGCTGAGCCACCAAACCTTGTATGTTGTTCACCTGTACGTCACATTTACACTGGAATAATATACGGCACCATCAAAATGTTGGGACATACTGAAAGGGCTTGTTAATGAGCTGATGAGTTGAATCAGGTGTGCGGGAGCAGGTAAAGCAGGGCAGGGTGCCTCCAGGACCAGGGTTGAGAATCCCCTGTCGGAGGAGCAAGTATGCGTATGCATGTCCGATCTTTCGACTGCTGCCTCGTTTCAGCAGTTCTTGATTAGGGCTTTAAATGCTGGACCCTGCTTCTCCATGACCACCAGATGAATCTGTCGGCTCCGTCATTAGACCAGATAACTCGGTTCCTCAAATACAGCTGTGTGTGCGCACGCGAGCGGATGAGAGGGAGGGAGAGAGAGAGAGGGGGAGGATGTGTGTCTCTCAGTTCTCTCTCTTGATTAGAGCATAAGCACTCAAGCCTCCAATTAGAGGGTCTGAGCGGGACCTTAAGATTACTAGATTACTGCTGTTCACAGTGTTGGCTTCTAATGATCCCTCGGAGCGTATTCCAATAAAGCTCGACCCCAGAGGCTGGCTTAAAGGGGAATCCCACAGGTTTTCTGAATTTCAGTGATCCAGAGCGGGTTTGGTGTAAAATGGTTGAGATGTTCTTTACAGTGGTGGTGAATGGAACCAGGGGTCTCCCTGTCTACGTCACTAATATAGACATTTTATTTACTATGTAAACCACAATGAACATATACATGTCCTTGGATATGGAATGTTGGTGAAGGGAAAATAGTAGAAATCTGAAAGCATGTGTTTTAGATGAAAATCATTTCATAGAGCAACCGTAAAACGGCGTCTCAGTTATTTGGCAACATATACGTAATATTCTGTGATAAATTTTAAACATTGGTGGAATTCTCCTCTAAGAAATCCCACTGTGGTTCTCACTCTGGGATATACTGTTGATATAATGTACTTGTATTTTTTTAACCCTGCATCAGCACCTTTTGACCTTCAGACCAGGAATTCCCAATGTTCTTCTGATTGCAGATCCCACAAACTAACTATGAGAGCTTTTGCTGCCCACTAGAAGGTTTAACAGGCCTGATGTAACTGGCCTGATCACTTTGAATGATCACAAATATAACACAATAATCACTGCAGCAAATAGAATTTTACTGTATATGAATTATGCAACCTAACAAATACCAAAGAGTCCTTAAATTCTGATCTGTTATGGATAAAAAACATACAGTCAGCCAGACACACGTTTTACATCGACCTGCGCTAAAAATATAAATATTTAAACTAGCTAACAGTGTTGGCTAAGCTCGGTGTATTCCACAAATATTAAATATCTAAAACATGTTTATTACATTATATAATATATATAAATCACAAATAAAATAATAATAATAATCACCACCACCACCGTCATATCATCGTAATAATAGCAGTACTTATTATTATTATTATTATTATTATTATTATTATTATTATTACTACTACATTGTTATTGCTTTATTTATTTATATATATTTATTTATATATATTTACTTTTTTATACTTTTACTATGTAAATGCCGTTCAGTATGTACCTTCACTGTGGAAGTGAGTATATACTTCCCTGCAGTGTAAATCACACAATACAGAATATAAACTCTGCACTTCTACAGGTTTCAGTCTCGTTGTTAAAATCCTAAATCATTCCACTCATGAGAATACGGTTCTTGATTTAGTTTTTTTTTTTTTGTGTGTTGCTAAATTCCAAAATAAGAAGCGAGTAAGTAATAATATTTGTTTCTCTTTCTCTCTCTTTCTCTCTCTTTCTCTCTCTTTCTCTCTCACTGTCTCTCTCTCTTCCTCCAGCTACCTAGGTTTGGGTTTGATGTCGGCCAGACTCGCTGTGCTGGGAGGGATTGAGGGACAGCCTGGTATGTGCTCTTCAATCTCCGTTCATCTTTGGCTTTTAAAGACCTCATTTCCCCCGATAAATAAGCCATTATCTAATCTCTTAATAACACTGAAGATTAATTCCTTGGAGGCCAGCTGTTGCACTGATTTAGTGAGGGCTCGGGCTCAAAGAGAAACCGCCGTCACTGGACACACGGGTCACTGCTGGGATATTTTATAAACTTGAAATCAGATTGTCTTTGTATCTTTGTATATGATTTTTTTTAAAGAAATGATTATTATTATTATTAATATTTTTTTTTAATCATTATTATCATGATTATTACGGTGGTGGTTATGTAACGCAGTCTCGGGTCAATCTTAAAGTGTATGTGTTTGGGTTGGCCACTAGATGGAGCTGTAGGGCAGGCTCCTGTAGATGACACTGGTGTCCACAGGGGGGAGGTGTTTTGCTGCTCTCTCCTAAAAAGTTAGACTTGTTTGTGATTTTATAGGAATATATATAAGGCTCAGATCTGCGTACAGCACTGCGGCAAAAGGTTTAAATAGCTGAGCAAACAGAGTTAATCAGTCAGACCATTTTCCAACCTGGTTATGCTACTGTCCCTTTAAGAGTGATAGATGTAAATAAGCTGTGTTCAGATTGGCTGCTCTGAATTGGGCCTCGTTTAAGAAGTAGGTGAAGAGGTTAAATAGGTGGATAACTTTAAATGGGCATCACAGAAATGGTGTGATCTGAACCAGTGTTTACATATTTCTGTGTAAATACGACAAGCGAGGGAAGTTATTCCAAGCATCCGCCTGCAGCAGACCCAGTAATTCCCTAATGAGAGAACTGAGTCATACCCTGTTTTAAGTCCTACTTTTGGTATTTGATGTTATTGCGTTTCTCTTCCAGTGGCGAGCAGCCTGGAGCTGGTCAGTCCGTGTTTGGCTCCTGATTACACCGGCCAGTGGGAGCATGCAGAGGTCGTCTACAAGCTGAAGGGCCAGAAAGCAGGTATGTGAGGTTCAGGCTTATGCACACTCCCCCAGCAGCTCTATACCTGTCTGAAGGTGCCCCACTCCTCCAAACGCCTAGATGGACTACTTCAGTCCTCCTTCAGTGCCACTGTCCTTTCCCAGATGTTCTCGGAAGTTTCTGTTCTGTCTGTGTCTAAGTGATATTCAGGGTTTAGTCAGTCAGGTAAGTCAATCCCAGCAGACCCTGACTGTACCAGTGTAAATGACCCGTACTATTAAAATATGATGCATAAATCAAATGGGCATGTTAGGTTTATTATAATAGGCAAAATTCTTAGACTAGTAGATCACCAGTGTGGCACTGTGCAGTGGAGTCAGTCTTACAAAAACAAAGGACAAAGTTGTGAACAGGACGTTCTAGCTAAACCTGTAAAGGCCGAATGATCTTTTAGAGTTAAATGAGACATGCAGCTCACTGTTTCTTGCTGAGAGAGAGAGAGAGAGAGAGAGAGAGAGAGAGAGAGAGAGAGAGAGAGAGAGAGAG
>CM067483.1:1566354-1586732 GCA_034552555.1 Semaprochilodus insignis | reverse complement strand
GCCATATGGTGTCAACCTGTGTAGTACACCGTACAGGAAGCAGGAGCCATGTGGGATTCAGTCTGTTATGTCCTATCTGACTTGTTATCCTCCCCCACACTGCCCCCTGCAGGCCGCGCCCGGGTACCACATGGCTAAGATGATCATAAAGCTGATCACATCGGTCGGGGACGTGGTGAATAATGACCCAGTGGTGGGCGACCGACTGAAGGTGATTTACCTGGAGAACTACAGAGTTTCGCTGGCAGAGAAAGGTGAGCGCTCCTGTGGGGTCAGATATCATACCACTTGGTGCTCCTGAACAGCTGCATTTGCTGCTTTTAAGCGAGTTATGAGCTTCTGAAGCATGATCTCAGGCAGTTCAGCCTGTGAACCTGAAATTCAGCTTTTCATTGAAATTCACTGCTACCTTTTTGGAAGTGTTTCAAAAATGACAAATGAATAATTTCCGTTTTCTTCTATGTTGGTATTTATTTCTGGATCTGAAGTCTTATAAATGATCTCAAATGAACATAAACCACATAAACCAGCGATTCCAATATGAAGCTAGAACTCCTCTTAAATGTTCACATAATTAGTAGGAAGTTTTAATAAATTGGAAAAAAAATTCGCTGAATAAGATGAAGTGGTAATAGTTTACATTGAGTACTAACTTACTAACATGAAGTAATGCTTTAGTTAACATGAAGTAATAACTTGTTGCATATTTACTTAAGATTAGTTAAGCATTGTAGCCTTTGTAAAGGCATTGATGCATTAACTGATGCGTTACTTCATGTTAGTTAATCAACACTTAATGTAAAGTGTTACCCATATGAACTTAAAGTTTCATATTTCAAATGAAATCTTGATGCAGATAACTTAATAACATACAGTGTAAACAGATCATTACAGTGCGGTGATCATCTGTCTGGTAAAACCGCGATTCTGCACTGTTATTGTTTTCTTCCAGTGATCCCGGCGGCAGACCTGTCTGAGCAGATCTCCACAGCGGGAACGGAAGCTTCCGGAACAGGGAACATGAAGTTCATGCTGAATGGGGCGCTGACCATCGGCACCATGGATGGAGCCAACGTGGAGATGGCGGAGGAAGCCGGGGAGGAAAACCTCTTCATCTTCGGCATGAGAGTGGAGGATGTGGAGGCCATGGACCACAAGGGGTGAGAGCTATACATGATGTAAACTGGTTTTGGGCAGAAACATCAGTGGACGCTGACTGCAGGTTCAGTGGTCATGTTCAGTTCATGAGTTTTGTTCTTTGAGAGTGTACACTGTGTGTTGTTGGCCTTTGTGTGGTGCAGGTATAGTGCTCGTGAGTACTACGACCGTCTGCCGGAGCTCAGGCAGGTGATGGACCAGATCAGCACCGGGTTCTTCAGCCCCAAACAGCCAGAGTTGTTTAAAGACATCGTCAACATGCTGATGAACCATGACCGGTAATCCTGCGTGTGCATGCACGTTCATATCCGCATGTGCATTTGTTGTTTGAACACTGCTGGTGAAATTACGCTTTATTAGTTTTTAAGAGTAAAAATTAAAGTGTGTATGTGTGTGTGTGTATGTGTGTGTGTGTGTGTGTGTGTGTGTTTGCTT
The DNA here is from genome assembly GCA_034552555.1 of Semaprochilodus insignis. Taxonomy (NCBI): domain Eukaryota; kingdom Metazoa; phylum Chordata; class Actinopteri; order Characiformes; family Prochilodontidae; genus Semaprochilodus; species Semaprochilodus insignis. Next base: position 1,585,139 of record CM067483.1, on the reverse strand, counting down.
AATGCTCATTTATGTATCTGTTTCAGATTCAAGGTGTTTGCTGATTATGAGGCTTATATCAGCTGCCAGGAGAAAGTCAATGAGCTATACAAGGTGAGCAAATTACACGGACTACACAACAAACCACACAGCCCGGCTCCAGAACGCTTATTCTGAGTTTTGACTGATGGAAGTATTTAGAACAGAGCACAGCTTCCCAACTTTGGTCCTGCACATTTTAGTGTGTTAGCCTTAAAACTCTCTAGTGTATTACAGAGACATGCATTTGATGTACATCCTGATTTGAACTTCTCATTTGTTGTTTGCTACAATTTCCAAGACTGTATAAGTGGGTTGGCATGGTTAAAGGAGCAATATGTAAGATTTTTGGTTTAAAACCTTCTGAAATGACCTAAAATCATCAAAAGACTTTGAGGAAATAACAGTTTTGAGAGTGTGTTAGAGACATCTCTGTATGGTGTTGCAGAGATGTTGCTAGGCAGTTGCTATGGTGTCACAGGTGGTTGCTAAGGGGTTGCTATGGTATCACAGGTGGTTGCTAAGGTGTTGCTAGGCATTTGCTATGGTATCCCAGGTGGTTGCTAAGGTGTTACTAGACGGTTGCTATGATATCCCAGGTGGGTACTGTGGTGTTGCTACTGAAGTTAGCATGCGAACCAGCTAGCCCCGGCCCGTCCTGTCTCGTAATACCACTTTTGTACCTGAAACCTCATGTTGAATGTGCTCCCAGTTAGATCATTTACGAGCAGGTAGCCTACGAAAGTGGCAGTATGATGGCGGAAGCTCTTGGCGAGCGAATGTCGCCACTGCCGCCCCCTGTTGGCAAGAAACCACTTTCAGCAGCAAACAAAAGAAATGATATAAATAGAGAGGAGAGGGAGGAGGAGGAGGGGCTGTGCATTTTCTGGTTATATGCTGCCCCCTAATATGAATTTGACAGGCAGTGCCATCTTACATATTGCTCCTTTAATGTGTTTTAATTTAGCTGTGATGTTATTTTGTAGTACTGTAGGCCAGTTTTACATTATTAGCTTGCCTCTGTTCTGTCCCTTCTCTCTCTTCACTGCACTGCATGTTAAAAGACCTTTTTATCTCCTTGTCCTCACTCCAGAACCCCAAAGAGTGGACCAAGAAGGTGATCAAGAACATTGCAGCTTCTGGAAAGTTTTCCAGCGACCGGACCATCTCTGAATACGCTCGGGAGATCTGGGGGGTGGAGCCATCAGATGTAAAGATCCCACCGCCCAATGAGCCTCGAGACTGAGGGGGCAGTCATGGTTGAATTGGCCACTGATTGATACCCACCAGTCCCCTCCCCCTTTTCATACTGTAGGTGTGTCCAGTCTAATTTCAATGAGCTCTATAACCCACCCAGAATAGGTTCAGCTTGCAGCTGTGCTATGATTGACCGTTACCTCTCGCTTTCTTTATGTGGCCAGTGTGGAGCAAGAGGCTTAACCCTTTCCTTCCCGTTCACAAATAACTTCTTCACTTAACTGTAGATTGACCCATATGGTGTGGCAGCGCAGACCACTCTGTCAGCATTTACCCTTCACCATGTTTGAGTGCCTTGCCGTCTTGACATATCATTGCTAGAGCCTCTGCGTGTTGCCGATATGGTCATTACAGGTCAGGTCACATTTCCTGTCCTGGGCTACATCTTTCATTTCAATAGAGAACTTCCCTTTCGGAATGCTGTGTAGTCCAAGACTAGCCTTGAAAGCCCAAACCCAAATCCAAGTTTCCAGTCCTTGATTTTCTCATCACTGGTGGTTAACTGTTAATGTAATTGACCGCTTGGGGCCAGATTCCTAGACATGGATGAAGCCTGGTCTTGGACTAAATTGCAGGATCAGTAGTGAATTCCAAACAGGAAATTCTTTTTAGTTCCAAGACTAGGCTTAAGCCACACTGGGGAAAAACGAGCCCTAGGAGGCCTATATTATAATCACCAAGTTCATTTTAGCCACCATTTATTACAAAATCCAGGACTGGCAACCGGATTTAAAGACCTGTCTGACCATGAATGAATGTTGTTAAGCCTAATCCTAGACCAGAATTATCTGTCAACAATGCTGACTGAGTTTAGTCTAGACTAGGCTTGTTCATTAGAGTGCCTACTGTGTGCAATCCTCCCACCAAAGGAGGGAAGCAGAAATGCATGAAGCCACAAGCTATCACCCTGAGAGCAGAATGAAGCGGGGTGTTAACGCTGCAAGCGGTGACCACAAGAGAATGTTTAACTCGACACGCGCGGCTGTATTTCACAATTTTACTGCTGTCGGTTTTGAAGTTCTCATCATCACCTTTTGCAGCAAGACCAAAACAGTCACCTCACTGTAATGTAGCCTACTGGACATTCTCATAATGATGATATTGATTTAGCACTTACAGCAGCATTATTATTCCTCATAGTTCGTTTATTTTTAACTCTACTGCACTTTAGCTGGCATGGAGATGCTGGCTAAACAGTCAGGTCAATATGGAAAGCACTTCAGGCCTGAAGGTTTGCTCAGTCTCACTGGATTCGGTCCCAAAAGCCATAGCTCACTCCAACTGCTACAGCGTCCAAGAGAATGATGTCTGCAGGTAAAGACGTCCGGAAATTCAGTAGTGCCTTTACACTGAGAGGAATATCATTCAGTTTGAATGAGGCTGCATCCTGGACACATGGATTATGTATGTCCTGAGCTGGAGTTAGATCCTACAATCAAAGCCTAATCTCAGCAGTTCAGATTCACCGCCTTCTTGAAACTGAAGTTAAGGTATGAATAACATGAGCATATGTGTCCATATATATATATATATGTGTGCATGTATGTAATGGGTTTACATGGTTTGCATGCTGAGCTCACCGAGGCCTTTGTCTGTCTTTGCACCCTTTATATCAGTACTGTACGGAATGTTTACCGGATTAACGTTTGGAGAATAAAACTGCTCAAAAGACAAAACTGACTCAATTCCGAAATGTTTTTTGTGAGGGGGGTGAGTCAGGGGTTCATTAAAGGAGCAGTGTGTAAGATTTAGCAGAAATGGATTATAGTATATAAGACTATTTTTTACTATTAGTGTATAATTAGCTAGATCTACAAATGGTTGTGTCTTCGTCAGCTTAGAATGGGCTTTCCAACAGAGGCTGCCACCGCCATGTTTCTACAGGGTGGCCCAGAATGGATGAACCCCACACACTGACCTTCATGTTTTTACTTTGAAGCTGCAGCAGCTTGAATTAGGTGGCCCTATAGCACCAGCTGGAACAATCCTTGTCAAGATGGAATGTTTGAAATGAGACACTGAGTTACTAGACTGTACTGATGGTATGAGCCTGCTCGGTAGAAGCGCTTGATGGGTAGAATAAATTGCTAGGACTTCGATGCTAGATAGCCATTTTGTGTTAGAAGTTTCAGAACCCAAATTTGGACAGACAGAAGATCGTAATTATTATTTAGCATATCAAAACAGCAAAAAGTAAAGAAAGGTGAATTCTCACCACCAAAGAAGAGAAAACATGAAGTCAGAATAGACACTGAAGCAGTGACAGACAAGCGTCCAGCCACTGGAGTTCTAGGGAAGGGAAGGGTGGTGGGTGGGGGAGGAGTTTCACTAGATTGCAATACACAATCGCACCACTAGAGGCTGCACATTGCCCCTTTATCTCTGTTAATTGGAACAGTTCCACACAACAGTTGTAGGTCTTAGCCGGGATGGTAAGAACACAAGTAGACTGGCCGTGAGCATAAAAGGCTCATTCATGCTCAACATCCGTACTCTGCTTTCACTTCATCTGTATTTGTGCATGTTCCCTGAAAGCTGGCGGATACGGATTAAGCATTGCAGTACCATGGTTGACGGAAAGGTGGAATGTGTTGAGGAGAGGTCGTCCTACTGTGAGAAATTAGAAACATCCATATGGTGTCCGGTGGGGATTCTAGAGTCCATTTACAAGTACACAGTGGAGTGAAATTATGTTCCTCCAGGAACAAGATGCAATATGGAACAACAGAGTACAAAGTGCAATATACAAAGTGACATAAAAATTACAACTAGAAACAATACGATATAATACAGACATTAGTAAACAGACAGGACAGTGCAGCACCGACACAGCACTGATTTTCAGACATGATGTAGTAGAATAAGGTGCAGAGAGGTTCAGCAGGCTGTGATCTGTAAGTGATATACATACGCACAGCAGTTACTGAGGTAGAATAAACAGTGTAAACACAGTGTTAGCAGCAATGTTCCAGATAGTGCTAATAGAGCATCAAANACAGTGTAAACACAGTGTTAGCAGCAATGTTCCAGATAGTGCTAATAGAGCATCAAAAGAGAGAGAGAGAGTGTAGAGTATGTGTGTGAGTGGGGGTTTCAGTTCAGTCCTTGTGAGTTTAAAAACCTGATCTCTTGAGGAACAATGGTGTTGCGGTGTCTGGCAGTGATGGCACAGATGCTCCGGTACCTACTACCACACGGCAGCAGTGAAAAAGGTCTGTGTGAGGGATGGATGGGTGGGGTCGTCCACAATGCTGGTGGCTTTGCGGATGCAGCGTGTGGTGTAGATGTCCGTGATGGAGGGGAGAGAAACCCTGATGATCTTCTCAGCTGTCCCCACTATACGCCGTTATGTTATTAATATTCTAAGACCAACAAAACTGCAAAATCTAAAAATAAATGACATTTTAAAAAATTCAAATTTCAAATTTGTTTAAATAATAATGGCCGGGGCGCCAAGCAGTTACCTGCCACTTCACCTGGGCATCTTGTTTGTTGTAGTCAGAAACCTCTGACGCCGCACTGCCCTCTAGTGGATGCATTGCTTAACTTCCATCCCAACTTGAAGGGTGTATGGAAGTACTGTATGTGGCCAGTGACGGTTGCATCATTTCAAGTACATGTATTTTGGAAGCATAAATAAGCCTCAACATGCTTTTTAGCCTTGTAAGACCCCCGAACAACAATAACAAGACCTTGAAATGTGTACGTGTCCCATTTTGCTGCCTAACTACTGGAGGCACAGTTACAGACTCCCTTCTCCTAGCACAGGGCTATGAATTTAAGATATTAGATATGAATAGTCTTCTGCAGATATTCAAAAGGCTGTTTGTTCATCTAATGTTTATAATAATTGGGCCATCCCGAACCCCCCTGGCAATCAGACAAGGACTAAATGCAGAACAAAGACTGTCACTGTCAGATGCACTGTTATTATCCACCATCTGAATAATATCAGGTGGTCCTATGCTGTTTCTGGGATGGTCTTGTGGTAGAGGAGAGCTGATAACTTGTGCAGCGACAGTAAGCCCACAAATAGCTTTGGTTTCGATCAAAAGAGCCCTGGTCCTTGTTCAGGCTTCTTAAAACCTTGCTGCTATTCAGGGAACCAGGCTGCGTTTGCACCAGTTTATATTGGAACCAAGGAACGTCAAAGGATACGGCATCAACAGAGGGTGTGGCACAGCGGTAGCAAACAGTAGTACCAAGAAGGCGGAGCGTAAAGATGACCTGCGAACGTTTGTGCTGTTATTCCAGATGTTTGTTTATATCCAGAAAGCAAGAACGGATCAACTACTAGAGATCAAAAGACATAGATGAGCTTCTTCAGCAGACCACTGGGTGTTGCCATTGTTGCTTTCTCTTTCTTCAACAACGGACACGCCCACAGGTGTTCCCACGGTTCGTGCTGACGCACCTACTATTCTTTGGTTCCTTCTGGGAACTTTTTGGGTTCTGAACCTGTTTATCTTTGGTGGAAATGTGCCAAACGGTTCAACATCAGGTGCACAAACCAGAACGGAACCTGTTCCATGTTGATGGAAAAAGCCTAAAAGTGAAGCCAATAGGTGGATGTTTCTGATAAAATGGCCAGCGAGTGTATGTACATGTACTCTACAGTGTATGTATGGGTGTATGTACTCTATGTACATATTCATCCTTCTATATAGAGCCAATCGCCTTGACTGAAAAAACACTTTTGATGGGGTAGTAAAACAGACATCCACAGATGCTATTCATGCCCCACAGTGCTGTTGCAGATTCGAACATGGTTCCTAAACTGATGAATCAGGGCTTTATTACACCTCCTGAGGGTGAATCATGTGTTTGTGAGGTTTTGGAGTCTCTGTATGGGCTGCTCTGTATAAATAACCATTCAGTGTTTAAAAGTGTGGATTTAGAAAAGGCTGACCACTGTCAGGGCTTGAGATCATAGCAATGCCAGAGAAGCGCACACACACAATATTCCAGGTTAGGTTTCCATTTCCACACAGTGGTTCCTCCTTGTGGAAGGAGACTCTTCACTTTAACTGTGCTGGGTCATGCGTGATCAGTCTACTGGAGACCTGATTTCCTGACTTTGCTGGGTTTTTATTGAACCGCACAGACTGAAGATGGCAACTGCTTCTGGATCTGAGGTAAGGAGTTAGTTTACGCTGACACTAAACATATATCTAGTAAATTCCTACTGCAAAATATGTCCCATCTTCCGTTTGTGTGTGATGCTACATTTGAATGCGTTAGGACACGTGTCATATCGTTATGACCCATTAAAATCCACTTCATTTTCTCCTACAATCGCTGCTTAGTAACCGTTACACTAGCCTTCAGGTTTTAGCAGTGATTTTGAAGCCCCAGATATTCAAAAGATGTGCCAGCTGTATCTGTAAAAGAGTGCAACATAGTGTGTTCAGCGTTCGTTAAGGACACCATGACTTGCTTTTTTCCCTAGTTTGTTTAACAAATGAGTTTATTAACTGTTATTAACTCTGCAGGAGAACATCCAGGTGGAACTCAACACACGTAGAATAATTGAGATGTCCATCAAGGGGAAGCACACAAGTGTAGAAGACCTGAAAATACAAATACAGGAAGATTCTACATTATGGCCGAAGATAGGTCAAGCAGTCTTTTGGAGAGACCGGGCGACCGACAATCTGAAGCCAAATAGACACAAGGACAAACCAAAGATGCTGGAGTACCTAGATAAGAAAGTGCCAACATACCCAACTCCAGTTGAATTTCATGCTTCAACTGTGACCCATGTCACAACCGAGGAACCCTTCCGAATGATAATGGAGTCACAGGAGTTCAGACCCCCCAAGAGCGAGTTTGCATGGTGGTCCTTACAGATCAATGAAGAGGCGATCAAAGCTGCAGAGAAACTCTATCTGCAGAAGAGTTTCCCAAATCTGACACGAGAGCAAATAGAAAGTCACGAGCCGTTCCTGGACAAGTTCACCAACTCTCCAGTGTTCCAGCGTGAATCCCGCTACGGGAACTACAAATTCACCTTCCCCCTGACTGAGCTGATGGAACTGTACAAGGAGCAGAACTGTGGAGGAGAGGAACCCGTTCTGAGGGTCTTCAAGACCATGTTCTACAAACAGGAGATCCTGTACGCTGTGCTGATTCACAGTCCTCAAGACAACGAGCGTTTTAAAGGACTCCCACTTCTTGAAGAGAGCCAGTTCGCTGATTATGAGGCTGGGAAAATGATCTGGCATGCTCAAGCCATTTCTGATAACATCAGGTATGAAATTTCAACCTCAGACGCAGGAGTTGAAGTGGAAGGAACTGGGCGGAAAGGGTTTTATGTGTGGGATCATGTGTGCCTGGCTTTTTACTTGAATCTAAACCCTGAAACTCACGTAGCCTTGAAAGTCCCATTTGATTTCCTAGTAGCAGTCAGCGAGGCCTGTGAGCTTAACGAGGTGAATGTCATCACTGACGATCCTGCAGAAAAACAAAGACTCAAACAAAAAGAAGAGAGAGACAAACTCTACAGAAGAGCAGTGAAGGTGGTGGATGTGGTCAAAAACGGAGCTGAGGATCTTGATGAAGGTGGTCAGAAGAGGAGCAAAGCGATATTATGATATAGAAACTGTGTTTTAATTAACCATATCCACGCTGTAGTCAAAACTTCTTTTTTCCACCTGCGCAACATTGCCAAAATCAGACCATCTCTCTCTCAGTCTGCTGCAGAAACCCTTATTCATGCTTTCATTTCCAGCCGTTTGGACTACTGCAACTCCCTTCTATCTGGTATCAACTCTTCCTCCATTTCCAAACTCCAGATGGTTCAAAACGCTACTGCCAGTCTCCTCACCTGCACCCGCTCACATGACCATATTACCCCCGTTTTCCAGCATCTCCACTGGCTTCCTGTAAAATACCGCATACAATTCAAAGTCCTCCTGCTCACCTACAAAGCTCTGAACAGTCTCGCTCCTTCGTACCTGTCTGACCTTCTTCTTCCCTACAAATCCTCTCTCTCTCAGGTCTTCTACAGCTGGGCTACTTACAATTCCTCCATCCAACCTGCATGGCTTTGGCGACCGAGCATTTTCCAGGCTTGCTCCCCAACTCTGGAACTCTCTCCCACCCCTGGTCAAGCAGTCCAATTCACTCTCTGTATTTAAATCTAATCTTAAAACACATCTCTTCACACTCGCTTACAACCTGCACCAAGACTAAAACAGCTCTCTAAAATCATCATGCTCATATTGTCTATTGTCTTTTGTCTTTTTGTATGTCTTTGTTATTATCATTGCTCTGTCTCTTTGTTTCTTTGCTGTATGACACTTATACATTTCTGTCTCGACCAACAATTGTAAGCGACTTTGGGTTTGTGAAAAGCACTATACAAGAATAAAGTATTATTATTATTAACCAGACAGGAGCAGCACGGTACATTTAGTTTATGTGGATGAGCTGAGAAAATCAGATATGCAGTCTTTTGTTCATCTTTGTGAATTTTGTAATTCTTCCATTGCTCCTTACTTACGTGGGTTTTATTGTTTATCTTCAATGAACTGAATACATGTTTCAGGAACTACGTGAGTTAATTTGACTTAATCCTTCTCACACGTTTCCATAGTTAGCTGAGGTCAAGCTGACAGGGTGGACATACGCATGTCAGACATGTTATTTCCTGTACCCCGTTTCTGCACTGCATAAGCCTACTGTTGCATGTTGGTGTCCTCTCCGTGCCCTATGAGAAGTCCATTGAACTGTGAATCTGCCCCTCTAATTCTGGAGGAGAGGTGGTTCTGGTGGCAACTACTGCAAAACATCTGGCCTTTTAGGACATTTAGGAAACACCTTAGATGAGACCTAACCAGTCTGTCAGAAACGCTTCTGAATGCCCATGTTTCTTACTGTCAAGGCCACAAACAAGGTTCCTCAGGAAGACCATGTTGGAATTTGCTGCTGTGTTAAACAATAGCTTACTTTAGAAAGTGTTTAGAGAAGAGCCTATGTTCTAATGTGATCCTGATCTAGTCCTTCCTACACTACAGCTGAGCCAACAAAGAGCTGCTGTAAAACTAATGACCACAGAAAACAGCAAGAAGCAACAGACTCAAACCTGCAACACTGGCTACAGATATTAAACATTTAACATCACTTATGACTGTTTATGATTGTGGTGTCTTCATATTCATGCTCCTTTTAGTCTTAGATGGCCTTAGCTTAGTCCAGTTAGCTTGGCTGTATGTAATGGATAATGTGCTTCTGCTCAGTTCAGCTTTTACCCTGGACGCAGAGCAGCATAAACAGTGCTTAGCAGCAAATAACAAACTGCAAAGCGTGCAGAGTGTGTGGTCACCAACCCTCCTCCTCCTGGGAGGGACAAAGAGAGTGGGTGAGGGATGTGATGGACTGGTGGCCTGTTCTGCTTTCCATCAACACTATGAGAACTTTCCCATGCAAGCTCCAAGGTTTGCTGCAACAAACCAGAGACCACTCAACTACCAGCTTCTTTTTCTAATTTGTTCCGATATAATCTGGGATCATATTTAAAAAAAACACAGGACATAAAGACCTGTGAAATTATATGTCCAAAAAGTTCCAGTCTAGAAATATGCAGATCTGATAAGTGTTTAAGGCGTTGAAGTAAAAGGCTGGGTTTTAGATTAAATCAGTTGAGACTTGCCACAGCATAGTAATGAGAAGTGAACTAGACTGAAGGTTAACCAATAATTCTTAATTCTGTTTTTTGGATTCTTAACTTTTAGCCCATTGAAAAAATCTAAAAATAAATAAATCCCTAATTTAGGAGAAAATAACTGCATACTAGTAGAGTATGATTATGATGCTGGCAGATTTTGAAACTGGTAGGAAACCCATATTTAATTTTAAACTAGTCCTTGCTCTCAGAGCCTACTTCTCTAAAAACTAGGAAACTGATTTTACTGAAATCATAACCAGGACTCCCAGTGAAACTTCTGCCAAGATTTATTGAGAACCAAAGAAAGACAGAGAGAGAGAGAGAGAGAGAGAGAGAGAGAGACATTGGATCACTGAAGAAGGTTTTAAATATTTCAGAATGAAATGAAACTACACCCGATAGCAAGAAATGAATAAAAAATCATCAGAGGAAACTGGATGTCCTTGACTAGCAAGCCAAGTCAGGTGCTCAACAACAAATGACTATGTGTTTTGATCTCCAGTTGGCCTGAAGTCGTTGTCATGGTCGTCTGTGTTCCACAGAAAGCTGATAACAAAAACCCGACACCTGTTGTTAACGCCATCCAGTTTGGACTAGACGCTTTTCAGTTTAGCCTTTTCGTGGAGATGAATGGGCTATCTGCAGGGGCACTGCTGGGTTCATTTTCTTGTCACACGTGTCTCCATGGTAGCCATTTTGACAAACACACAGCCATTCGTTGGAGTGCAGCAGTTGCCTGCACTTTCCGTCATTCTGACATGGGTTTTGTTGGCAGACCGTCATCTTAATGGAGTTATGCACAAAAATGTTATATGTATAATTATCAATCAACAAACAATTATTTTTATGAGCAGGTTGTGGTAACACTATCTATAGGTGGCATATGTTACTTTGGCAAAATTTCTAAGATCTGCCATTAGAAATCCATTCGCAGAGGAACCCCGAGGAACGCTGCATTCAAGCTCACATTTCTGACCTTCTTTAAAGCAGGTTTTGAGTAAATGTGTAACCGTTTTAGTTTCCTTCTCTTTTTCTGGTTCTACTTTCAGAGTGTAGGTATAAGCCACAACGATATCCCCAATGGGAACCTTATCAAACATATTATATACAACTATATATTGTCCATCTTCTTGTTTGTTTTTCATACACCAGCACCACCCAGTTGTACCAGCTGTACTTCTTGTCCAGAACTTTCTTCACATCCTCAGCAATGACTTCTTTTTTATCAGAACTGTGTCCTTTGACGATCTCCTCCACATCATTCTTCACATACCTCTCACTGTTGGTCAGACAGGACTCTATAACCGTTTGCTGAGCTTTATGGACCTTCTTAAACATCTGGGCATGTTTATCGTTGTCTTCTGCTGAGTAATGTTTAGACTGTTTCAAGTAAACCTCTTTGAGTACCACCCCCTTCCACAGCAGTGTGCTCAGATAAAGGTTATATTGGCTGATCACATTTAAGTCACATTTAAACTTCTTCATCAGCAGGTCATTGATATTGTTGCTGAGTGACATGGTGCTGACCGTCAGGTAATCGTGAAGATTGTTCACACTGTCATCAATTTGTTTATAGTCAGATTTCATAAAGACCTTGTGTAAGTGTTTATCGCCATTAAACCCACGCCTTTGAAGAAACTCCTGAAACTTCTTCCAGCCCTTGACGATGTGCCGTTGAGAGTAGTGGCTGGCATAGGCTGACCATTCCACTTCTGTTGCCAGGTTAGAGATCTGGATTGAGAGTAAGTCCAGCTTCTTGTTCACTTCATCAAACCCTTGCTTCATTGCATTCAGCACAGGGTCTTCTTGAGGAATGAAGATCATGACCGTGTTGATGACAGAAGAGATCACAGATCCAACACCGGGTGCCACACTAGCAAAGTTGGCAAGGTTCTTCATGATACCGTTCATACTCAGCTGCTCCCATCACATCTTTAAACAGAGAGAGAGAATCTGTTACAGCTCCAATGACTTTTTCTGCTTGTTCTTTAGTATCAGGAGACACGTCTCTCTTGAAGTCAGTGAGGTCCGGTAAAGAAGACTCACTGCAGCCAACAGTATTGAGGTAGACCACCGTAGGGACCCCATGACTGCAACACACATAACACAACATGGATTTATTCCCTATTTATACATTCTACCGTACGACGTTCTTTCTTTCCAGCCTTGCTGTGAAAAAGTATTTGCCTCCTTCCCCATTTCTTACCTTTTTGCATATTTGTTGTACTTGAATGTTTCAGATCATCAAACTACTTTTAATATTAGACAAAGAATCCCAAGTTAACGCAAAATTCTGTTTTTAAAGAATGCTTTTATTTATGAAAGGAAAAAAGCTGTTCAGCTGTTTCTGCCCTACGGTGACCAAGAAGTGCAAAACAAATTAACATATCAGAAAACAAAATTACAAAAGCAAAAAAAAAAAAATTATATGGGAAAAAAAAATTATATTTCAAACTGTGAATTCTGATGGAACGGGGAGGTCTAACACACAGGAAGTGCTTGGTGGGGACACTTGTCAATCAAAGAGATGAACAGGCGATGTCTAAACCACTTGGAGTTGGAAATGTTAAGGAAAGTAAGGGGGCTGTAACGCTAGCTATAGTGGATAACCAGTGGTTTATAACCAACTCCATGTGGTTTAGACGTGGTCTGTTTGTCTTTTTCTTCCGTCTGCTCTTTCTAAAAACCTACAGGAAAAACAAAAGCCTGCCAGCTGGCTAAAACGCGTGCCACAAAATGGACAAAACATGTTTTAACCTCGTCACCACCCCAAACTTCACTCACTCTACCAACGCCAAACAGTTGATTGACAAGGGTCCGCAACAAGCACTTACTGTGTGTTTCACGTCTTGTAAATTGTTTTTGCTTTTGTAATTTTGTTTTCTTGAAAATACGGTAGAGTAGTGTGATGGTCTGGGGCTGGTCTGATGGAAATATGAATTATGCTCGCTATCAGAAAATCCTGAAGGTGAATGTCTTCCCGTCAATTGTGTCCCAAGGCTTAAACACAGTTGGGTTATGCAGCAGGACAATAATCCAAAGGACACGAGCAACTCCACCTCTTACTTGCTCAAAAGAAACTTAATGAAGGTTTTTATTCCTGGTTCCACCTAAGAACTGGACCTTTTTTTCGGGTTCTGAACCTGTAGAAAAGGCCTAAAGGTGAAGCCAAATGGTGGATGTTTCTGATAAAATGGCAAGTCTAAACTGACAACTCTGTGTACATGTTCATTCATCTATATAGAGCCAATCGCCTTCACTGAAGAATCGCTCTTTATGGTGTAGTAAAACAAACATCCACAGATGCGATTCGTCCTCCACAGAGCTGCAGCGCTGTAGCAGATCCGGACATGGTTCCTGAACTGATGATTTATGGTTTATTTATTTTCCCTTTATTACTTTTCCAGTGAAGGCTGAGGGTGAATTGTGTGTAGGGACGCCCACACACACTATTCCTCATTCAGTTTCTATTCCAAGTTTCCATTTCCACACAGTGGTTCCTCCTTGTAGAAGTGTGGGAGGACACTCTTCACATTCTGTATAACTGGAGACTGTGCTGAGTCATGATCTGTCTGCTGGAGACCTGACCTCCTGACTTCGCTGGGTTTGAACCACAGACTAAAGATGGCAACTACTTTTGGATTTGAGGTAAGGAGTTAGTTTCCACTGACACTAAACATAACCAGATACCAGAGTAACGTTGGGATCTATCTATCTAGTTAATTCCTACTCCAAAATATATCCTGTCTTCTGCTTGTGTGTGTTTGAGCTTACAGTACAGGTATACAGTACAAAGAATACACAGCTCAGATGTTCAGGTATAGCAGTCTAGTTAAAGTGCAGTGTGTACAGTCCAGTGGGTTGGTGGAGCCCAGTGTGTATGGGCTGGGGTGATCAGGACTACATCAGTACAGTCTATAGTGTTGTAGTCATGTTCTGGTTGTCCAGTGGGCTAGTGGAGTCCAGTGTGTATGGGCTGGGGTGATCAGGGCTAGATCAGTACAGTCTATAGTGTTGTAGTCATGTTCTGGCAGTCCAGTGGGCTAGTGGAGCCCAGTGTGTATGGGCTGGGGTGATCAGGACTACATCAGTACAGTCTATAGTGTTGTAGTCATGTTCTGGTAGTCCAGTGGGCTAGTGGAGTCCAGTGTGTATGAGCTGGGGTGATCAGGGCTAGATCAGTACAGTCTATAGTGTTGTAGTCATGTTCTGGTAGTCCAGTGGGCTAGTGGAGTTCAGTGTGTATGGGCTGGGGTGATCAGGACTAGATCAGTACAGTCTATAGTGTTGTAGTCATGTTCTGGTAGTCCAGTGGGCTAGTGGAGTTCAGTGTGTATGGGCTGGGGTGATCAAGACTAGATTTTACATTGTCTTCACTGGGGTAGTTATGTTACTTTACGAGCTTTAGCTATCCAGCCATATGGGTTTTGGGGTACAAGCCTATGGGGCAGCACCCCCCTGGTCTGTAGTTTCATGAAGGCTACACCATGTTTCCAGGCCTTTGGTCCCACTATTTGATTTGTCCTTGGTGCTGGATTTGCCATTTGTGTTTGCACCCAGAGTAATTTGTGTTCTGCACTTAACCCATCTGTGAAGTGAAACACAGATACACGCTCACTAGTGAACGCACACACTAGGGGGCAGTGAGCACACTTGCCCAGAGCCATGGGCGGCCCTATGCACAGCACCCAGGGAGTAGTTAGGTGCCCTGCTCAAGAACACTTCAGTCATGTCCTGTCGGTTCAGGGGTTTGGTTGCCTTACCTCCAGCCGTTACACCCCATTTGTTACAGTTTGGCTACACTAGTGCATGCTTGTGCCCTAATCCTGTATTCGAAAGTGATATACTCCCATAAAGATGATCGACAGTGGAGCCCCCTACCTTTTGTGACACTGGAGGCTCAGAGACACTACTGCTTATGTCCTGTTGGAGCATTGCATCATATTTGTTTTGAATGGCAGACTTCAGAAGGCATGATCAGCTCATGATCTGCTATAAAACATGTTGTTAAGTATGAAATCCTTTACAATGTGCTTTTTTGGACAGATATTTTCTGTTTTGGTGCGTACAAAGTAACACAAAATCTGTTGTGCTTTACTGAACATAGCAGTGTGTTCAGCGTTCGCTAAGGACACCACGACTTGCTTTCTCCCCTAGTTTGTTTAACAAATGAGTTTATTAACTGTTATTAACTCTGCAGGAGAACATCCAGGTGAAACGCAATGCACGTGGTGTAACTGAGATGTCCATCAAGGGGAAGCACACAAGTGTAGAAGACCTGAAGATACAAATACAGGAAGATTCTACATTATGGCCGAAGATAGGTCAAGCAGTCTTTTGGAGAGACTGGGCGACCGACAAGCTGAAGTCAAATAGACACAAGGACAAACCAAAGATACTGCAGTACCTAGATAATGATCTGCCAACATACCCAACTCCAGCTGAATTTCATGTTTCAACGGTGACCCATGTCACAACCGAGGAACCCTTCCGAATGATAATGGAGTCACAGGAGTTCAGACCCCCTAAGAATGAGTTTGCATGGTGGTCCTTACAGATCAATGAAGAGGAGATCAAAGCTGCAGAGAAACTCTATCTGCAGAAGAATTTCCCCAATCTGACACGAGAGCAAATAGAAAGTCACGCGCCATTCTTGGACAAGTTCACCAACTCTCCAGTGTTCCAGCGTCAATCCCGCTACGGGAACTACAAATTCACCTTCCCCCTGACTGAGCTGATGGAACTTTACAAGGAGCAGCACTGTGGAGGAGAGGAACCCGTTCTGAGGGTCTTCAAGACCATGTTCTACAAACAGGAGATTGTGTACGCTGTGCTGATTCACAGTCCTCAAGACAACGAGCGTTTTAAAGGACTCCCACTTCTTGAAGAGAGCCGGTTCGCTCATTATGAGGCTGGGAAACTGATCTGGCATGCTCAAGCCATTTCTGATAACATCAAGTATGAAATTTCAACCTCGGACGCAGGAGTTGAAGTGGAAGGAATTTGGCGGAAAGAGTTTTATGTGTGGGATCATGTGTGTCTGGCTTTTTACCTGCCTCCAAACCCTGACACCCAGTCAAGTGTGGCCTTGAAAGTCCCATTTGACAACCTAGTATCAGCCATTGAGGCCTGTGAGCTTCACAAGATGAATCTCATCACTAAAAATCCTGCAAAGAGAAAAGAAATCTACAAAAGAGCAGTGGAAGTGGTGAATGAGGTAAAAAAAAGAGCTGAGGATCGTGATGAAGGTGATCAGAAGAGGAGCTAAGCAATAGTTTGAAGAAGACAAACATGTGCCTTAATTAACCAGACAAGTGCAGGCTGGTATTAGAGGCGTTAGCAGTTTGTTGAAGATCACATGCACAAGCCATAAGGCTATTGGAACAGTCTTCTGTGGTTGGATTAGACCAAAATAGATTCTTATGTTTGGAGAAAGTAAAACACTTTATCCCCTATCCCATATGTGAAACACAGTGCTGGCAGTATCATGGTTTGGGCCAGTTGCAGCAAAACAGGACCAAGCCAAACCATGACACTACCACCACCAGGACAGCTGGCCATCACTGATGGAACAATAAAGTCTGAATGATATTCTACAGGAAAATATCAGGACATCTGTCTGTGAGCTGAATCTCAAGAGAATGTGGGCCATGCAGCAAGACAACAACAGTAACCACACAAGTTAATCACGGTTAAAGAAGAATAAAGTGAAATGTTCTGGAATGGTCCAGTCGAAGTCCTGACCTTAATCCAATAGAAATGTTGTGGAAGGACCAGAAGCAGTTCATAGGAAGAAACCCATCAACATCCCAGAGTTAAAACTGGATATGCTATTTGGAGAAATGGGCTGAAACACCTCAACCTATCTAATCAGCAGTTGCCAAAATGTTTAGTTGCAGTTAAAAGTTCAAATACTTTTGCCCCTCACAGAATGCAACACTGGATCATTTTCCTCAATAAATAAATTACCAATATTGTGTAATATTGGTAACTAAGTGGTTTCCCTATCGTTGTTCTGTTTGACTCTGTTTTATCCTTTTGCCTCTTCCCTTTGGTTTCGTTTGCCTGGTTGAACTGCTCTTTTGTTATTACCTGGACTGTCTCTTGGTTTTGGCGTTGTCTCTCCCTTTTGGTATGTTTGCTCTGCTCCCTATTTACTTACTGCTGTCTACCTGTACTGTCCTGTGCTACAATGTTGTTAATAAATCCTATCTGCCTTTTAACTCTACATGCGCCTCGTTTGTCCCTCTGGAGTTATAATCATTTAGGAACAGGGGCTGTATTTGAAACGGTACACTGCTATACGGCAATCTAGTCTGTACTACACACTGTATTTGCCGCCTGTGTGTAGCAGTAACAAGTTCTGACCTACAGTGTAGTATACTAATACAGTCACATGACCAGTTACCTCACATTTACCTCAGAGCTGTTAATACTGTATCCACTGTTTAGAGCTAGCTGCTGCTAACGCTGATCCTCTAAAGCGAGTTCATCTTTTATTAATCTTCAGACCTGTATACTTTAACTTTCTGAGGCTAAATCTGATGAAAACATACCCCACTACAATCACTACACCACATTTATACTCGGAGTGGGCTGTGTTTTGCTCTCCAGTGTTACCTGCCGCCAGAGCTGGTGAGGCTGTGCTGCATGATTGAATACAGTACACCATGAAGATAGATCGCCCTGTACGACTATGTACTACACTATGACTGTAGAACACCATCCGGGAATCTTCAGCGCACTACTATTTACAGCTTGGTCACATACTGCATACTACATATAGGCAGATTTAGTATGTGAGTAGTATGTAGTATGCCATTTTGAATGCAGTCTAGGTCTCAGAGGCAGTAACATGTCTAAACTGTCAGTAACATTGTTGTAGAATAGAATAGAATAGAATTTTGTTTGGTGCATAACGTTTCCAGTGTAAAGAAGCAAGCGGACATGTGCTTCCCGTGTTCTAGCTACTTTTGCCTAGACAGAACATATGCTCCCTCCGCTTTGGTTTTAAACAAATGATCAAATTTGCTTTGCAGATCTGAAAGTTTCAGTTTCTCTTTATCTGATAACCTGTTGGGTGGTAAGTCGGAAAGAGATGTGATCTCTTTAACAACCTGCTCTTCCAATGAATGCCTTGATGTAGCTGCTATTTTTCCTGACGTAGTAACAGGTTGGGAATGCTATGCTGAGACTAAAAGTGTAGAATTCTCCAGTTCATTAAAGTTCAACAACCACGTACATGTAATATACTGTAGTTAAAAACTACTCTGCTCTTCTTTTTTGTTTATTTCAAATCTATTGGTTGCTAAAACAAAAAGCCTGATTCAGATACATTTAGGAAAACACTACAAATCTCAGTTCTGCCAATAAAAATAAGACATTTACTAAAATTTCCATAGATTGGCTGAATAAAGGACTCCCTCCGTACTCTTCAGATCTAGAGCTTCATGTGACATATCTATCCACATCTTGTATAATCTGGAATATATATTTATCAATATTATATCCCCTGTAATCCCTGAATCTCTTTATGTGCCTCAGTCTCATCAAATTGGATATATGGAAATGTGTACATCTGTATATGATAGCTGCTGTGAGATATACACAGTAAGCTATTATATATACAGACATACACAAGTACCACAAGGGACTATGCACCTTTTCTTTAAAAGCTCCTAGTTGCGACCAAACGTTCTTTTTAATTTTGGGTTTAATCCATATAAGAAACAATAACTTCATTTCCCAGTAGTTAAAAGCCTTAGAACCACCTTTTTCCTCCTAAAGACTTAAACAAGTCCATATTTGTTTGTATGGAACTATCATAATTCCTGCATGTATA
>CM067483.1:1556191-1565854 GCA_034552555.1 Semaprochilodus insignis | reverse complement strand
ATTATCATCATCATCATCATCATCATTATTATTATTATTATTATTATTATTATTATTATTATTAAAAACTAATGTTTCAAATGAAAGCTTCTGCCTGATCAGGACAGAGAAGACATTTCAGAATATTTTGAGTTCTGAGTAATGAGGAGGAAAAAAGGTTCATTTGTTGGAGCTTGTTGATCACAATTGACAGTTTGATTCTATATAGCATTCCTTCTTTTGTAGCAAACATTTGAATTATTAAATAATTATTCATTTAATTATAGTCCAGGCAACAAGTGTCTGTTCAACTGCTGGTTCCAACAGGCATGAGGGAGGCAGTTCTCCATTATGCTCATGACAACCCATTCAGTGGTCATGTTGGTCATTTGAAAACACCATTAAGAATCCTTAGCTTGAAATACTTGCTGGAGGTGAGACAGGATGTTTGGAACCGTTATGCTACATACAACCTGTCAAACCGCGCATCTCCTATCAGGACCTCTATAGTCCATGACAATGGTAGAACCATTTTGGCTGTAGATCTCATGGGGCCTTTCCCCAAAAGTTCCTAGCAAAATGAGCATAATTTTGTTGTGGTAGATCACTGCAGTAAGTGGACGGAGTTATTCCCATTGTCTACTGCCAAAACTCATAACTGTCAGCTATCTTTGTGTTTCCATGTGTGTTTCCTTTGTCTACACACCCCCTCAAATAAATTACAGTTGCAAGAAACAGTAAGTGAACTATTAAGATTTAGCTGGATTTCTGCATTGATTACTGATGAAATGTGGTCTGATCATTACCTAAGTCACAGTTGTAAACAAACAACAATTAAACTAATAACACACAAACAGTTACACTATTCATGTCTGCTATTGAGTGGATTGCGCACACAGGTGCTGTACCCATTAAACAGAAACAGCACAGGAAACCTGCTCACTAACAAACCTGTTTTTCTCTAGAGGTTAGTGTAGACCATTAACCACTAATCTTCATGTACGTCAATCCATGCTTAGACAAACTGTCTGCAAATGGAGAACATTCAGGACCGTTTCTGTTCACCCTAGGAGTGGATGTTCTGTTAAGATCACTCCAAGAGCACAACAAGCTCCAAGATTAACAACGTAAAGACAAAAAGAAGACCATGTGCCCGCTATTAAAAACACTGAACAAGAATGGTGTTCCGTTGCTATGGATGGTGTTCAGTTGTTGTTGTTGTGGGGAAAAAAATGCATCTCAGTTTTGACTATCCAGACTTGAGTCTGAGACAAAAGTACAACTTTTTAGCACAAACGTCCTGTGTGGGGGATGGAAAACCCCCAAAACCTCATCCCAACTGTGAAGCATGGTGGAGGGAGCATCATGGTTTGGAGCTGCTTTGATGTCTCAGGGTCTGAACGGTCATTGAGCAATGAATTCAAAGGTGTTTCATAACATTTTACAGGAGATCGTAAGTTCAGCAGCCCATGCGCTCAAGCTGAAGAGACATGTGAAGACAATGACCCAAGGCACACAAGTGTCCACCAAAAGAACGGCTGAAATAGAAGACGATCCGTGTCTTGGAATAACAGAGTGAGAGTCCAGTGAAGATGCTGTGGCATGACCTGAAGTGTGCCGAGCAAGTAGAACATCCCAGGCCGCTATGCCGACTACACTGCTTCTGGGCGTTGCTGTTGCCAGGCTGCGTCGTTGACAGACTGCTACACCGACTATGCCGCTCGGGGCTGTGCTGTTGACAGGCCACGACGAATATGGTGCTGCCAGTCTATGCTGTTGGCAGGCCACTACATCAACTACGATGCTGCCGGGCGGCACTGTTGGCAGGCTGCTATGTCAACTATGCCGCTGCCAGGCAGCGCTGTTGACAACCTGATACATTGACTCTAGTGCGGATGATCTGTATTGTTGCTGCTACATGACTAGGCCACAACCACAGAACATACAATGAAAATAAACTTAACTAAATGAAATGGAAATGCCATCAAAGAAAACCGCAGCTAGCCAGAGGGAAAGCTAGCCGATAGCCAGAAGCCAGATAGCCAGACGTAAAGACAGAGAGGATGCCTCAGCAGAGGAACTATAAAGGAATGGCAAGTCATAACGTTCTTTGAAGTAATGAGCATTCACAGTAATGGTGTCGTGGCTTGCCATACCCTTCCCTAAAAGGATAGTAAAGCAAAGCCTGCCATAGTAGTTGAAGGGCACAGGAGTGTACTTGAACGAACGTCTCACAAAAAAGACTGCTGACATCGCCAGACAAGCAGGAAACAAAACTAGACACAAGCAGGACGGACGAGCAGCTTAAAGTGATGATATGACTAACTGGAACATCTAAAGAAGCCAAAGTAGTTTTGAATCAATACAGATGCAACTTCTACAGATCCACCGTGGAGAGCATCCTGACAAGCTGCATCACTGTGTGGTATGGCAGCGCCACCTCTGCCGAGCGCAAGGCCCTACAGAGGGTGGTAAAGACTGCACAGCACATCACCGCAACTGCCCTCCCACCCATGCAGGACATCTACGACAAGAGATGTCTGAGGAAAGCAGTCAACATCTCCTCAGACCCCACACATCCCAGTCATCCCCTGTTCCAACCTCTCCCATCCGGAAAGAGGTACCGGAACATCCGAGCCAGAACCTCCAGGTTCAGGAACAGCTTCTACCCGAGAGCTGTCAAACTGGTCACACCGGCAGCACCTACCAGAACATGACCACACCACTAAAGACTGTACTGATTCTAGCCAGACCCCCCAGCACACACTAGGCTCTGATACCTCAGGACTGTTTGCACCGCACTTTACACTTTACACTTTATACTTGAACATCTCAGCTGTGTACTTACTCATCTATATTTATTATCTACACTGAACATCTGTACCAAGCAATCCAGCTGTCTGAACATTAAGCTGCTTCTCCTACCTGCACTGTACACTTTATATATCTGTACTGTTTACAACCATATACTTGACTGATACTGCTCTTACACTTTGCACATGTCTTGCACACATACTGTACTGTTTGCACACATTGTCTTTGTCTATTTGTCCTTACTTGTCTATTTGCACTACACTCCATATATATATATATATATATTTATACACATATTCTTGTAACTGCACTGGAGAAGAAGCCTGACCGTGTTTCGTTATACTGTGCAACCCTGTACTGGTATAATGACAGTAAAGTTGAATTGAATTGAATTGAATCAGGACTTACAAAACCCTGTGTGCTGATACCATGGAACATTAGATCATTTAAGGGCAGGTCGCCCATGAAAGGAGCAGTAAACACAACAATGGCTGAAGCTCTTGGCAAGCGTCCACCACCGCACGCTCTCTGCAAGAACCTACGTTCAGCAGCAAACAGAATAAGTGATATAAATAGAAGCAGAAGAAGAGTTAACGTTGGTGCTGCTCTCCACCGCTGGAGACGGTGTTGGAGAGGAAAGAGAGGAAGTTTGAGAATGCACTCGGAATGTTTGTTCTAGACTGGTCAGTAAAAAGCTGTAATGCTGACAGTGAAGAGGGAGGACTGTACATTTCCTTGTTTCTTATGATCCTTGTTTATTTTCTGGTGATACACTGCCCCCTAGTGTTTCGAGTATGAGGTTTAAGATGGCGTTAAGACAAACAACAAAGACGGGACTGGGTCTGCAAGTGATGAACATTAGATGAAGCAAGTATTATGATGAATATGCACTAAATGTTTTTGTTTGTGTTATTTTTATTCTGTTGACTAATAAATAACAGATAAGGTAACATTCCTCTGCGCTAATGACTCTGAAGAGAAGAGCTCCAAACGGAGCGAAAAAAAGATCAGGATTGGCTTCAGCCTCCATCAGCATGGGTTCAGTAATGGATACAACGTGTGTGTGTGTGTGTGTGTGTGTGTGTGTGTGTGTGTGTGTGTGTGCTGTATCCATTACTGAACTCATCATGATGGAGGTTAGAGGTGTAACCTGTTAAAAGCTGTGAGAAAGAGAAGGAGGCGCGTTTTGTGTGTGTGTGTTAGTGTGTGTGCGTGTGTGTGTGTGTGTGTGTGTGTAATGAGTTTGGCGTGTGTCCAGTCTCTGAGCTGGTGTGTTTTCTGTTAAAACTCTCTGAGAGGGAGATTTTCGAGAGAGCGTGTGTGTGTTAGTGTATGTGTGTCCATGTGGGTGGGGGTGGGGGGATGGCGGGGGTCTGGGGTCTAATCTCATCTCTGAATTACAGCAGTGCTCTCTCATCCCATCTCCTCTCTTTTTTTCTGTCTCTGTTCACCCCACTTTCCTGAGACAATCACTCTCTCTCCCTCTCTCACCCATTCCACACCTGAGCTTTCACTCAACCTTGCACGGCCAGCACACCACAGTTTTATGGCACACACACACACAAGTAAGCAGGGACACCGTGCCTCCTTCTCCACATAATCTTCCAGAGCGATTTTCACTGCAACTGTTCCATCAATAACTGCAAAGCAGCGATTAAAGTGAAAGAGATTAAACTGATAGTTCTCAAAGAAAAAATCAGATAAAGCTATCGAAGCCCCCCGCCCCAATCCCCCCCCATCCCCAAAACACAGTCAATCAGTCAAGACAGATTTGAAGCTTCCTTCTTTAGTTCAGCACTGGAACTACGAAGCCTCAGAAGCTGAACTGCTTTTAGTTGAACTGCTTTTAATGTGTTTTATGAGGAATATGTTTGTGACGACTGTTTTATAGCAAGACATAATACAAGGCTTAATCTGTGCCGGAATGATCTGGATCCACAACCAGAATCCAACACCGTTAGTGGATCCAGCTCCTCGTTCACATTAAATACATTACTGAGACGATCTGTAAAGATACACAGAAAAAAAAAAAAATTCTATAAACTATTTGGTATATAACACAAGAAATGTGGAAAAGTTCACTACTTTTAACTAATAAACATCAACATTTTAAAAGCTGTTCAGGAACTCTTGGACTGGTCCACAAGTCAGGAACACGGCCTCCGATTGGTCAACAATTCATGAACACAGAGTCTTAATGGTCCGATAGTCAGGAATATAGCCTTGGATTGGTCAGGAAGTTAAGAACACAGATTTAAATGGCCCACAAGTCAGAAACATAGCCTCTGATTGGGCAACAGGTCAGGAACACCGTCTTTGATTGGTCCGGTGTGGTTCCTGCCTGTCAGTGTCTTTGTCCAAGTCTCCACCACATCCCTGCCTTCATCTGTGATCATATCCTCATCACAGTACCTGTCTCCTTGTCTGTTCTCTCTTCTCTATCCCACTTCATCTCCATCTCCAGCCTGGTTCCCTTTACTGTCTTTGTCCAAGCCTCAGTCACCATCTCTGTATCTGTTTTTGCTTCTGGCATGTTCCACTCTCTGTCCTTTCTCCAATCCATGTTTTTAGTTTTTGGCAGCATCTCTGTCTTGGTTCTTGTCTTCAGGACTGCAGCTGGTTCCTGTCTCAGTCTTCATCTTCATTCACATCCTTCTCTCCATTTCTCTCCAACTTCCTGTCTCCTTGGTCTTGTCCCTGTCCCAGTTCTTGTCCCAGTCCCTCTTCCTATCCCAGCTCCCTCTACACATATCCTCCTTCAGATTCTCCCTCAATTAGAGCTTGTTTTGGAGTCTTGAGAGTTGGGGGTGGTGAATGCTTGCATGCTTCCATCATGGTAAGCTCTGCAACTTACAGTCTGTCCTGTCTTTGTTTTACTTTAGCTCCACCACCTTGTCATCTCTGTTAGCTGAAGTGCTAGTCTGTAATTTTGCTGTTTTGCTTCCCAGTGAAAGTCATACAGAAGTTATAATTGGATTGTTGCCTTCACTGCTCTTGCTGATGCTTTAAACTTGGTGTCAACTAGTTGCTGATCATGTGATTGACACTATGGATGCATCAGAGAAGACAACAGGTGTGAAGTTTAGTGATTCCGGGGCTTGAATCCATGGTTCCCTGAAGAATAGCAGTGCAACAATGTGCTCATTTTATACATATGTCATCACCACCAATGTTGATTTCTAAAATTCTGAAGTAGTGCAGCCATTAGTTCTTCAAATGTACATCTTGGCTCGATTCTTGACTCTGGACATTAGTCTGGACTTCAGTAAAACTAGCCAGCATGAATAGCACCTCCACACCTGCAGGGTCTTTAATGGATATTCAGTTCAGTGTCAGTAATTAAAGACAATTAATTGAGCGTCTACGAAGTATTAAAAGTACGCCATGCAAGATTTATTAAATCTCGGTTCATTTACCTCTGTCCCTCAAAGCATGATGGGATATTTCTCTTTACTGTAGTATGCTGGACCCTCAGTGGTGGAGGGAATGTTTCCCTCCATCTCCTCCTGTAGCTCTATAGACACTACCTGGCCTTACACCTCCATTAGTACCACCTCAGGAAGGATCGCAACCTTTTTACAAACACACACCATCAGCACCAGCTCTGCTTTCACCAAGATACGCTAAATCAGACTGGGTAAAAGCTCAGCTCGCTGTGCTGTGAGTGTTCACCAGTAAAAATCGGTTTCTAACGGTTTAAATGTGGATCTACTTCTCTATTTAACAGAAGGAAAAATGCCACAAAGAGCCAGATGTTCATAATAACAGACAATTACTCACCAGACGGTGTGTGTGTGTTGCTGTTTATTGTGTCATATAATTAAACAGATAAGATAGTAATTAAACAAAACACATTAAAATAGACAAGAGGTCCAACCAAATTGAACAAACTGTTGGTGGGGGTTGATGTGGTTAACATATCTTTCCAATACCCTATAATTTATAATGTGTGTTGTGACGGTATATGTGTTCATTTAAAACGGTTATGATGTTTATTTTTGTCTCACTTTGTCAGCTACAATCGAGTTTGGACAGAGTTTTATTAGGCTACAGTCGAGTTCAGACAGAATTCTGTGGGCTACAATCAAGTTCAGACAGACTTTAGTGGGCTACAGTCGAGTTCAGACAGAATTCTATGGGCTACAATCGAATTCAGACAGAATTCTGTGGGCTACAGTCGAGTTCAGACAGACTTTAGTGGGCTACAGTCGAGTTCAGACAGACTTTAGTGGGCTACAGTCGAGTTCAGACAGAATTTTGTGGGCTACAGTCGAGTTCAGACAGAATTTTGTGGGCTACAATCGAGTTCAGACAGACTTTAGTGGGCTACAATCGAGTTCAGACAGACTTTAGTGGGCTACAGTCGAGAGAAAAACTGGGCTGTATGGATGGAGTAGTGGAGTCTTGCTGGATTTGAGGAGGAGTTTCTGGAGTGATCTCTACAGTGGATATATACTATATGTATCTTCGTTAAAAGCTCTTACTGAGGGATCTCTTACTGCATTGTGTATTGATTGTGTATTGATTAGGCCTGAGTGCATAAATGATTAAGATTAAAGATTCTGAAAAACTATGCACATCAGTATGTGATATAAATGTGAATGAGTGCTTTACACACACACACACGCACACACACTCACTGCAGCAGCAGGAGCAGTAAAAAATACTGATGAGAGTTTAATTAGCTCTTCTGAATTAATAACATTTGAAAGCAGGAGAGGAACATCATTCAAAATTAAGCACATCAGTCCTGCAGGTCAACTTAAACACACACACACACACACACACATTCACATTCGCAATTATATATATATATATATATATATATATATATATATGGGTATAGTGCAGTCGTCATAATGGTCTGCATGCACGCAAAGGTGACATTTCACATTCATCATCATATATATGTACATATGATGAAAGGTTCACGCTTGCATGCATGCAGACTGTTATGATGACTGCACTTAACACCACATCAGCATGTACAAAGACAATGGTCTCGTGAGTCACGTTTTTGTCTGGGTGGAGGCACCGTGGTCAGCACCAAGATGGACGGTTTGTTGTTACTCGTCACACGTCCAGAAGACCTGGTGTCCCTCCACCTCCACCCCTACCGCACCATCTGCAGGAACTGTGTGAGAATATTCAAGCTGCATGGGATGGATTATTCCTTCCCAACACCACTGCAATCCCACATCTCCTTCTGGGTGCAACTATTTTTTTGATGATGAGTGTATATGTGTGTATATATATATTTGTGTGTGTGTGTGGCAGAGTAGTTCTGTACACAAAAACAAAACACACACACACACACACACACACACACACATGTAACATGACAGTGTGCCAGTGCTGATGTAACATACTAGATATTTAAAAGGTATAAAACATACAAAGCAGGTTGTACGCCTGGAGGATGGAGTTCAGCACTCACTCTCAGACACGCCTCGTCTTTAGTTCTGGTCACTTCTCCTCTTGATTTGGAGTTTGTTAATTAGCTGTAATCCTGCGGCAGTGCTAAAACAGGTTTACCTTAATAAGCTCCTGCAGGGAGAGGCCTTAACGAGCTCTTAACGAGACGCCCTGATTAAAGCGAACTCATTAGCATATGAAGAGCTGTTCAAAGACACAACCAGCTC
The DNA here is from genome assembly GCA_034552555.1 of Semaprochilodus insignis. Classification (NCBI taxonomy): domain Eukaryota; kingdom Metazoa; phylum Chordata; class Actinopteri; order Characiformes; family Prochilodontidae; genus Semaprochilodus; species Semaprochilodus insignis. The sequence continues at coordinate 1,557,419 of CM067483.1, read as the reverse complement.
CCGAAGCTACCAAACATCTCCAGCTTAGAGGAGATTCAGCAGTTTGGGCCCTCCGCGGATTACACATGCACAGACACACACACACACACACACACACACACCTAGAGAGAGGAACCGTGACTCTCCAGGACGTCTTTTCGGATCAGAGGGTCTCCCCTTGATCAGAGGGTCTCCCCGTACCTGAGTGAAGCCACCACACGCCGCTCCACTACATAAGTGCCTGCTCTCTGCTGTAATTTCATCTGTTTTATTATTATTGCTGGATTAGCTTTAAATCATCTTAATTAGCTGTAAATCACTCTAACGAGCACTGCTGGAGTGGGGTTGGTTTTAGTTAATGCGTGTGTGTTTCCCTTCGGCTTAGTCAGGCTTCATTAAGACTTTAATGTTTACATCAAAGAGTAACGACCTCAGCAGATCGGCTCACTCTACACACACACACACACACACACACACACACAAACAGGCCTCAGGGCAGAACCTGTTTTATTCTGAGAGTTTTTATGTCACTGGTCCTCTCTTTGTTTCTGTGTGTGGTTGGGGGATAGGGAGCAGGTGAGGGTGTGGTGGTCAGCGGGGGAGTAAAGAGTATGTGTAAAGGTCAGTATGTGTGGTCAGCAGTGCTGATTCTTCTCTTCAGTGGAAAATGTCTGTTGCTGACTATCACAGTGTTTGTGTCATATATTGTATACATAAGTTATAGGTATGTGTGTGCATATGTGTGTGTGAGTGTGTATAAGTGTGTGTGTGTGTATGAGTTTATGTGTACGGGTGTGTGGTTGTGTGTGTGGGTATATGTGTGCGTTTGTGTATGTGTGTGTATGTGTTTTATGTTTATGGGTGTGTGGTTGTGTGTATACGTGTGCATTTGTGTATGTGTATATGTGTGTGTATGTGTATATATATATATATATGTGTATATATGTTTGTGTATATGTGTGTGTGCGTGTGTTTGTGTTTTTATGTTTATGGGTGTGTGGGTGTGGGTGTGGGTGTGTGTGTGTGTGTGTGTGTACGTGTGCGTTTGTGTATGTGTGTGTGTTTGTGTATATGTTTGCATATGTGTGTGTGAGTGTGTGTATATGTGCCTTTGTGTGTGTATGCGTGTATGTGTTTATGTGTATGGGTTTTGTGGTTGTGTGTGTGTGTGTGTGTGTGTGTGAGTGTGTGTATATGTGCCTTTGTGTGTGTGTGTGTATGTGTTTATGTGTATGGGTTTTGTGGTTGT
>CM067483.1:1551191-1553691 GCA_034552555.1 Semaprochilodus insignis | reverse complement strand
CGTGCGAGCGCGCGATAGGGAGATAGACGGGTATCAAACAGAATGTGACGAGCAGCAGATAGTCTCCCTGCACTCGTTTTGTTCATCCTTTCATCCTTTCATCAGTTCTGCTTCTCCACTTTCTCCTCTACCAATGACACGTTCCTTCCGCTTCCACAAAACTGAAAGAAGCCGGCAGCACACACTCCGCTCTGATCACACATACACACACTAACATTCACACACGCACATACACATGCACACACACGCTCGCTCGCTCTCGCGGAGATAGTTCTCTGTTCCTGCTGGAGAACGTGGCATCATTTCATTTTCACTACAATAAAAGGAAAAAGCCAGAAAAACAGAAGAAGAATCTCCAAAGCTAAAAGTAGAAGCTCCACTTTCTTCATTGGCTGCTTTCATAATCATATACACATGTACACTCCACAGATATGGGCACGCCTACAGAACGCGAACAGGACGGGCTGCAGAAACCCTCCTTTATTGCTGTTCCCTGTGATCTTTCACTCAAAACATCAACAGACATCTAATCTTTCTATTTGAAGTACAATGACTGAAGGAAAATCCTGCACACTATCATGAATTCATATTTGCTCAAATCTGTATGTACCCTGGTTGTTGCCACACCTTCATGTAACACTGTGTGCTCCTCCATCTGCAACGATGACAGCTCAGAGTCTCCTCTAACACTCAGTGACACTGGAGAACACACGGCAAGTGATCTGAGAACATCTCTCCATACAGAACCTCTGCAGATCCTTCACATTCCGAGCTTCACACTTATCCCAGCCTTGGCTCTGTTGATCACTGTCCTGCTGGAAGATCCAACCACAGCAGTCAGGTTGAGATTTTATCTCTCCTGGTACTCGGTGGAGCCTGTGTTTCCATGTATCTGAATAGTCTGTCCAGGGCTTCTGGAGGGAAAACAGCCCCGCCCCATCACGAAACCACCACCATACTTCACTGTGTGGATAAGGAGCTTTCCTGCATGGCTGTCTTTATATCCACCCCCAGTGTTTGTTGATAGTGTAGAGGGTTAATACCAAATTAATTTAATAAGCGATGCATTTTAAATCAGTTCCGTCAAACAGGCGCCCTTTCTGTCAGGGAGCAGTTCTTATCAGCTTATTGACTAAAGATTAGATGGTGATGAAGGTAATACATTTCAATGATACTTATGATTAAGGGATATACGGACTCCAATACAAGAGCTACTAAAGGTGTACAGCTGGAACTTTAGCTGCTTACCTTTACCGGGGGGACAGGATAACTCAGATGTGTCAGATTATCTAACGTGAGGAAAAATGGAAATCTTTGATTTATGGCTCTTACCATTTTATGTGCTTAGAATATGATGTTGTAAGCTCCACCTTACTTTGTGCAGAGATTCCAAATCACAGCAAGCAGGAAGCTCTGGAGCTCAGACCATCATGGATTATCTGGGAAACCTTCTCATAGTGGCATCTCAGAGTGGCACTCAGTGCAACAGCTTGAATTCTGTGGACGTGGCTCCTTTGGAAACCTACTTCCTGTCGTGTCACATTTACCGTTCGACCNCCATCATGGATTATCTGGGAAACCTTCTCAGAGTGGCATCTCAGAGTGGCACTCAGTCCAACAGCTTGAATTCTGTGGGCGTGGCTCCTTTGGAAACCTACTTCCTGTCGTGTCACATTTACCGTTCGACCGTGGATTCACTGGTGGCAGCGGGCAGCAGTCCGACATGTGGCAGCTGAAGGCAGCGAACAGAGGTCAACCGGGCTTGGAAATCTTAGAAGCCTTCAAGACTTGCAATTCTTGGAATCAGGGCATGCAGGGAGGTGGCATTGAGAAAGCTTGGAGCTATACTGAGATATGAGTAGCCTCCGTTAGCCAAACGATGGTTTTACTCTCAGGCTCTCTAAGCATGGTGTGGATCAGCTTCAGATGAGTATAAAACCAGCCCAGGAACGGTTCTTAACTTACAGGTAAGGTTGTAAGCTCACTCAGACAAAATCTTCTCTGGAATTAACCCCAGATTCTAACTATGTGTAAGTTTAGTTCAGGCTTAGGCTCCTCCTATAGTGGGTCGGGCCTAGTTTGTTAATAGGTGCTTCTTATGTTGGTTTGGCAAAATATTTACTGTTAGAGTTACATCAGTACATTGAATCTTCATCTCTAAGCATGAGAAATAAAAAAAGAGAACACAAAAAGACAAGAAGAGCTGCTTACAAATTATACCTGCATACCACACGTTATGCACCTGAAAACAATATTCCTACTTAGGAATTAAATAAATAATCTGAACACTGGAGGGCACTGCTGGTTCAAGGGCAGTAACAAACTTCCTCCAGCTAGTTGAACATCCTACAGAGATATTTCCTTCCAGTTCTTGTCCTTCTCCTAAGGACTCAGACTCTGACTAGAATTAGGAATTAATGTTCAATTTGGAAATTGCTCAGGCTGGGAAAATCTTTTTCCTTTATAGGGTTGCTATTGGGTGGATGAGACTCCTCTGCAT
>CM067483.1:1503327-1550829 GCA_034552555.1 Semaprochilodus insignis | reverse complement strand
AGAATTTTAGAGAGAAAGGAAAGAAGAGATACCGGTCTGTAACTGCTGATGTCTGAGGAATCCAGCGAGGGTTTCTTCAGGATGGGAACCACTCTGGCAGTCTTGAAGGCCTGTGGAACGTGGCCTGATGACAGGGAAGAGTTTATAAGGAAGGAGATGAAGGGTAGCAGGTCCAGGGAGATTGACTGGAGCAGTGTGGATGGGATGGGATCCAGTGGGCAGGTCGTTGGGTTGCTGGATTCCAGTAGCTGTAGAACATCGTCTGTAGAGCGAGAAGAAAAGAAGAAGAAGACAACAGGTACGGTTCAGTCTCACGCTTTAAATTTCCACTCAAAACTGTGATTGTGTAGTTATTAAATGTTCAGCATCAGATAATAAAATGATATCAGAGGCGGTGGCATGGCAGTGCAGTGGGTAGTACTATCGCCTCACACCAAGAAGGACCTGGGTTCAATTCCCTGGCCGGGCAGCCAGGGTTCTTTATGTGTGGGTTGCTATTGTTGTCTGTGTGGGTTTGCTGCAGGTGCTCTGGAGGGTGCTCTGCCTTGAGATTAAAGTATTAATAAAGATTATTAAGATATTAGTTAAAACATACATATAGAACTAGCTATCAATAAAGACAAACTCCAAAATACTGGAACATTTGGATTCCCAGGAGAAACTGGGATTTTTTGACTTTATTGGTTTAATTGGTTTAATTTTGAAATGTATTGAAGAAACAACTTCTCTGCTTCTTCGCTAACAGCTACATACACAGCCCTCTGCTCTACTGTGGAAAACCCACCACTCCACCCGCATTCAACACAAAAGTCCTTGTAGGAATGAATCTAAAACAGCCTGGCATGAGCATTTCTTCCCTTCAAATTAGAAACGCATAATGGCGCACAGTGAAGGCAGTCTATACGTAACGAAAACACGCTGATTCATATTAACTTCAACCTTTAACCTGAGAACTTTACTTTTTCTGATGTAATAATCTAAACTAATTTGTGTTTACAGTGTTGAAGTAACAGATCCATTACTGCAGTACTGTAACCTTTCAGACTGAAAGCTCGGTGTCCTGCAGCTCCATATCGGAGTTGTTTAGTTGTGCTTGCTGGAAGTGTATCCTGTGTGTCCTTTCGCCTTTCAGAGTAAAAGCAGAGCAGCTGTTAGAGCAGCTTTACTGGCTGTACAGATTTTTCTTCTTTCTTGGATTCGGTTGTTCCGAGCTTTTAGGGAATGCCCTGGTGTACGCGGTTTAGGGGTTAGTTAGATGTCGTGTCTGATAAGTTTCGGAATGTGCGTCTGCCCATTCAAATGGGTGTGAAATTATGTAGGATGTCTCTGTGTGTGTGTTTGTGTGTAATTATGTATGACGTGAATTTTCTGGCCTCTAAAAGCTTCACGCATCAATAATTTCTCAAAGAGACCGAATGCACACATACAGCGACAGCTTTCAGGTGTGTGTGTGTGTGTGTGTGTGTGTGTGTGTGTGTGCTTTTTCCTTCATTGTCACTGATGAGCTGGAACACACACATGCACACTTTAGCATATGCTTGTATATATCGAACGCTATAAAGTGTAAAATCCGTGACGGCTCCAGTGACCTTGTCCTTTTCACTCTCTCTCTTTTCATTTCTTCATTTATTTTTCATCTCTTTCTTCTGTTGCCTTGTTTAATTATTTTACACTCTATACGCACCCTCACCCACACAAACGCACACACTCACCCTGCCCCAGCTCGCCCTAGAATATATGCCTTTATCATCAGACTATCAGTAAAGAAGCAGAGACCCAAAGAACCAATACAGACTGAAACTACAGAGGGACAGAGAGAGAGAGAGAGATGCCCTATACAATACCTTCCACGGTGTGTGTGTGTGTGTGTGTGTGTGAGAGAGAGAGAGAGAGAAAGAGAGATGCTCTACACAATATCTTCCACTGAGAGAGAAAGAGAAGGGGTGTATTGAGCAGTACAGTGTTCTGATCTGCTTCCTATGCTGTCTCTGTGCTTCTGTCACTGCCAGCCTCTCAGGCTGTCTACCTGTAACTCTGCATTCAGCACTAACTCCACCCGTATCACTGTTTAACACTGAGGTTGTCTATAAGCAACTCTCTCACTCTCTCTCTTTCTGCCTGCCTAAAAGGGCGAGGACATGGAACTCCACCTCTGTCTCTGCCTGTCTGTAAGGGTTTCTACATGCACTCTAACATGTAGTCCTGCCTTTATCACTGCCTGCCTCTACAGTTATCTACATTTAACTCACTGTGTGCCTCTAAGGCAATGTACATTTAACTGTCTCTGTCACTGTCTGCTGTCTATCACTAGGCGTCTTACCTCTGTTGCTGTTTCTCCCTAATTTATGACAGCCCTGTGTTTAATGCTTTGTACAACCTCCCAATAAAACAGCGCTTAGACTTCCCATAACATCTTATAAGGTTGGAGAATACAGGGTAGGGAATCTGAGACAGTTCCTCCTTGTAAAATCTCTCCAGATGGTCCAAGGTCCTACGTCCTCTCTTGTGCACTCTCCTCCTCGTTTGACCCCACAAGCTCTCTACGGGCCTTAGATCAGTGGAATGAGATGGCCATTGCAGAAGATTGATTTTCTGGTCAGTAAACCATTTTCGTGCAGATCTGGACGTAGGCTTTGGATCACTGTTTTACGGGACAACCCAGTGACGACCCTTTTTGTAGACAGATTTAGATTTCAGATGTGCTGGTGTTTCATGGAGTCCATGATGCTTTGTACCCTGACAGGGTTCCCAGGACCGTTGGAGGAAAAACAACCCCACTATCTACATTTAGTCTGTGTCTTTATAGCTATGTGACTATAAGGCTGTCCACCTGTAACCCTGCTTTTATCACTGCCTGCCTTAAAGGCATGTAACTATAACTATTTGCCTCTAAAGCTGTTTACAGGTAACTCTGCCTCTTTTACTGTCTGCCATTAAGGCTGTCTGTAGGTAAATCTCTCTCACTCTCACCCGATCACTGCCTGCCTTTAAGGCTGTTAACGTGTAGCTCTGCCTTTATCACTGCCTGCCTCTAAAGCTATCTACATCTAACTCGCGGTGTGCCTCTAAGGCCGCTGCTTTTAAGATTCCTTACCTTATTGCCATCTACATTAATCTCTGCCTAAATTGCTATGTGCCTCTAAGGCCTGTATGACAGCCTCTAAGGTTACTTGTAGGTCTGCCTTTGTCCTGCAGCCTGTAACGTCAGCTGAGTTTAATCCTTTAAGGACTCTTGTACTGTACCAGATTCTTATACTGGGGGTGTAACGGTATGTGTATAGACGTTATGGTTCAGGACATGCAGTCGTACTGAAAATACTCGGCAGTCTCTGTGTGAAGACTGATGAACGTGATGTGGAACCAGATGTCACAGGTGTGAGTTCCAAAACTTTGTTAAAATTAGGATTTTTTTTCCCCAATGAATGGGGTGGAAAGGTACATGCCCATCTACTCCTGCTCAACCGACAGACACAACCGACAGTTTCACATACGCTATCTCATGGCAGACCCTCAAGCACAAATTCGGCATTGGTTTGACCTGCACTCGTCTGTTTGTCTCTTTTTTCCCCCATCCCTCGTTCTACGCCTAGAGTCCCATTCAAAACCTATAGTTCTCTTTAACCTACGGTCATCAAACTTCATGTGCAACTCATCCATCTTTAGCAACATGTTAGCACCTGGATAGCAACAAGCTGAAGCTGCACAATCACTCTGCATTTTCTTCAGGAAATACACTTTTCTAGACTCAGTAATTTGAGTCCTTTCAGATTGATGTAAAATTTAGGATTAAATGCTGATAATAAAGCTGAAGGGTGAGAGCTCAGCATGGTAACTGTTATTTTCAGATGAATTACACCTTTTAATCTCCACTAACTCTCTGTCTGTTAATCTCTGTTAACTTTCCGCCTGTTAATCTCCACTAACTCTCTGTCTGTTAATTTCCGCTAACTCTATCTGTTAATCTCTGTTAACTCTCTGTCTGTTAATCTCCACTAATTTTGCATCTGTTAATCTCTGTTAACTTTCCATCTGTTAATCTCCACTAACTTTCCATCTGTTAATCTCCACTAACTCTCTGTCTGTTAATCTCCACCAACTCTCTGTCTGTTAATCTCCACTAACTCTCTGTCTGTTAATCTCCACTAGTTCTCTGTCTGTTAATCTCCAGTGGCTTTCTGTCTGGTAATGTCCAGTGACTCTGTTTGTTAATCGCCACTAACTCTCTGTCTGTTAATCTCCACTAACTCTCTGTCAGTCTCTACTTAATCTCTGTCTGTTAATCTCCACTAGCTCTCTGTCTGTTAATCTCCACTAACTCTCTGTCAGTCTCTACTTAATCTCTGTCTATTAATCTCCACTAGCTCTCTGTCTGTTAATCTCCACTAACTCTATGTCAGTCTCTATTTGATCTCTGTCTGTTAATCTCCACTAACTCTCCGTCTGTTAATCCCCAGTGACTTTAATACTCTTTTAATCCTGAGATGGCGCCTTGAAAAGCTGCAACTGGAGGTTAGATGAAGAGTCCAGGGCAGAGTGCCTCTGGGAGAGATGGAGGAGGACTTAACTGCATCTACCGTATCTCTCCTCAGTTACTCCTTCATAACACCGGCTCTCACTGCACTGATTAATAATCTGATTTAACTGATCTGCTCCAGACGTCCTGAGGGTTTCAGAGGGATTCTGCTAAACGCACTCTAGATTGTTTGGGACGGAGTGGTGTGTGTGTGTGTGTGTGTGTGTGTGTGTGTGTGTGTGTGTAAATACACATGTGCAGGTATAATCGTATATGTACAACCAATCTCATAAAGTTCTGTTTGATCTATATTACATTAAAACTGGTACAAAAACAAGATATTTGATGTATCCCTATTCCTTTTAATGCATTTATTATTTTGTAAGTATGCGTTCATTCCATTTGATGACTGTACATCGCGTCATCAGTGGGAGATAGATCTTTTTTGGATTTTTGAATCCTGCTCCTGCTAGAACTCGTCCAACATCTGTCATCTCTCATCTGCACTGTGGACGTTTTGTCCCACTCCCGCCTGCAGTCCTGTCCGAGGGTAAATGATTTTCTCCTGAAATAATCAGGACTGATAGTGGGTGCCGTATGTCAGACTGGCCTTTAGTGACTTAACAGTGGAGTACTTTAGAACCCTGTCCACAGCTGAGTACTGACCATTGTAGCACAGTGATGCAGTTTTTCTGTTGATCATGTGATCAGATTGCTTCCTAATTGATGGTAAAGCTGTGCATGCTAATTATTGTGCGGTTGTTATAGATTGTTTCCTGTGTTATTTTGCAGGAATTTCTCTACATGTGTATGTTGTTCCACTCCTGCATTGACATTTAGTCCCTGTAGTCCCTGTAGGACACCTGTAAGTCCCACAGGAATGCAGACCTTAAAGGCAGGTTACCCACTAATCCCACTAAACCCACTAATACCCCCTTCCCCCCTTCACCATGACTGACACTGGATTTAGGACTTTACTCTGGTAACAATATAGACAGTCCTTTTCTTCTTTGTCCCCGGAGACATGACATCCACTATTTCCATAAACAGTCTGAAAGGTCGACTCAGCAGACCACAGTACACGCTTCCACTGTCCATTTCCGATGAGCTGGAGTCCAGAGAGGTCAGCAGTGTTTCTGGACATTGTCGATATGTGACTGCCCACTATGTGTAGCTGAATCTGTTGATGATATTCTGCCCTGTAGAAGGGAATATCTAAAAGAATGTACACATTCGATTATTAGCTGACACATTTTTGACCATTTTGTCCTCATGAAGGTGGATTTTCTAATCTCTCCTTTTTCATATACTGTCCAAGCTTTCCTGTACAGTGTGTGTGTGTGTGTGTGTGTGTTATCTGCTGTAGTAAGTGTGTGTGTGTGTGTGTGTGTGTGTGTGCACATCGAATGATTAAAGGGTGTGTGTGTGTTGTCTGCTGTAGTAAGTGTGTGTGTGCACATCCAATGATTAAAGGGTGTGTGTGTGTGTTATCTGCTGTAGTAAGTGTGTGTTTGTGCACATCGAATGATTAAAGGGTGTGTGTGTATGTGTGTGTGCAGTACTAAGTGGGTCAGAGAGTTTCAGTTGATCAGCAGATGGTGTTTGCTTTCCAGTGGCAATAAACTAATACACCCAACAGAACCGTAAAGAGCAGAGTTACCTCACAGTGTGTGTGTGTGTGTGTGTGTGTGTGTGTGTGTGTGTGTGTGTGTGTGTGTTTTATTTGAGCAGGTGGATGTTTATGTCCTGAGTGACCGTCTGAACCCTGCAGTGACCATAACTGTGGTTCAGTATTACTGCTGTGGATCACTGTGGGCTAAAAGAAACTGCAGAACCTCATAGAACCAGCCAACCAGCAGTCTCGGAGGCGGAGGACCCTGAGGATCGTGTGACCTTGCTGAGTTTTTCTAGGGTACGCCCAAAGTTCTATCAGATCTTCGGATCAATCCTTTCATGATTCCACCTCATCCTTCCATCATCTTGTGATTCTACCCCATCCCCATCCCTTCTTGCGTACACCCTATGTCTTTTCTGGCTTAGCTCTATTTTAACTTTGTTCTACTCTATGCTGACTCATTCCCGCTCCATCCTTCTTGACTCCAACTTGTCCAGGCCTCATCCTGTGTTGATTCCACCCTGTGCTCCCGGCTCCTTCCAGTCTTAGGCTATGTTCAGATTTGATTATCAGGTCTTTTGTGTTCACTGTCCACACTGTTATTTGTAAGTGATCAGATTGATTATGTGTCCAGACATCACCCATATATCTGCATGGGTTGTTGTGGTAACAACATAGTTCATACAGGGATGTAGGAGATATGGAGGGGCATCATCTTTCCCTCCAGTTGCTCTGTCAAGTCACGGTTCACAACTCTTTGGAGCTCTTCTTAAACCCCACCTCAGGCAGACCCAGACTAAGTTCTCCTGGCTAATTCTAACTCTGCCCTATCCCAGCCACGCTCCACAAGGGTTCCACTCCTTTGTCAGATCACCTCCACTGATAACGTTTTTAGTCATGTTTAACTATTCTAGTAACTCTAATATGAAACCTCCATATGGAAGTGGTTGGAGATGGCCTGGATGGGTGGAATTGTGCTGGGGATCCTCAGTTAAATGTGTTTGGCTGTAGGAGGTGAGCAGTTATTTCAGGATGAAGATTTTGAGAGTTTAAAAGATTCATCAGGTCTGTGATTGGCAGTGCTGGAGCTTCAGAACAGCTTCTGTAGAAGAACATTCACTCTGATCTGAGCAGAAAGCGCATGTTGGGATTTGAGCGTGTCCTTTTTCCCGGGAGCGTGAGAACGTGGAATTTAATGCTCAGATTTCTGGAGTAATTACTGAGATTCAGTGAGATTGATCAGTTATTAGTATGTTGTTGCTAAACTCCATCAGATTAAACATTATCAGTGAAGATGTTTAAAGATTAAATTGACTGTTTAATTATTTCCATCACATTAATCTATTATTTCTCTCGTTACCTCTGCTCCCCCTTTATCTCTCTCTCTCTCTCCCTCTCTTCCTGTCTTCCTGCTTTCTCTCTCTGTCTCTCTTTCATTCTATCTCTTCCCCGTAGTTCTCCCTTTTTTCTCCCCTCTCTCTGTCTGTTGTTTCTGCTTCCGTTTCATCCTTTCTTTTTTCACCATTACATGCTGTCAGACTTAAGATTTAAGATTTTTTTAACCAGAGCATAAACATCTTATTTCATACTAGCACTAGTCTAGTATCTAACTCTAGTCTAGTATCTGCCATTCTTTCTTTCATCCCTTCATCCTCTGCTTAGAAATACAGTACATTAATTTTATAAATGCAAAGTGAAATAAAGTGAAAGAGAGAGAGAAAAAGAAAATGGGTGTTACCCAGTCCGTAGTTATGTATCAAAGGTGTTACCCAGTCAGTAGCTATGTGTCAGAAGTGTTACCCAATCAGTAGTGACATGTCAGAGGTGTAACTCAATCAGCAATAATGTCTTAAAGGTGCTATGCAATCAGCAGCAACATGTCAGAGGTGTAACTCAACCAGTCGTAACTTGACAGAGGCTTTACTTAACCAGCTGTGATGTGTCAGAGCTATTACCCAATCAGTAACATGTCAGAGGTGTTACCTAGTCAGTAGATATGTCTCAGAGGTGTAGCCCAATCAGCTGTAACATGTCAGAGGTGTTACATAATCAGCACTGACGTGTCAGAGGCGTTACCTAATCAGCACTGATGTGTCAGAGGTGTTACCCAATCAGCACTGACATGTCGGAGATGTTACCCAAGCAGCACTGATGTGTTAGAGGTGTTACCAAGTCAGCAGCGATGTGTCAGAGGTGTAGCCCAATCAGATGTAACATGCCAGGCATGTTAACCAATCAGCTGTGATGAGTCAAGGGTGTTAGCCAATCAGCAACAACATTTCAGAGGTGTAAGTAACAATGTGGCATAGGTGTTACCCAGTCAGTAGCTTTGTGTTAGAGGTGTTACCCAATCATCAATAACATGTCAGAGGTGTTATCTAGCCAGCAGCGATGTGTCAGAGGTGTAGCCCGTTCAGCTGTAACATGTCAGAGGTGTTACCCAATCAGCACTGACATGTCAGTGGTGTTACCCAATTAGCTGTGATTTGTCAGATGTGTTACCCAAAAAGCAACAATGTGTTATCCAGTCAGTAGTTTTGTGTCAGAGGTGACATGCAATCAGCAACAGAAGTGTCAAAGGGGTTACCCATTCAGTAGATATGTGTCAGGGGTGTTACCCAATCGGCAGCATTGTGTCAGAGGTGTAACCCGATTAGCTGTAATATGTCAGATATGTTACGCAACATGTCAGACATGTTACCCAGTTAGCACTGATGTGTCACAGGTGGTACCCAATTAGCCATAACATGTCAGAAGTGTTACCAAATTAGTAGCAACATGTCAGAGGCGTTACCCAATCAGCAGTGATGTGTCAGAGGTGCTACCCATTCAGTAGATATGTGTCAGGGATGCTACCCAATCAGCAGTGTCGTGTCAGAGGTGTAATCTAACTAGCTGTAACATGTTACCCAGTTAGCACTGACGTATTAGAGGTGGTACCCAATTAGCCATAACATGTCAGACGTGTTACCAAATCAGCAGCAGCGTGTCAGAGGTGTAATCCTATTAGCCGTAACAGACATGTTAGACACGTCAGACATGTTAAGTAATCGGCTTTGACATGTCAAAGGTGTTAACCAATCAGCAGTTATGTGTCAAAGGGGTTACCCATCAGTTACCCAGTCAATCAGGCTTTGAAAAAGTGCCATAGCAATGCTTGTGTAAAACAAGTGTTGAATTCAACACTGTTTCCCTTAAACGTGCTGTACGTTTTGTGGATGCTGAACGCTGCCTTGATATCTTGCAGTAAGGATTCTCTGCATGCTGCCACAAAACAGCCTCTATTGGTTCCCTAAAAACCCTGTAATGGACAAACACTTAAAGCAATTTAGGGAGGCACATCTCTGGTTGCAAGTGTGAAGCAGCTTTATTTATTTTCTCCATGAGGAGGTCCAGCCATGACCAGCAGAAGGTCCAGAGGGGTGGGTCATCATCCAAGTCAATAGAGAGGATAGGGGCAGGACCAGCAGAGTGTGGTCTGGCTGAGGAGCCATCCGTTGGCCTAGCGTGGAAAGAGCAGCTCCGGGAGCCGACAGAGGAACAGATGGTAGATGGGGAAGCTCCTGAGGTTGTGTTTGGTGTGTACCAGCGTCAAACTCACCAAGCTCTCTTTATTATAACTGATGCGGTTATATGTGTGCGGGAGTGGGCTGAGGGTTATTCTGTTCCCTCCAGTATGTTGTCAGAACTATGCAGTGAGTCTGAATGACCGAATAATAATCTTATTTTTAATTATTATTAATATTCTTTACTGTGTACTTTAGATAAGTTTTAGATTTAGGCTTAGATTAGTTTAGTGGAAAATCCTCTCTCTCTATTTTCTTCACTTTCTCTCTCTCTCTCTCTCTCTCTCTCTCTCTCTCTCTCTCTATCTCTATTTTCATTCTCTCTCTCTCTCTCTCTCTCTCTCTCTGTGTGTGTGTGTGGAGTGTGTGAGTGAAAGGTACACATGCTGAAGAGTAGAGAGAAACATGCGCGCACACACACACACACATGCATGCACACACACATTCACATTCAGACACACACAATGTTTCAGTCATTAAGTGGAATAAAAGATTTTATGGAGTCAATATAAGAATGAGAGAGAGAGAACAGACATTCAGAGATAGAGATAAAAAGAGAGGACAGAGAGAGAGAGAGGGAGGACAGAGAGACAAAACAGATAGAGAAAAGGGCTAAAACAGAGAGAGAGAGAGAGAGAACAGAAAGAGAAAGAGAGGGGGAACAGAGAGAGAGATAGAGAGAACGCTGTTGCTGAAGAGGTGGAGCACTCTCTCTCTCTCTCTCTCTCGCTCTCTCTCTCTCTCGCTCTCTCTCTCTCGCATGCTCTCACTCCGCTCTCAGTCTCGCTCAGATCCGGTGAATCCTCGTGCTGGTCTTCAGCTGCTGGACTTCTTGTTGTTGTTCTTGTTGTTGTTTTTGTTTATTTCGCTGGTGGACTTGTTGTTGTTGTTTGTTTATCGCGTGGACCTGCTGCTGCTGGTGTTTATGTTTATCTGGCCAGTGTAGAATGGGACTGTCCGGTTTGATGCTGTGTTACTCTCTAACACTGCTGACTGCTAACACTGTCCAGCTGAGAGAGGGGAAAGATGGACAGATCGGCCGGGGAACGAGTGAGGATGGAGGAAGTGTGCAGCGGAGAGGGAGATGGAGCGGAGGAGTCGATGGAGGAGGGAACGGAATGGACAGAGCAAACGGAGGACTGAAAGTGCCGTCTATCAGGACGTCCAGTGCGGCTTTAATTGGAGACTCTGCTCATAGTCAGGCCAGAGTGCTGTGGGCAGGACACAACAACAGTGTGAGTACTACACACTACTACGCACAACTACACACAACTATACACAGCTACACACTGAGATACACACTCACTCATTACATACAATACATAATACACAAATAGTGCTGTGGGCAGGACACAACAACAGCGTGAGTACTACACACAACTGCATACTACTGCACACAACTACACACTAGCATACACAACAACGTACACACTCACTCATTACACACAATGCATAATATGCAGACAGTGCTGTGGGCAGGACACAACCGTGTGAGTTCTACACCCTACTACACACAACTACACACTAACTTACACACTCACTCATTACATACAACACATAATACACACAGAGTGCAGGACACAACAACAGTGTGAGTACTATGCAACTACACACTAACATACACACTAACACGCACACTAATACTAAATCACTACACACAAGACAGTACAAACGGAGTGCTGTGGGAAGGACATAACAACACTTCACCACCATACGTAGCACACACACACACACACACACACACACACACACACAAACACCCACCGACTACAATTAATGTGGGTACAGTGTGAATAAAATATGTATAAGTGTGTGTGTGTGTGTGTGTGTGTGTGTGTGTGTGTGTGTATGTGTGTGTGTTGTTTTCTGATGTGTTTTTTACTATTCAACTTTTGGGCAGTGCTTCATTTGCAAATTAATTTGCATATCTGGAATATAATGACTTTAAACTTAATGAAATGACAAACACAAACTGGAATAAATGACCGTTTAACTGTCCAGCTCTGCTTACAGCAGCTCACTGAATAACATAGTGATGAATGCTGAGCTGAATTAAATACGTTTATATATTAAATATCCAACAACAATCAGGAGAACTTCTCAGTCTGTCCACAGGGGGGCAGTGTTCCTACATACTGGATTAAGAACTTACATTAAACAGTTATTAAACAGTTAAAATGCTTCCAGGAGTCCAGTGCACCATCCCACGAGTCCCAATTCAGCCCATCGTCCCACCAACCCCAGTCCAGCTCACCGTCACACTAATCCCAGTCCAGTGCATCGTCCACCAGTCCTTGTCCACTTCACCATCCCAGTCCAGCACACCATCCAACCATCCAACCAGTCACTGTCCGGCTCAACATCCCACCAGTCCCAGTCCAGTTCACCGTGCCACCAGTCCCAGTCCAGTTCACCGTCCCAGTCCAGCACACCGTCCAACCAGTCCCAGTCCAGTTCACCGTCCCACCAGTCCCAGTCCAGTTCACCGCCCCACTAGTCCCAGTCCTGTGTGTGTTTCCGTTATAAAGGCCACTGAAGCTGTTTAATAAATGTTAAATAAATCTCGTTGTAACTTGAATGTATTTCTGTCAGATCCAAACACTATTGTACTGAATGTATTGCGCCCTCTAGTGTTCAGGGTGAATGTTAATTGAGCTGCCTCACTCGAACAGATTTTACTTCTTTATCTTAATAAAAGATGAATAATATGAGTTTAATGGCTGATTTATTGTATGATCGGGTACATTTTTTTATTGTATGATCGGGTAAATTCATCAGGGTGCTTGTGTAAGCTGTTTTGGCTAGCCCACTCCTGCTGCTTCCTCTACTGTGTGACCTCCTGCTGGATGGTGGTTTGCCTGGTATGGTGGTTTTGGGGGTCTTTTGTGTTATTCAGCAGTTACTCATTCATTAAGTAGTATAATATTTTAATATAGAGAGAGTTGGAAAGACTCTGTATCTCTGTTTGTAATGTTTGTGACATAATTTAAAAGTACCTGTTGATATTTATTGGACCAAAAAACAAATGACCAAAAATGACTTTTAAAGTCCACTGACTGGCATTAAAAGTAAAGTATGTTGTGTAATTCTCCTATAAAGTTCTCGTTTTGGAGATATGGGCTTTTGAACAGCCATTAAGTTCAGGTTTTATACAGCTTGATATAATTTCAGTTGTTTGAGTGTTTGGTCTGTCCACTCTTTACCTTCATTCCAGGTTCCATTCCTCTCAGGAGACTCCCTTTCACACACCTCCAAAGTTCAGTCGTGGAAGCTGGTTCAGCATTTTCAGCTTCTTCTCACCAACCAGATAACCCCAAACACATTCAGTGGTGTTGAGGTTCTGGGGTGGTCAGTCCTATCTCTCCTTTTCTCAGTGAGGAGCTTCTTGAACAGCTACACCTCCTTTCAGACCTCCATAGTGTTGAGGAGGTGTCTTCTCACAGTGGAAGGATGGACAGAAACACCTGTGGATGTTCTCAGATCTGAAGCAGGAGTGGAGCTTGATGTTCTCCTCTCTCTCAGAGATGAAAACTTTAAGTGTTGTTTATCTGACGTGGACAGTGTAGGTGGGTCTACCAGGACTTCCAGGTGGTTATTAGGAGCCCTGATTTTTTTTATTGAACTTACATCTGATCGCCTCACAAACGTCTTCTGAAAGATCGTAACTTACACTTATTGGATGTTGTTAGGGGCAGTTAGCACGCTTGCCTGGAGAGGTTAGCAGCCCTATCCATGGTGCATGGGGAGCCGTTGCGTGTTAGGTGCCCTGCTCAAGGGCACTTCAGTCGTGTCCTGTCGGCTCAGGGGATCAAACTGGCCTTTCACAAGGTCACAATCTTCCGGTCACAAGACTGCCCTAGAAAACCCCAAGTTGTAGGTATATGTGTGATGTGAATGGGGACATCAGGCACAATGATTAGCTTTTTTACATTTTATTAATTTAGATCTTTTATGATCAGAGTGTGATATAACAGTTTAGTCACATGACTAACACATCAGACTCTATCCAAAGGAGTTTATTGGTGTCTGGTCAGACTGTTTTAGACAGCTCAAAAATGTCCTACAGCTCTGCTCCTACTGTCATTCTGTGCCCCTCAGCCTGCGTGTGTTTTAGTGATGCGCCCCCAAGGTGGCCAGCAGGGGGAGAGCGAAGTGACTCAGTTGATTGCATTAAAACTCCAGTGTTGAAGTAATCACTGTAGCTATTGCAGGTTCTAGAATGCAGACCAGAATCAGTTGTAAAGAGTTAATTGTACTGAGTTTGGTATTATATCCTGAGTTTGGTATTATATCCCGGGTTTGGGATTATATCCCAAGTTTGGTATTATATCCTGAGTTTAGTATTATATCCTGAGTTTGGGATTATATCCTGAGTTTGGGATTATATCCTGAGTTTGGGATTAAGTGAGTAATGATAAAACTCCATATTATTAATTATAAAGGTCAGGAGACACAGTTGGGACGAATGGCTGGTGGTGCTCATGTTTGTTTCGTCAGTGTAGTATATGTGTGTGTGTATGTGTACGTGTGTGTGTGTACATGTGTGTGGGTGTGATATTGTGTCTCAGTAATAAATCAGGACTGATTTAAATTTGATGTTTTGACCATTTGTATATTCTGCTGATCCATGCCGAACTGACCCTGACATAAAAGGAGGCTGACGACGGCTCTGTCAGAACAGCTGAAGGTGTGTGGTGTGGTGTGGAGTGTGTTTGGGTGGGGCAGGTGTGTGTGGAGTGTGTTAGGGTGGGCAGGTGTGTGTGGAGTATGTTAGGGTGGGGCAGGTGTGTGTGGAATGTTTTAGAGTGGGGCAGGTGTGTGTGGAGTGTGTTAGGGTGGGGCAGGTGTGTGTGGAGTATGTTAGGGTGGGGCAGGTGTGTGTGGAATGTTTTAGAGTGGGGCAGGTGTGTGTGGAGTATGTTAGGGTGGGGCAGGTGTGTGTGGAATGTTTTAGAGTGGGGCAGGTGTGTGTGGAGTGTGTTAGGGTGGGGCAGGTGTGTGTGGAGTGTGTTAGGGTGGGGCAGGTGTGTGTGTGTTTATAAGATAGGTGAGTAAACTGAACACTGCTGCCGTATGGGCCTGCAGATCCTCTGATCCTCGTTATTAAAGTGCAGTAACTGTTTAACGGGTCTGCAGTCGTGTGTACAGGCTGCACTCGTCTGTAAATGGAGGAGATGATGGATAACTGTCCTCTGCTGCATGCACCCGTTCGTGCGTGTGTGTGTGTGTGTGTATGTGTGGAGCTCTGCGGTGCTATTTTGGCTGATGCCATTCATGCAACTTTTACTGAGCTGCATGAGTGATGATTTTAGAGACTGCGACAGCAACACGCTGCCACACACAAACTCACACACACACGCAAACACACACACACACACACACATATATTTACATGCCGATATAAAATTCATGACAAACATACACGTTCACTAACACACATGTGCTGCTTATGTTAATATATACTGATACATTTATATATGGATTTATGACTATGTATTTACAGGCGTGCAGCCGAGTTGGCACTACTGCTGCAGTCAGTTCTCCACTCTATGCCACTCAGTTATTGCAATACATTTCACTCTTATTTCAGAATTTCATTATTCTTAATTTACTTTCACCTGCCGAACTATTGTTATGGTCTGTCAGTATTTTCAGGGTAATAATAATCTGTTGAATTAAAATTCCACTGAAACCTCACGCATAATTCATCATCATCATCATCACTGTATTTATATAGCACCTTTTGCTCAGGGACACTTTACATTCAGAGATTTACTAAAGTAAGAAAATCATAGTCAATAATAAATAAAACAACACACGCAATCCATAGTTCCCACGGCTAGTGGGGGAATTCCCCAGACCCCGGTACAGAGTTACACTGCAAATTTGGAAAGAGTCTTGAGGGCCAGGAATGCCCTCAAAGGGAAGCGTTTTCCTGCAGCTGAACACCAGCAATCCAGTCAGCCACATTAAATATTTATTCCTATATTAAGAAATATGGACGTATCAATATTTGATCTTCTTTTAAACAGCATCTGTACATGAAGGTGATGTAATTACATCGTCTTTGCAGAAACAATGATAATATTTGACTTTCTCCATTCTCGTTCCAGAACTCTCCATTTCCTTCTTTTCAGCCATTCCTCGGTGGATTAACTGAAATGTTTTGGGCCATTGTCTTGCTCATGGGCCACTTCCATTTTAGCTTCAGTGTTTGGACAGATGGTCTCACATTTTCCTCCAGCTCCCTCTGATTCAGTAAAGAATTCATACTTGATTCTCTGAGGAAGAGCTTGGACGACCCTGAAGCCGCAACGCAGCCCAAACCACAACGCTTTCACCGCCATGCTTCACGGCTGGTATGGGGTTCTTCTGCTCAAACACTGTTTGGTTTATGCCCAACATGTCTTCTATTACTGAGCCCAGCTAATTCAACCTTGGAGTCATCTGACACTCACACTGTTCCAGAAGTCCGGGTCTTTGTCCATATGAACTTTAGTGCCCTGATGTTTACTTTGACAGTGAGCGTTTCCTGCTAGCACGTCTCCCATGAAAATCAAAGTTGTGCGTCTATTTCTAATAGTAAATCTACTTTGACATTAACTGCGGTGAGGGCTGCCTGTAGGTCTTTAGGTCTGCTGAAATTGCTAGGATGGCCTGACCTGCCTATGCTGAACGATTCCTAACTGTTGCAAGATCATTTTAAATCCCTCTCAGACTCTCAGACAGAATCTACAACCTTCTTCCTGAAAGCCTCAGAGAAGCTCCCTGGACCTCGCCATGGTGACACCACTCATGTCAACAATCAGGATTACACCCAAACTTAACGTCTGAGGCTCCTCCAAAATCCTGATTCTAACTTTATGTAGTAACAAACTAAAGTGTGTAGCGCTGTTGCCTCACAGCAAGAAGGGGCTGGGTTAGATTCCCGAACGGGGTGTCTGGGGTCTTTTCTGTGTGCATATTCCCCAGAGTGGGTTTGGTATGAAATGGTTCGGATGTTCTTTACAAATATAGACATTTTATTTTTTACATCTAAACCACCAGTGAACCTTCATGTGTCTTCTGAGTTTATATGGAATGTTGATGATGGGAAAATCTGGAAAACCTGGAAATAATAAGTTTTCTTTGGGGGACTATTTTACCTCACAGCGCCCTGCAGCATGTATCCCTCCACCATGAATGGAGTTTAAGGCTGAAATCTTCTCCAAACTATCATAAACAGCGTCTCAGACATCAGGCAGCGTATTCAGAACCACCTCATGTAGTAACTTTCTGTGAGGGAGCTTTTAGAGGGGGACGTCTGGTTACCTTCACCACCACTGTGAACAGCTCTGACTTTGTCTAGAGCAAAGCATTTCACACCGAACCAATCTGAACAACTCTGTGTACGTTTAACCATTTAATTATGCAGATTATTCTGGAAAATTCTTCACTGAAGACATAATGTTGAAATAAGGATCCTGCTGAAAGCTCATTTCTGCGTTATTGATGGCTTTAACAAACAAATAACAGATTGTTTACATCCTAATGAGGGAATTATTGGAATGATCAGAGTTTGCTCGTTGTGTTTATCAATCACCAGAAGTTAGGTGAAGTGTAATTTCCTGAAGAGGCTAAAGATAACACACTCCAGCTTCATCAGCAGAAACCTCCTTTCATCAGTTTATCAGGTGAATCTAAACAGCTTCTGCAGATCAGGACTGAATTAGAGAGTAGGAACAGAGGAACTCAGTCTGGTCGTTGCAGGGTTTACTGTGGATGGTCATGTGGTTGAACGTGGATAAATTCTACATCAGTGAGGACAGGTGAAGATAAAAGAGGTATTCCAGAGCAGCTTCTGAGCCCCCTTAGAGGTAAAAGGGGGGGCCTCTACAGGGGTAGGTGGTATTGGACAGGTAAAAGGGTGTTTTGTACAGCTAAAGGGTTATTCTAAAGGTAAGGGGGGTATTCCACAGGTAAAAGGGGGTATTGTACAGGCAAAAGGGGTTTGGTAGAGGTAATGGGGGTATTGTACATTGTATTCCACAGGTAAAGTAGGCTGTTCCACAGGTAAACGGGGTATTCTGCAGGTAAACGGTGCTGTTCCGCAGATAAAGGGTGTATTTTGCAGGTGGCACTGACTAAACAGCAGAGCTGCATTTAAAAAGGCTAATCAGTTAAACCATCAATTAAACTATCAGAGTGATTAAGAATAAGAAAAGGGCCAGAAAGGAATAAAAACAATTAAAGTGAATTTCCTAGGTGCTAGGTGGCTCCTAAAGTGTTGCTTTGTGATTGCTAAGGCGTTGCTAGGCAGTTGCTATAGTGCAAGAGTTGGTTGCCAATGTGGTGGACACGGCAGGGGGACCATGTTTAGGGACCATGAGGACTCTAGTTAGGAATGAATTCAGGACAGCAGCTTTTACCGATCAACAGTTCTACCTTCATGATCTTCTCTATTAACTCCAATCATGGGACAGTCATGGGCTGGAGGTTGGGGAACAAGCCTTGTGACCGGAGGGTCGCCGGTTCAATTCCCGGAACCCACAGTAATGACTGAAGTGCCCTTGAGCACCCAACTACTAATTACCGCCCTAACACCCAACTACTCCCCGGGTGCCATGGATAAGGCTGCCCACTGCTCCAGGTAAGTGTGCTCACTGCCCCCTAGTGTGTGTGTTCACTCCTGTGTGTGTATGTGAGTGTTTCACTTCACTGATGGGCTAAATGCGGAAGACATATTCCTCTGTGTGCAGCACAAATGGCACAAAATGGCCCCAAACTCTCCACTCAGAGAATGACTGACCTCACTTAAAGTAGGAACCCAGTATTACACAAACATCGTCATTAGACTACTTCCTAAATACTGTCCTAACTTTAGGATAAACCCCAACTTTGTGTAACTGCTTAGTGAGTGACTGGCAGCATCACAAGTTCGTCATAACTACCCAGATAGCAGAACATATCAGTCCGCTGGATGGATCAGGTGGTCACCCCACCCCACCCTTGGACCACCCAGATTACTGTCCTGTATACGAGGACTAGCTAGTTTCTGATCTCCTCAAACAGATTTTAATTTTGGAGAAAAAACTAAGACAAATAATAAAAAGGTACTAAGAGTTAAATACTGAGTGACGAGGTCTGATATAAAATAATGAACTCTGCTAGAATTATCACTCATATACCGAAACCTGTAGCAGATACATCCTGATCCGTCCCCCCTGAGAGTGTTAATGTTGATGAAAACAAACACTGCAAATAAAAAATCAGATACTGCAGCAGTAGAGGTGAAGAGTGAGGAGAGCTGACCGTGTGGCAGTTTATTAGGAGGAATAAGGTCAGTACGGCTTGCATGGCATCTAAAGCTCTGGTAACAGGAAACTGCAGACACACCGGTGATCCCCACCCCATCCCTCTTATTACCTTCCTGTGTGAATGTTGATGAAAACTGCTCAGGTAAAATATTACAGTGATGGTGGTGAATAATGAGCAGGCAGAACTGAACGTGGGGCCGTTTATTCAGAGGACTTTAGCACACTCAGCTAAAGCGTAAACAGAAACTGAAACTGGTGAGCGGTGACGCTCTGATAAACAGCAGGGGGCGCTCTGACAGTATTCAGAACTTCCAGTTTATCATACTTTAGATTAGTTTTAATCTTTTCTACATTGGTAACAGGAGCTCACATTTTAACGTTTGTGAGAGGTCTTAAATTCAGACTGAAGACTGGAAGTTTCTGTAATCTAGTTCACCAGGAACAGTGCAGAGCAGCTGGTGAACCTGCAGCAGACCTATACGCATCACCATCAGAACCCTCAAACTCCAGATCAGCTGAGATCAGTAGATTGGTAGATTAGCATTTATTAGCTTTCTGTGCCAAAATATTAGCTATACTGAATAATTTTTTCAAATTTAGAACACATGCGGTTGAATAAAAACATAATAACCGCATGTTCTGACTGAACAAATACATTTTTCAGATTCTACTGGCATGAAAAGCACATCTCCATGTGTCCGTGGAGAACCGGTGAAGAACGAGGCCTGTGGTGCTGTTACTGGAGATGTTTAGTTGCTGGGTGTTATTTTTGGCTGTTTGGCTGAAACCAGTGACTCTGAGCAGAAGCGTCCAGCAGTGTTCCTCTAACAGCTTGGTACAGAAGCCCTGCCTCCTCTCTTGCAGGGTCTCAGGCTTTGTTGTTAGCCATTAGCATGCTGGTTGTGCGTTATAGCTGGGCTGAGCTGTAAAAAACTGAACCTGTGTTTCTCATTCCGGATAAAACAGACAACAAACTACAAACACTTAGCGTTACTGAAGTGCCCTTTCACCTGAAGTGCTGAACAGAGAAGCTCCAAACAGAGGGACAGCGTCTGACAGGAGCCGTCCTGTTCAGCTGGGAAAGTTCAGATAGTGGCGGGTATGTAGGCTGATTGTCGGCTCTCTTACAGGTGATGTGGCTGTGCTGGATGAGATCTGTGGAACACGTTAGTGAACATTCTCTTATTCTCTGCTCATTTAACAGCTGCAGAGTCTCAGGCATGTATGTGTTCCCTCTGCAGACCACTGAGCACACACATCACAGTGTAATTCAGGATATCTGGTGTGAAGTGTCACTGCATCATAATCATGATTAATCATGTTGGGTCCTGATTTGAAATGTCTCGCATATGCGTCATGGCAAACACAGCAAGTGGTCAAATGTCTGAAGGGGTCTCGGACTGTAAGCAGATTAGAAGCCACTGATCTGTACAGGTGTGTGTAATTACATGTTAACTGCTGTTATTGGGACCTTTTTTAAACAGGACCTTTCTGATTATAACAGCTGTGTGATTACCTATGTTATGGACACTCTAACGAGAGTGCTTCATTTGGCTGTTTTACAGTAAAAATCTTACATATAGATTATATCATTTTACATATTGCTCCTTTAAACTGTGCTGCAGTCTGTTTATATTTACACATTGAAGCAGATGCAGCGTAATGGCTCTCATACTGCAGGTCATTGCAAACCTGTTATAATCAGATTAGTCTTGTTGGAAGAGCAGCAAGCGGATGTAAAAACTTTCATTCTATTACATATGTGTAATTAAAACTAAGGCTAGTACACAATAATATTAATAATACATAATGTAATTATTCAATGTGCTGCCCTGCTGTAATCCACGTGTAACAGTGACTACAGAACCTGTAGTTACATGTTTATTGAGCGTATTATTAATACACTTATTTGAGACAGTTAAAGGAGCAGTGTGTAACCTCTAGTGGTGAGGTTGTATATTACAGGTGCTATCAGGCACACTGGTGTTCAAACAGTGCAAAATTACAACATCATTATAACATCAGTCCTGACTGTCCATCTGTGGGGTTTAAAGCTGGAGGAGGTGATTGTGTTGACTGAACTGACTAGATGTCCTACCTACCTGTATAGCTACCTGCCTCTCGACCTGCCATACATGCTCTGCAGGTGTGCTGGTATTAGCGCTTGTGTGGGGTCAGCCATACGGCTAAGCGTTAGGTGTGAGTGAGCTAGCTGTGTGTATCTTGTATGTAATCTGTCTGCATTGTAGTTCTAAGCTGTGCTGTTTGATGGTATTGGGGCGTCTCTGTGCTGCACGGTAAGTACTTCAGTCTCAGCTTCACTTCTACAAGGACTTTTATGTTGAAGAGCCTGAATACAGGGAGGGTTTAGGTTTAGTTTCTAGATGAGGGAGACCAGGAAGTACGACAGGACGTATGGATTCACAGCAGCTTAAGCGGTGTGACTGGAATGGAATGTTGTCGTTTATGTTCTCTAAGTGAAGGGGGCTGAAGGTACTGATGATGCTCCTTTGTGGGTTCCACCCGTCACAGTTTAGTTCCTTTCTACCTGAGAGTGTACACGTCTCCATACAGCCCTAATTAGAGCCAGACACCAGATATCATCTTCTGTGTGTGTGTGTTTGGGGGAGTACATCTGTGTGTGTATATCTGTATACTCCCCCACCACACACACACTCAAATGATGATGTTGATCTCTAATTAAAGACACTCCAGTCCGCTCCTTACACTGTCAGCTGTAATAAGGGTAAGTACAGGCAAACTGATGGTTATTTAAGATGGTGCTGGCTGTACAGGTGTTGTGCCTTGTGCTCCACAGGACCGAGTAAAGCGCAGTACTTCTCCGTCTGCGTTATATCACCTGCAGGGGTCTGATCACATCCTGAAGCAGGGATCCTAAAGCAGATACAGCGCAGCAAGCTGGACCCTGTTGTGTTTAAACAGGAGCTGTTCTGATTTTCTGGTGTTTCTCTTTCCTCTACTGCACTGTAGCTGTTTGTGGCTTTAAACTGAAAGTTAAGTTAAGTCCAAAGACAGAGTGAGCGAGCTGACCAATCAGAGCGCACTGGGCTGATCAGGAGGCGGGGCTTTAAGACACAGGAGCTCTAACAGAGTGAACCTTCTATTCTGAGTTAATACAGATGTACAGTATGAGGAAAAAAAGCAGTGTTTTGGCAAAACTGAAGCATGTCATTCTATTCTAGCAGAACCCAAACATGCAATTCTCAGCACTGAAGATCAGCAGAACCGGTTCTCTTTACCTGCTTACAGGTGGGGGCTCATCCGGGGCCTTTAATTAACATTGTTAAACAACAGCAGCCACGCTTACGGTAGAAAGGTATTTCTGTATGTATGTTTTGCTGTGAGTGTTGTATGTACAGGTATTAGCCTGTTAGCATTTAGCGGATATTCAGTGTAATATTCTTCAGTATTTCCTGGTTCTGATTTAGCAATTGGAAAGAGAAAACCGTAACCGGTCTCACAAGTTCATAGCGGTGTAGAACGACACAGTACAGCCCAGTGGAAAAAAGGGGGCTGATTTTAAAATCACTTTCTGATGAAAAGTCAGGACGGTTTAATTTCAGTTTACTGCTAAACATGTGTAGCTTGTGGCTTGATTGATTGATGGATTAATGGACTGATTGATTGATTGATTGATTGTTTGTTTGATTTCTTAAAATGAAATCTTGAAATGAAATAACAGAGTCAGTGAGCTGTTTTTACTAGTATCCGGGATTCATAAAGTGATTCCCTTTCTGCTTTCAGGGAATTCTGTGCTGGGCTGGGATTGGCTGTGAATGACACTGTATTAGTTACCTAATGATCTACAGCCCACCAGCATAAACAGTTTACTGTATTTTAGCTTTTAAATGTAAAGGAGAGTCAGTTAGTGCGGATAAGGAATGTAAGTCTAGTTTAGTTTAGTCTTATGGTTACTTTTCTCTATGCACAGTTTAATATACAAACATAGATAACACATTATATACCATGCAGGGAGGACAAAAAAAGTTACATTATATGTTTAAATTGCTTCCTTTAATGTTCTTAGCTTGCTTAAATTTGTTTGTTGTTATTTATGGTGATTAAATATTGTTTCTATATATATATATTTTTTTTCCTTTATCAATCCCTGTTCACTGGGAACGCTCAGCTAGATTGAAAATGAGGGTCACCCTCAATGTACCTCAGAGTCAAAATAAAGGTTGATTGATTGATTGATTGATTGAATGATGAAGCATATGATCGCTGTCCAAAGAAACACAAGTATCTCCAAAATGTCAACTTTACAGGAGAGGCCAAAAACCTCATTTAATTCTAATGTATGTCAATAGAACCAGACTTTTTTCCAAGCAGTTTTGGACCATTTCTGTTGGTCCATTCATCATGAAACTGTCATACAGTGTAAACAGCAGCTGCTGTGTTCAAATGATGCATAAAAGTAAATATGGACAAAAATGGAGATACATGTTTTTCATTGCACAGTGACGATACATAGATGTATGTATGTATGTGATAGTATATATAAATATGAAATTGTGTAATGAAATAGCCATATTAACCGAATTAACTCCTGAGCATTGATGATAATTAGTAATGATAAGTGACACAAATAAAGCATGCCAATAAAGACAACAACACTCAGAGAAACAGCTGTGATACAGTGTTTAAACACCCGTTAAAACATGTTTTATAATATAGACTGAAGATCTGAAGGCTGGCGAGTTCAATATTCAGAATTTTCTGGAAAATAATTCCTGAACTGCTCTGGAATGTCCCTGTCACCTGAGTCTATCTGATATATAGAAACACAAAGTAGAACAATATTAATATCAAAACATCAAACATCATTACCATCAAAACCTGAAAAAGGAGTGAATCGATCTGACCAGGTCTCCGTACTAACAGACACACACGTTTCCGGAGGACCAAATTCTGTGAGCAGCAGAAAAACTTCTCACCCAAACCGTATTAAATCAATACCAGCAGGAAAGAAAACATCAGCACCAAAGTCCACAGTACAGCCTGTGGACTTTAAAGCAGCATAAAGAATAAACAATAGTGTTTTCTACAGCACCTCCACCTGCAGGACACACCAGTCTAAACCCGCATGACCAGTACAGTCTTTAACACACACAGCACACACAGTGGCAGGTTAGCGGTGTCAGATTGACCTCTGTTTGTGATTATTAATGAGACTAAAAGGAAGATTTATACCAGACTGGGCTTTTATCTTCAGTATAAACAGGTCAATAAATACGGTAAATAAGTAAACGTCGCACCACAGCAGGACAGGTTGAACTATATAGAGTTTATATACTGAATAAACTGAATCATCTACAGTGATTATTAGTCTCCCTCAGTTTTAAAATCAGTCAGTTCTGTTTCCGGAGAGCCGCCCTGTCATTTCTGATCGTACCACCTTTTTCATCTAAAGTTTACACATCTAAACTAACACAAAAGATACTGTACACACAGATCGCCTTCGTGTTGTACCGATTTCCAGATTTCTTCTCTTAGATTTGACGATGTTGCTGAATGCGGGATCAGTGACCGTTCCTCTGAACCGCAATATTTCATTCAGCTGAGATCATCATTCTGCTGCCTAAAGGGAAATTTTATATTTTGATTTCAACAAGAATTGAACACATGCCAAACACCGTGTTCTTGTTGAAATCAAAAAATAAAATTTATCCAAATGTAACAGTTTATAAATACACCTCTCGGTGCAACTTAGACACATCATCAGTGATGTTACCTGGGGTCAATGGTTGTTTCGGGTCTTTCAACATCATACACCCTCGCCCAGGCGACCCAGTCAGGGGTGATCAGGCCCCGGCTTGTGTCTAAGTAGCTAGTAAGTCCACGGGTGTCCCCTCTTGATCCACAGCCATCTTGACGCTCTCTCTGCAGCATCTATGATTTTCCCGATGGCTTTTCTAGTGTGCAGACCTCTTATCCCTAACCTTTTGAGAGCCCTACAGAGTGACTGACCTGCAAATTGACCTGCGATTACTCTATATAATAAGGTTAATCGGATTATATTATAATTACCATCATTATTATCAGTTATCAGTATGGTGACCGTATTGGTGACGCTGGTGTTCAGTATCTGATGTCCACAGTTCAGTAGAGCTTGTGCACTTTCTAACAAGCTCAACCAGATATACAGACTACCAGGCTCCTCACCTGCTGTCTTTAATCACACAACCAGTTGACGTTAAGCTTAAAGCTTCTTCACCGAGCCGTAAAGTCCGCTAGTCTGTGCAACCCCAGTGATGAAAGGTAGAAATAAGCTCACCGGACAAAAATGATTTACCTGTGACTGAAACGTAGCTAATACCGTGTAACACCTCCACCCGCACCAATAACAGCTGTGACTGGATTTGGTATGTACTGGACAAGTTTCTGGATGTAGGCCACATCAATGTTCAGATAGTCTTACATCAAAGAATTGGTCAGTTGATCCAGATTTGGTGGATGCCTACAATTCTGTGCATAGACTGGGATTTTAGCCACTGCTGGTAGACCCGTATGACCGTACGCTTCCATACACCTGCAGATTCAGCTACTTCCTTCACACTATGGTCTTTGGCACACCCAAATGCAGTCACTCCTTTTAGCCAATCATTAACATCTGCTCTGGAGCCATTTTCCACACATGGAACGAGACATTCCCTGCACTGTAGCACCTCTTCCCAATCTATGATGATAATTACAGTATATTATAATAATTACAACGTGATAATTACATTATAATTATCATCATTATTATCAGTCATCAGTACCAGAACACCTTTCTACACTGACTCCCCTGACCAACTGCCAACTGACCCAGGAAGCTGAACATGCGAGAGAGACGGAGGGCCTCTGAGAAATCCAGAACAGAGTGTGGACACGCCCTGCCAAGGAGTCGTAGCTAAATTACAGCAGGCAACTGGACATCATGATCACAGAGCATGTTTTGATGTGGGTAGACGTTCGGGCCTCATGCTTCGCTCTCGCTTTGATAGGATTGATGCTTTCTTTCATTTGTGTGAAGAATTGTGCGAGCGATTGGCCGGAGGAAGAACGCGAGGAAGAATGGGGGTCATTAATTCAGCGCGAGCTTACAGAGCGTGCCCGAAGGCCAGCGCTGCTTCTGACGCTTTTCAGATTGGACTGTTTAGAAACAGGCAGTGCTGAGGGTTGATGAGACTGTTCCGCAGCAGTTCAGAGGGAGCCCGCTCACGTGTACCTAGAACCGGCTTGTCTGCAGGAGGAATTGCTTGGAAACCGGCTGCAAGGCTCACACAGGAGTCGGGGCAGCCGGTGTTACTGGAGCAATTTAAAAGTAGTGTGCTGAGCGATTTGGTGGTCCGTTTGAGTTAGAAGAAGAAGAGGAAACAAGCAGGGCCGCTGGGCTCGCCGACAATTATGTGCTGTCACATAAAGCAGCGTGGCATGAGGGACCCACCGGGGGGATTAATCCACACAGAGACGAAAGGAAAGCACAGCATGGCACAGGCCAGAGCGACTGGTCATCTGCTAGATTACCTTCCGAAGGGAGGCCTTCTGAGCGGGTGCTTTTGTCTGAAGTCATTTTCCGCTATTATGGAAGGTCCGTCACGTTGGCCATCTCTCCTAAAACAGCATCGGCTTAGCGATAAAGCTTCTCCGTTGAGAATGAGACGTAGTGCCAGGTGAGGAGGCATTCGATTGAGGAAAGTTGTCTCCAGAGGAAGAGGTTCCCCTGTTTATCAGAGCTCCGTGTCTGGAGCGTTCGCCCCCATCACTCAGGGACCCCGTCAGTGTGTAGTGGAGCAGCTCAGTCATTACTGTTAGCCCGAGTGATTGATCCACCGGAAGCTGCAGAAACAAACAACTCCCGTCTGATTAAAGCTGCTGGAGGAGACTATGGATCCATCTCCCTTTAAAGAGTACACCTCACCGTCATGGGCAGCGGTGGAAATATCACCATAGCTCTATGTGTTATTGTGATAAATGATGTCATAACATGCATATCAGAATCTTTTATCACCGAGAACAAGCTGTGCAGGGAGCTTCTCTCAGTGCACAAATGAAATAATGTGCCAGACTGACAGAGGAACTGTAAAATAGGTGGTGGGTCCAGTCACGCTGTAAAGGCCAGCACACAATGGACACTGTAGTGTAGTGTAGCGTCACATACCATTACGTAACAGAGCAGTACCACAGGAAACCAGCAGGGGGAGCCGTTAAAGACGGGTTAATTTCTACACTGTGCTGGTATAAAATGAATGTAACAAAGTATTCAGCATCGCTGACTTCACACTCTGTATCAGTTACTACCTCTTCCCTCTGACTGTTTACCAGCTGAAAGATACGAGCTATAAAAGGCACGGCTAGTAACGTCAGACCGTTAGCATTAGCCTGTGTATCTAAAAGATTGGCTGCCTTTCTCTGTGTAGATTTCAGCAACATGTGATCTACTGTGTCTCTCTGTGTCTCAGTATGGCTTTAATTTAATGTAGTGATGGTGAAATGCTGAGGGGGGCGCTGTGACGCATTGAGGAACTGAACCGTGCTGCCATGCATAACTCCATTAAAACAACGGCTTCGAATTTTGGACACTGTGTTATTGTAGTGTCCAGGAAATTGGTGACACTGCGATGTTCAGTATCTGATGTCTAAATTCTGGAGATCAGCGGAGAAATGTTAGAGCGAAGACTCCACAGGTTAGTAGAGCTTGTGCACTTTCCAACGAGCCCTGGATCTCATTATTAGCCTCCAGGAAACCAGATATTCAGACTCCAGAATCACCAGGCTCCTCACCTGCTGTCTTTAATTACATGATCAGCCGACATCAAGCTTAAAGCTTCTTCACCGAGCAGTAAAGTCCGCTGGTCTGTGCAACCCCAGTGATGAAAGGTAGAAATAAGCTCAACGGACAAAAAATGAGACCCTTGTGACTGACCTAATAACATGTACCGAATAGCATGAAAAATAGCTGTGATTCAAAATGCCATGGACTGGACTAGGTTCTGGATGTAGGCCACATCAGTGTTCAGACACTCTTACATCACAGAATTGCGCAGTTCATTGGTTAGTTGGTCCAGATTTGGTGGATGCCTTCCCTGGCACAATTCCGAGGAGAATTCCCTGTAGACTGGGATTTGTGCCACTGCTGGTAGACCCGTATGACCGTACGCTTCCATACACCTGCAAAAACTGTCTTCACACTATGGTCTTTGGCACGTTGTAAATTTTCTTGTGACTTTGATTAGGTATCATTTGTAAACCTGATGGTCCTTTCACGGGATGGTTGCTTTCCCGGGACAGAACTTGCAGTCCTGTGGAAGTGTTATCAGCAGTGCTATATGTGGGGACTGCTCGAGACTGCATTCTGGACAGCATGCTGGAACCAGAGCTCAATAAACTAACATCACATCCAGAGTGGTCTCCTCTCTTTAATTGACCCCAAAAGAAGGAATTACAGCAGGCACGCCCAAATGCAGTCGTTCCTTTTAGCCAGTCATTAACATCTGCTTTGGAGCCATTTTCCACACATGGAACGAGACATTCATTGCACTGTAGCACCTCTTCTCAATCTATGGATCACGTCACTCACACCCCGCAGGGATTTATAGCCCCATCATCCTCGTGCAGTGCCATCTACAGGAGGCTGAATGTACTACCATCTTAAATATGCAAGGTGATTTTTGTCCGGTGAACTTCCTATGTGCATTTGAAATATGAGATCCTTGTGACTGAAAGGTACCTAATAACATGTACCGAACAGCCTCCTTGAGCATGAAAAATGTAAAAAATTTTAATATCATAAGTGACATCACTTCACTAAAATACCAGACTCCTGTATCCTGAAAATATTATTGTGACGTGAAACTGCACAGCCGTAGACGGAAACACTCCTCCCTCTTTGCCCCTTAGCAGTGCTAGCTTACTCCCGGGATATCATTTGACTGGTGTCCTAGTCCGCATAACAACATCAGAGAGTCGTGTAGCTTTTGAATTTAAAGACGCAGAGCTGGTTGAGTGAGAATATCCTGAGGCTTTCCCATCTCACTGTGCCAAAAGGGCAGTTAGACCTCAATGCGGCTGCGGAGGGAGCACTAATTTGAGAGAGCTGACAGATTCCTCTCTAAATTATGTGCAGGCTTAGACGGACTCCAATTAAATCGCTAGCTTCTGATTGAGGAACAAAAGAAAGATCCTGCGTTGGCCTCATTTAGGGAGACGGCTGCTCCTCTGGAGGAGAGTAGATAGATGGCAGCTGGGGTTTTACCTGAATGAGGACGAGCTAATGCAAATGGGGAGTGCCCCCCGGTCACCCTGATGTGGCTGAACAGATTGTTTTGCTACTGTAGGGAAGTTTGGAGTTCGGCCCCTGATCTCATTCCAAGCACGTTACACCACAGGGAACGCTGTGCGCTGTTTTCTGGCTTATGCTGCACCAGTGTGGCTTATTGGGTGGGAAAACTCGATCGGAACACGCCGGTCCCCCTCCTCCTTTTCTCCTGTTTGAAAGTCCCTGTAGAGTCGCTACCCAAACCCAAGAAAAGAAATTAATTTCTTCCTCATTATTATGGACGTTCCGACTCTCTTTCCAGAAGCTATTCGCATACGGAAAATTAAAGCAAGATCGGTCCTCTATGCATAGCTTAGCGTCTCCGCTCGACTCGGCTCACCCAAAGATGTGTAATCAGACAGCAGGTCCAACTTTGTCTTGGGAGTTTTTCAGGAAGTTATGCATGAGCATTGCTCAAATCATCTCCTCTGCATACCATTCTGGGTCCCAGCGGGGCTTCGGAAGGTGCCATCAAACCTGGAAATCTATGATGAAGGCTTATTGTGCTCCCTGGTGATGGCGGAGCTGCTTTGCCGTTCCTGCTGTTTGCTAGAGACTCAGTTAATGATTCTACAGGCTTTACTCTGAATTGGCTTCCGAGCTGTCTGAGTTCAGCTCTGCATCCTGATGTCGAGACCTGGTTTATGAACGTTTGGAGATGCGTCAGGATAACTATTCTTTTTTTAAACCAGTGCTTCTCGGGGCTCCCGGCATGGTCTGTACTTTAGCTCAGTCCCACCTCTCAACTCACCTGAACCAGGACGGTATGAAGGCCTAAAGGCACTTTCAGTGAACAGACTTCAGTTTATGCCTCAAATCTCCTTAAAACTCCATAAAGGCTGTTTTGTTCTGAAATGTACCGCATTTATAATTTTAACAGTATCATAAAAAATGTGGAAATATAAATATAGTCAAAAATGAAATTGAAAATGCTTTTAAAATTTTCAAACAATGAAAGTCCATGATTTTCTTGTGTTTATACTGTATATGACATTTATATGACTTCTTTTTTATTCTTGTATTAATAATTTGATTAATGTTGATCTCTTAACTCTTTTTCTATTTTCTATTTTTTCTATTATTTCTATTGATGTATTGAAGTATAGAAGTGTACTCATTAGTGTAGTAGGTGAAGTATAGAAGTGTACTCATTAGTGTAGTAGGTGAAGTATAGAAGTGTAGTCGTTAGTGTAGTAGGTGAAGTATAGAAGTGTAGTCGTTAGTGTAGTAGGTGAAGTATAGAAGTGTAGTCATTAGTGTAGTAGGTGAGGTATGGAAGTGTGCTCATTAGTGTGGTACGTGAAGTATGGAAGTGTAGTCGTTAGTGTAGTAGGTGAAGTATAGAAGTGTGCTCGTTAGTGTAGTAGGTGAAATATAGAAGTGTACTAGTTAGTGTAGTAGGTGAAGTATAGAAGTGTACTCGTTAGTGCAGTAGGTGAAGTACAGAAGTATGCTCGTTAGTGTAGTAGGTGAAGTACAGAAGTGTGCTTGTTAGTGTAGTAGGTGAAGTATTGAAGTGTACATCTCTTAACTCTTTTTCTATTTTCTATTTTTTCTATTATTTCTATTGACTATTTCCAACATAAATGACTGAAAAACAGGCTGAACACTGAGATCAGATTCAGTAAAACTTATAAACACAGAGCAGAAGCTGAAAAATCTGTTTCAAACATCAGATTCATTTTTATTTTAAACAATTGAAGGTTTAAACAAGTAACATGAAATACTACATTAATGTATGCATATAAATAAATGCTAGGTTTAAAAGTGTCCTGGTTATTTAATCTTCAAGTTTTAACTTCAAAGTAAACAATCAATAAAGCGCAGATTCTCATTTCTTAACTTAGTACTCAAAATTCAACTTTGAATTATATGAAATTTTGATGAACTGGAGTTTTAAGCAGCCTGAACTACTCTGACTGATAATCCCGTATATTCCAGTATAACGGTATTGTGTGTGCTGTATTCTGTTGACTGTACTGTTTACAATAATATTAAAGGTGACGTCGGTCCAGTTACCGACTTTATTAACCCAAACAGATTTTACAGTGTACATACAGAAAATCATATGTTGTTGTTTTGCATGAAAAACACCTGAGTGCTTTAGAACTGGTGTTTATCAGGACAAACCCAAACGCTGAGCGTTCTAGCATGATGTTTTATATTTAAACTCGTTTCTTGTTTGGTTTTAGTTTCACTTAATGATCGTCAAGTACAAATGAGACATGAGGAGGAGAACTTCATTGAGGAAATGTCGGTTTTCCACACAGTTCTTCATCTTCAGTTAATAACAGTGTTCCACTGTGGGTTCTACTGACAGGTTGTTGCAGTGAGCATAAGGAAGCTCTTCTTTACGGCCAATACAGATTGAGCGTTAGGAACCTTTCAGAGGGGGATAAACGTGATCAGTTCAGATTAGATTAATGCGGTAACTGACTCGCACACCATAAGGGTCTACAGGGAGCATCTGCACCAGATGTTTGGGTTACGGAGGTGACGGCTCCTTCTCCTGAAGGTTCTCCCTCAGCTGAAGAGCGTAGAGAGAGATTATCATGGTTATTGATTGGAGTGTTATTGACCTCCTGTTCAGGTAGCTCTTACTGTTAATGCTGTTTGATTTTGGAACATGAACATAAAACCAGAGAACAAAGAGAAGAAGTGATCAGGTTTATAATGAGGGAGGTGGTTAGGAGGGTGGCGCTGCTCTAAGACCATCAAACATGTTTATAATCTGAGCAGCAGCTTAAAGTTTAAACTACTAAAGTCTGAAGGTATAGAAGTGTACTCATTAGTGTAGTAGGTGAAGTATAGAAGCGTAGTCGTTAGTGTAGTAAGTGAAGTATAGAAGTGTGCTCATTAGTGCAGTAGGTGAAGTATAGAAGTGTGCTCATTAGTGTAGTAGGTGAAGTATAGAAGTGTACTCATTAGTGTAGTAGGTGAAGTACAGAAGTGTACTCATTAGTGTAGTAGGTGAAGTATAGAAGCGTGCTTGTTAGTGTAGTAGGTGAAGTATAGAAGCGCACTCATTAGTGTAGTAGGTGAAGTACAGAAGTGTACTCATTAGTGTAGTAGGTGAAGTACAGAAGTGTGCTTGTTAGTGTAGTAGGTGAAGTATAGAAGTGTAGTCGTTAGTGTAGTAGGTGAAGTATAGAAGTGTAGTCATTAGTGTAGTAGGTGAAGTATCGAAGTGTGCTCGTTAGTGTAGTAGGTGAAGTACAGAAGTGTAGTCATTAGTGTAGTAGGTGAAGTATAGAAGTGTGCTTGTTAGTGTAGTAGGTGAAGTATCGAAGTGTGCTCGTTAGTGTAGTAGGTGAAGTACAGAAGTGTGCTCATTAGTGTAGTAGGTGAAGTACAGAAGTGTGCTCATTAGTGTAGTAGGTTGGTGCTATAACACCACCTAATTCAAGCTGTTGCTTCAGTGTAACAGCGTGAGAGTCTGTCTCTACAGCCAGTGTGTGATGTGTCTGTTCTGGGCTACTGTAGAAACATGGTGGTGGTAGTCTCTGCTGGAAGATGAGCTGCTCCTATGTAGATATGAGGCTCATTCTAAGATAACCAGAACACAACAATTTGTAGTTACAGGTAATTATACACCAATGAGAAGTTTGGATTTTATATTCCATTGCTGATAATAGATCCACCTTAAATCTTACACACTGATACTGATCACTTGTCACTCTTTTATAGTAAATGATCCACAGATAGCTTGATCAGCAGAGGAGCTGCTCACCACCAAGCAAGGCAGGCAACTGCTCGGGGCCCCAGAACAGTGCTGATCAGCACCCACTGATCCGAATCATGTTGAACTGTGTGCTGCTCTGAGTCCAGGGCGTCACTGCCTGCTCCATTTCCATTTTTCCCTGCTCCCTGTTGGGAACTGTTCGGACCTTATGTGTCCTGCCAGGTGTTTCTGGCTCTGCAGGTGCTCCGACCTCTCCTGCAAGGTTCCAGCGGTAGCTAGGACAAGGAATCCTTCCGTGTGTACTGACTGTGAGGCTGGTTAATGGAGGATTATGGAGGTGACGTGAGGAGTATAAAGAACTTTAAACTGACTTACATCTACATTTTCACTTCTTCACTTTCATCTCAGGCTATTCATCTCTGCTGGGACGTGTAGCTGATACTGCAGCACATTGACCCCCATGTGGAGAAGTGTTGGTGCTTTGTGTGTGCGTTGATAAGTTACACAGAGACTCATTTCTGCACATTTACTACACCAGTACTGTTTATTTACTGTTTGCTTACCTGTTTTTACTGGAAACCTGTACAAAAATTATGATGCATTTTATGTTTTATGCTTTATTTTAAACGGAATAACATATAAACTCAGGAATTCTGGGAGAATATGGACCCTAAAAAGAAATACTGTCATATTAAAGAGCAGTATGTGCTAGATGTGTGTAACGTGTGTACAATATGTGTAAGATGACGTGACATGCGGAATACTCCAAACAATAGGGGGCGACATACCGGCAGAAGGCTGTGGCATCTATAAGGAAATGGCCCCTGCTCCTCAGTTTGCTTAGGTGTTGCTAGGTGGTGGTTATGGTTTACTGGATGGTGCTTACTATGGTATAAGTGTTTGTTGCTAAGGTGTTGCCATGGTTTACAGGGTGTTGAATGGTTGTTAGCGAGTTGCCAAGTGGTTGCTAGGTGTTGTTGGAAATGAATGGGAGTCTATGGGAGGAATGAGGCATGTCAGAACAACAGTGAAGAGTTTGATGTAAAGATTTCAAACAAATGTTTATTCTCCGCCCACTTAGCTCCACCCATTCAGCCTACAGCCATATAGGTCCACATATTCAGCCTACAGCAGTTTTGCTCCACCCATTCAGCCTACACCGATTAGCTCTAAACAGTCTATAGCAGTTTGGCCCCACTGATTTAGCCTACAGCAGAGTAGCTCCACCCATTCAGCCTACAGCAGTTTAGCTCCACCCATTCAGTTTACAGCAGTTTAGCCTCACTTATTTAACCTACAACAGTCAATCAAAACACAGCTCAATTACATATGTCAGTATTAAAGGCAGAGTAAACACAAACAGTCTGTTTGATTGTGGGAGATAAAGAGAGGATGAAATTGATCCTGTGGAAATGAATGATGATAGATTTTAGTTTAGAAACCTGCTGAAACATTATAAGTGGAGCTGAGATAGATAGATAGATAGATAGATAGATAGATCGAATAAATAAATAAATAAATAAATAAATCTGTTGGTCTTGATTCTCTGCTCATGTACAGATCAGAGTGATTATTGCTGTTTCAGTAAATCAGCACTCATATCCTCACTGCTCGCTTTGACGGCTCCAGACGGACAGACTTCTGAAGCACGTGTGTCGATACGTGCGCTTTCTGAGAGTCCTAATGCGGCGGGACGCTGAAAGCTTTGGGTTTTATTCTCTCTCCACAGGGACGGACGCTGTTTAGCTCAATCTACACGCATTCACAGAAAAACTAAAAACAATCAATGGAAATCCATAAATAAGAGGCTGAAAAAGCGGCTGAGTGCTCCGCCGTATTTTCCTGATCGATAGTTTGCCTCCAGCGTCCGCGGAGCTGACATTTTCTCGGAGTGGGGCTCCCGTGGAGTGTGAAATCCGTTCTCCGCTGTAATTTTGTGTTCTTTTGTTTGTCTAGACAAAATAAAGCCGATGCAAATGCGGGAAGCGTCTCTATAGGGGGTGGATTGTAATCAAGGGTGAACACTTAAACGATTTTATCAGCATTTCTACACATCACTCCTGCAGTCTTAGTGCTGGAGCGGCACGGTGAGGACTCAATTACAGCCAATTACACAACATTAAAGAGCCCATATAGTGCATTTCTACTGTAGTTTATTTCACCACCTGAGTAAACAAAACAAAACAAAAACAATTCATGAATCCATTTTTACAGGATTCGTCTCACCCCTTTCATCTTTACCTCTTACAATTACATAAACTGTTACTGTGCCTTTAATGTAAATAACCTCTGTTCTAATTGGCCCTTCTATGTAGCCCTTGTTGTAAGCTGAT
Organism: Semaprochilodus insignis; assembly: GCA_034552555.1. Taxonomy (NCBI): domain Eukaryota; kingdom Metazoa; phylum Chordata; class Actinopteri; order Characiformes; family Prochilodontidae; genus Semaprochilodus; species Semaprochilodus insignis. The sequence continues at coordinate 1,515,500 of CM067483.1, read as the reverse complement.
GGATGGACCTATAAACTGCTGTAGGCTGAATGAGTGGAACTAAACTGCTGTAAGCTGAAAGGATGGGGCTGAACTGCTGTAAAATGAATGGGTGGGGCTAAATGCTATAGGCTGAATGGGCGGAGCAAAACTTCTGTATACTGAGTGGGTGGAGCTAAAATGCTGTATTCTGCGTGTGGAGATGACCTGCTGTAGTCTGACTGGGTGGAGCTAAACTGCTGTAATCTGAGTGGGTGGAAATGACCTGCTGTATACTGATTGGGTGGAGCTAAACTGCTGTATACTGAGTGGGTGGAGGATGTGTTCAGATATATGGTTGTATCATGTGTATGTATTTGCTGCATTGGTTTATTGTTTTAGCCGAGATAATTATAGAATATTTAAATGTGACCCTGTTCTCCTCTAAACCTGATTAATGAGGTTAGTTCTTAAAACATAATCTTTATATTCAGAATATTTTAGTGTTTGTTGAGTCAGGAAGGGAGAGCAGTCTGAGGTAAAATACATATTATGTTAATTACACTATTAATGTTATGTTAATATGATTGATTAGTAGAGAAATTATAAAGTGTAATGAAGTCTGGAGTTAAAGGGAATCCTGCAGAGCGCCGAACAGCCTTTGCTAACACTGCAGGAGATACAACACCACTCACATTAGCATACACACACACACACACACACACACACACACACACACACACACATACACACACACAGGTCTGCACTGAGTTTTTGTCTCAACTGAGAAACATTGATTATAAAAACACTGAAATAATCTTAAATCTGCTCAGTACAGATAATATTTCTCATCATGAGACTGTAAATATATTATTAATTTTATTCAGTGCATTATCCCTGACAGACCATATTTCACATCCAGCACTGTATCTTTAAATAAGGGTATAATAATAATAATAATAATAATAATAATAATAATAATAATAATAACAACAACAACAACAACAACAACAACAAACAACAACAACAATAATAATAATAATTGTTATTATTATTATGATTATTATTATTATTATTATTTGTAATACTGTATATGCTGAAAAAGCTACTATCTATCGTTGTTTTTTAATTCAGTGTTTTTTTCGTTATCAGGATAACAGTCCTCTGTCCCTCCTTTGCTGTAATGACAGTGTGCACTTGGGCTGCATGGACTCCACATGTTTGCGTAAAAGTCTCTCTGCAAGCAGATCTGACCCACCTGAGAGTCATCCCAACATTCCCATTAGTTTTAATAGTGGCCTATTAACGTACAGTAAATATAAAACAGTGTATGTAGCAGGTGTATTTTCCTGCTGTTTATTTCATTGCTATCATTTTTTCTCTCCTGTTTTATCTGATTACATGTTATATTTCAACACTGTCAATCCAAATGACAGAGCCATTCTAAAAGTGGTAGACATACCACTTATACACCCCTCACACACACATGCTCTCACACATACACTCCATACACACACACATACCTAACAGTGTGTAACACCTCCACAAGCACCAATAACAGCTGTGACTGGATTTGGCCTGGACTGGTGTTTCTGGATGTCGGCCACATCAACGTTCAGACACTCTTGCATGAATTCCCTGTAGACTGTGATTTTAGCCACTGCTGGTAGACCCGTACAACCGCACGCTTCCATACACCTGCAGATTCAGCTACTTCCTTCACACTATGGTCTTTGGTATGCCCAAATGCAGTCACTCCTTTTAGCCAATCATTAACATCTGCTCTGGAGCCATTTTCCACACATGGAACGAGACATTCCCTGCACTGTAGCACCTCTTCTCCATCTATGGATCCTGTCACTCACATCCCACATCCCATCATCCTCACCACACAACAAAGGTGACATAAAGCAGCGCAAACCACTCTTGGGTCATCTCAGTTACTTCAGTCCTCCAGAACCTCCAGTTCTTTGTAGTCTCTCTTTTTCCCCAATGTGGAGGCAGGAGGTCAGCGTCCTTCCCTTTTCCCTCTCTCTTCTCTCCCCTCTCCCCTCTCCTCTCTCCTCTCTCCTCTCCTCTCTGATGCCAGGGAAAGAGCCAGGCTAGAATCACCTACAACATGCTGAGGGAAAAGTAGCTACTCCACCTCTCCTCATTTGCAATTAATACATCACATACACATCACTACTACACCACTTATGTCATTTAAACATCATCTATAACTCATTTATACCTCACTTATACCTCACTTATACCTCACTTATACATCGTTTATGTGTGACATTGACAATAGTCTAATTTGTAAAAAGCTGTGTAAAAAGTTATTCAAAATATGTAATAGGTTATTATAAATGTGTAATAGCTTATTATAAAGATGCAATAGGTTATTATAAATGTGTAATAGGTTATTATAAATGTGCAATTTGTTATTATAAAGGTGTAATAGGTTATTATAGATGTGTAATAGGTTATAAAGGTGTAATAGGTTATTATAAATGTGCAATATGTTATTATAAAGTGTAATAGGTTATAAAGGTGTAATATGTTATTATAAATATGTAATAGTTATTATAAAGGTGCAGTAGGCTATTATAAATGTGTAATAGGTTATTATAAAGGTGTAATAGGTTATTATAAATGTGTAATAGGTTATTATAAGTGTGTAATAGGTTGTATGGGGTGTATTTTCCTGCTATTTATTTCATTGCTATCGTTTTTTTTCTCCTGCTTTTATCTGATTACATTTTCACACTTTATTATATTCCAACACTGTCAATCCAAATGACAGAACCATTCTAAAAGTGTTAGACACACCACTTATAAACCCCCTTACACACACATGCTCTCACACATATACCCCATACACACACGCACACACACCACTTTACCACACACACATGCAGCTCTGTGAGTAATTTATAATATAATATTTCTCTATTATAAAGATATGATCAGTGTGGGAGGATGACATTTTCACTTTTTTGATAAGTTAAACTGATTTCATTTCCCATTTCATTCCTTTATTTTCTGTTCTATTACTAACCTTTTCTAATCTTGCTGTGTTCCTGCCCCTCTAACCTTCAGCGCCTGATTTCTCTTTTATTACTCTAATAAATCTGATTCTTCAGGAGGGAATTTACGGCCCAGTGATGTCACCACCACAAACACACAACTTTCACCCTCACAGCATGTCTTAAAGCCACAGTAGCAGCAACAGCCAGAGCACAGGCTGAGTTTAATCTGTACTACAATCCCATAATAATAATAATAATAATAATAATAATAATAAGGTGTTGGTTTAGAGTAAGAACCGCCAACACATATGGTACTTTACACAGGTGCTCTTTACTGAGCATGGAAATCTGCCATCCAGGGCAACTGAACAGCCAGGATAATGGGCCATCAGCAGCAGCAGTCACGCAGCTCACAGTGACCGTACTGACCAGTGCCACTGTCCTGCACAGCACAGCCCCCTCTAAGCACATATACACAGTGTTAGGCTATCAGGAGCAACTATTCACATGAGTTAGGTCCGGCATTACCCATAGTGCTCTACAGTCAGAGGGCCATATGGCCACACCATAGACTTTTAGAATTTTAATATTTTTTAATATCTTTATTAATTTTAATATCTTTATAAATTTGGCCAAGTTACACGGCACCAGTAATATTGTGTACATACAGGTCCTGAGAAGGAATGCTGTGTTCAGAGTATTCAGAGTGCTTGAAGTGTTCGGAGTGTTCTGAGTATGTAGAGTGTGTGGAGTGTTTCGAGTGTGTGGAGTGTTCGGCGTGTTCAGGGTGTGGTTGGTGTGTGCTGGGTGTTTGGCGTGTTCCGAGTACGTGGAGTGTGTGGAGTGTGTGGAGCGTTGGGAGTGTGTTGTGTGTGGAGTGTGTGTGAGCTGGAATGATGGTGGTTAATTTTATTATTGAGAAGTGATTGATTAGGATCAGGCCACTTGCTGTTATTGGTTTTCTGTCCTCTTGGACTCTGCTGAGTGTTATAACTCTTACACAGCAAGAAAGACTTTAGGGTTAAAAACACTATACTATATTCCTCATGCTTATAATTAATAATAATAATAACTGTTATTACTGTTATTAAGTTTTTTGTGGATTTAAAATAGCAGTGGATTTAAGGTGTGAGTGAATGAAAGGTGTTGGTGTTTTTATAAATTTACGGTTGCAAAGAATTTAAGTGAATTTAAGGTAGCAGTAACCCTTCAGTGGCAGAGGATATAAAGTAACATGAGATTTAGCAGTGGATTTAATGTGTTAATGGATTTAAGGTCGTAGTTAATTTAAGGTGGCAGTAAATTCAAGGTATCAATGTACTTAAGCTAGCAAAGGTTTTAAGGTATCAGTGAATTTTCATGGCATTGGATATAAGGTGGCAGTGAATTTAAGGTACCATTGGATTTAAGGTAACTATGACTTTAAGGTTGCAATGTCAGATCTGTACATCCCCTCTTCTCTCTGTCACTTACTCCCAAAATGTTTTGGACACATTTGCCACACATACATACACACACACACACACACACACACACACTCACACACTCACACACACACGTGCACACACACACACACACACACACACACACACACACACACACACACACACACACATTCATACACACACACACTCACACACACACACACATACACACACACGTGCACACACACACACATTCATACACATACACACACTCACATACACGCACTCACACACATACATACACACACACACACACACACACATGCTGAGCTCTTTTTAAACAGAGAGTTCTTTTTCATATCCCTCAGAATATGCAAATCTAGTTTTAATTTCAGTTGAGCTGCATGTTTACTGTCTCAGAGAAAAAAAAACATTCACTACAGTCAGAGGGTTTAAGACACCAGGAGAAGCTCCAGACCAGCATGAGCAGCTGGACATTTAAATGGGGATTTAAATGCAGGATTTGAATGAAAGTTTTGGAGATGAATTACTGGATTCTGGATAAAGATGGATGAAATATTTCTGGACTCAGACAGTGAGAGCGGCTGACCAGTCTGATGTGTGAATCATGTCACTGTTTTAACCCTGGTGTTGCCAGACGAAGCCTAATGCAGGTTGATAATAGTAGGATTTGGGCTGGTTTTGGAGTTTGATTACTGTCTGGTAAGGGTGGTCTTAGCTGGATTATCTGACCCTGGTCAGTGAAATGAGCGTATGCTGGCTGCCCTGATGTGTGAATCATGCCACTGTTTTTAATCCCTTGTGTTTAATATGAAGACTAAAAGTAGAGTAATAATATATTGGTAGTGAGAAGACTTTGGAGCAGGATTGCTGCCTGGTAAGGGTGGTCTTAGCGAGATTATCTGACCCTGGTCAGTGAAATGAGGAGCTGGATTGCTGGCTGGTGGGTGGTCAGAGGTGGGTGAAATCACACTGGTCAGTGAGATAAGGGTGATGTTTTTAACCCTTTGTTAGAGAATGAAAGCTAAATGCAGATACCTAAAATCAGGAATTTGGATTTTGCAAGCCAAGTATCTCACTGATGGTGACTCCACAGCTTGATGTCTGCTGAATGTTCTTATATGTGACCGTGTCTGTATTTTGTGTCATTCTGAAATTAGGAAAGCTATAAGACAGCTATGCATGTTGCAAAATGTTGCTTATAGTTCTAAGTGTTCAGCAACATTGTAATGTAGTACTGTCTACTGGTACCTGAGCAAAATGACATGGATTTCCACAGACTGCATAATGGAATGTAGAAAACAGATTCAAAGTTGTTGTCAGATGATGCTGTCACAACTTTTTGAGGTATTAAACTTTAACATTGTAGGCATCAAAACAACAGGTCATCACAGGTCAGGCTGTTAGGTTAGGCTAGGTAGCCAGCATACTTGCTAGAAGTGTGTCACAACATAACATCAGGCTACATACTGCAGGCTAAGCTACGTCTACTTTAAGGCTCTCTTTGGTTGCATGTAGCACTTCAGTTATATCCATCAGTTTCAAAGTGTTTGCATTATAAAAATCCTGTTATTAGGAGCTGTACCGAACCCTGCAGCGCTGCGAGCTGTGAGAGAACGGCACAGCAATAAGTGACTGCCACAAAATGAGCAGGCCAAGACGCTCGTGTAAGGTCAGAACTGAGAGGTTTCATTAATTCAGCAGGTTCAGGCTGACAGTGCTGATTCCATCATGTAGTCTTAGTTTTTATTCCAGAGTCGAGTTCTGAGTCAGTTAGCAGGAGTGTGCATGTGTGTGTGTGTGTGTGTGTGTGTGTGTGTGTGTGTGTTAGAGTATATATGTGAGTGTGTGTGTGTGCGTGTGTGTATATGTGAGTGAGTGTGTGTGTGTATGTATGTGTGTGCGTGTGTGTGTATATGTGAGTGTGTGTGTGCTTGTGTGTGTGTATGTGTGAGTGTGTGTGTGCTTGTGTGTGTGTATATGTGTGTGTGTGTGTTTGTGTATTTGTGTATATGTGAGTGTGTGTGTGCGTGTGTGTGTATATGTGAGTGACTGTGTGTGTGTGCGTGTGTGTGTATGTATATGTGAGTGTGTGTGCGTGTATGTATATGTGAGTGTGTGCGTGCGTGTGTGTTTGTATATGTAAGTGTGTGTGTGTGTGTGTGTGTGTGTGTGTGTGTGCGCGTGTGTGTTTGTGTATGTGAGTGTGTGAAGGGGGGTGTCTGTCAGATCCAGTGTATTCTTCATATTTAAATATATGCAGATGAGTGACCCCTTTTCCCTCCAATGAGATCAGCGCTGCTCGCATTATTTATTGAGAGCTGCTGTGTCACAGCGACAGTATTAATGTACGCTAACGGACGCGGAGATTAATGTGTGCACGGTCTGTGTGAGTGTGTGTGTCAGAAACGACCCAGAGATGACGGAGTGTGTGTGTCTATGTCCTGTTAATTAAAGCGTGAGGCAGAACAGGTCTGGCCTCCAGGGGGAGTGATGGAGCGAGTGTGGAGCGAGAATAACAAAGAGAGAGAGAGGGAGAAAGAAAGAGAGATAGAGATGAAGAAGTGGGGAGAGAAAAGGAGGAAATATAGAAGTAGCAAAAGATGGTACGTGCTAAATTTAGAGAGGAGCGCTCGCGGACGCTGCACTAGCCCAGTTCTGTCACACACAGGAAGTGACATCAGAGGCCATGGTCAGCACAAAACTTTACTGACCACAGATAACAATAATCCACCAGAAAGAGGCTGAGGCTGTGTTTAACTGACCAACTGCAAAAGTCCCGCCTTTCATAGTTGCTGTTGCTACGCCCGGTAGCATCTTTGCTAACAGACTACGAAGTTGGAGTCGCAGCCGGGGGTTGGCGGGTACGCTCTGTCACAGAGATGTTTCAGGTGGTCACGGTGGACTGTCTGGCTGTCTGAAACAGTAACTGTGATGACCGAGTCCGAGCAGTAGACGCTCAGTTCCTCGTACCCGAAACGTCCTCTGAGGCGGATACGGTGTTGAGCTGCTCTATGAAGGCTGCTCACTATGATCATGTTTAGTTTACCGACCCAGCTGGTTTTTACCTTTCCGTTTGTTCCTTGGTTGTATGTTCAGTGAGGGCCTACCTTCTCTCTTTGATCTCCAGTTGGTATGGATCCGGCCCCGGCCCCAGCAATCTACAGCACACACGGGCCAGTAGTGATTGACTGGCCAGCGTGATCTCTTTCTCTGGTATAGGTTAGACTGAAAGTTTGAGAGTTGGTAGCTCTGCTGCCATCTAGCTACTGTAGCATAGCTGGAGTCACTGTAAGAGATTTACCTGGCATGTACTCCCACATTAATCCCACATTCAGCCCAAACACAGACAGATACATCACTGCTGAGAGGGACATATACCGGCTAAACCTGTACATCAAAATAAACGCTAAACCACCACAAAGTCCAACCCACATTAACACACACTATATTACACAACCTCATCATCATTACTACATACGTAATGTCATGATACGTTACATTCCAATTAGATCTTTATTACAGTACAACATACAGTACCAGTCAAACGTTTGGACACGGCTGCTCATAGAAGGGTTTATTTTAAGCTTAATGCTTTACTTTAGAATGAAAGTGAATGAATCAAACTATAAAATAGCACTCACGGAATTATACAGTCCACCTTAAAACCCTCCAAAGTGAAACTTTAAAGGAGTATAAAACAGCTTTCTTAACCTGCAGTGGGCACTGATAGAAGTCATTTTGAAGCGATTCTATTGGTCCGTCCATTGTGAATATTCAGTAAATTGAATGAGTAACTAGAGCTTTTACATTGTGCAAAATAATGGTGCAACTATTTGTGCAACTAAATATATATTAGAGGTGGAGATATGGAGAAATATAATACTGTGGTACATCAAGAGTATATGTGGTATATCAGGATATGTATCGTTTCAGACTCTCATCAGTTGGAGTGTAAGACTGAAGATAACCAACAACATCCATTTAGATGGGTGTGTCCGAACTTTTGACTGGTAGTGTATTTACGTATTGTCAGAATTAATTAATTGCATCATTGTCAGGGACAAAGAACTGGGCTTGATGCACGCAGAGCTAAAAGCCAAAGGAGGTTTACTGGACAAGTTGATAGTCAAGCACAACAGCAAAGTCAAGGCAATCATAACAAAAGGGATAATGCAGGGTCGTAGACAGTGAGACAGGCGGAGGTCGAAAAACAAGCCAGCAAACAGAATCAGAGGGGGAATCCGAGAGAATAGTCAGGAACACAGAAGGAGAATCGAAAACCAGCGGGGATCAGAATAAGGCAGACGGAACCAAGGGAGAATCGAGAGCGCGAAAGTTGAAGACAAAGGGAAGTCGAAACCAGAAACAGCAACGAGAAAGGCAAGGGAGAAACGAATTGCCAACTGGGTTTGGCAAAACTTTGCAGTGTGTGTGTGTGTGAGGGGTTTATAAGCAGGTGTGTAATGGGTGGCAGGTGAAACAAATCAGTACTCGGGCGAGCTAGACCGTGAATGATTGGTTGACTGGGGACATGTGAGTGTGATGTCATCGGATAGTGCGCTCTGGGAAATGGAGCCCGGGAGATCGGTGGTGTTAGGGAGACCCGGAGGCGTGACAATCATAAATGCATCATCTTTTCACATCTTTTCATAACTCCACAATGAATTCAATTTGCTTAATAACTTAAATATATTTATGTATTTCTATAAGTAACCACATGGTTATATACATATTGAATACATAATAATTGTGTATGTTTTGCTTTGCATTCTGCATGCTTTCAGGGTTTTGATGTGATGAACATGATAAAAAGATGCCAGAATATGAAACAATGTATTTAAATAAGCAGGTTACATTGTTAAAGTTACATTGTTGGATTGTTTATCGTGTCACACATGTACCTATTGTCTAAAATGATAAAGGTTGATCACACCCTCAGTTAACAGTATATATCAGTGTTTAGGTATTCATTACGTAAGTAAGACCTAGGCTGCTGGTACCTGGACACGGTGTGAGGGTTCTGTAACACTAAACGGGCCTACAGCGGTTCAATCAGCTCGATTCCCAATCCTTTAAACCTGGAACGCCCTGAACAATCACTCCATCCAGCAGCTCAGCGCTCCGCTCAGAAATGTCAATAACAGCGCTCATCGCCTCCGGCACAGAAACGCAATTCAGTCTGATCTGAAAACATCAGGACGGATCTCAGAGGCGCGGTGAGCGACGAGCTGCCCTCCAGCCCTGCAGAGCAGATTTATATTGTAGTTTATGATGCGCTGAAATCAGATTAAATCCTTTTTATTCCCTCTGCTTAAGAGCATGTACCTGAACTCGTGCATGTCATAATCCGTCACAGTGCACATCCTGGTCATTTCCAGCCCGGCTGGCTGTGCTTATTACAGCCTGCAACATTTCCACCAGTAAACTCTAGCATAAAGCTCTTTAATGGAGCTGGGACAGCTGCTCTCGTCCAGAGTTACAGCATCAGCAGGATGGAAATGAAGAAGGCCGTTAAAAAGGGACACAAAATAAAAACATCTGTGAACGTGCTAACTCAGCTTTTACCGCCCTGGTGCAGTCACTCCGGGCAGACAGACCAGCAGAAACCAGAGTTTTGGGTGCTGGTGTGCTGGTCAGTCACTGTGACCATGCTGGGTGACCAGCTGAACCAGCACCACACCAGCGTAGATGTGCAGGAAACTCCTGCTGGTCAAGGCTGTTAGTTTTCAGCAGGTACCTGTTTAAACTGCAGTCATGCATAAAAGCAATTAGGACAGATAATAACGGACGCTTACCAGGAACAGAGTTCAGATTCAAATTTAGTTCCATCAGCTTTTAGAAGCAGTAAAGTGACTGTAGCTGTTTTAATTTTGTTAAAGACGAGTGCATATGTACTGTAACTTAAAATAAAATGATTAAAATAAACATTTAAATCATCACAAATACACATAACAGGTCTGTGTTCATCTTTAATATGGTGACTGTGGGCTGGACCACCTCACTGAGCCTGAGGTAATAAACGTTTTCATTGAAATGTTATTAATCTTATTAATCTTATTAACTTCATTTACATACAATTCAATATAAATAATAATATTCTCCCTATTTATTTATTTAATTGAACAAAAATGTGATTTTAACATGCATATCTTTTTACCTATACTCTACATTAAATATATAATCACCATATACTCTAATTAAATATATAATAATCTTGTACTCTTCTTTAAATATATAATAACATATACTCTACATTAAATATATAATAATCATATACTCTTCTTTAAATATATAATAGCATATACTCTACATTAAATGAATAATAATCCTATACTCTATGCACATTAAATTTATAAATTTATTTAATTTTTTTTTTGTTAGTGATTTAGATTTGTAATATTTTTACTTTTCTAACATTATTAATTCCACTGTTTTAAAATTTTAACACTACACCTGCCTGCAGCACTTTAATCAGCTCAGTCTAAATCACTCAGTCTAATCACTAGAACTAAGATATCTGGAACAATTACTTTATTAACTAGTCAGGTAATCAGAAACAGTGTCTTCTGATTGACAAGTGTTCCTCACTGGTCAATCAATCAGATGCAGTGTTCCTGACTTGCTGGCCTATCAGAGGCTGTGTTTCTGACTGGTCAATCAATCAGAGGATATGTTTCAAACTTGCTGACCAATCATAGACTGTGCTCCTAACTTGTAAACCAATCATAGTCTGTGTTACTGACTTGTTGACCAATCAGAGACTGTGTTCCTGGCTTGTCGACCAACCAGAGGCCATGTTCCTTGACTTAACGATTGACTGGAGTTATCAGACTGTACGTATAACCTCTGAACATGTGAGTAGTAACTTCTGAGAAGGATCTTGAAAGCAGCAGTAGTATCACGCTACACCACTGATGATAATAGGCAGTACGGATGTACTTTTTACCTACAGCTCAGTGGCTAGGCTGGCAGCCTGGCATTTACTGTAATAACAGATCACTGATAGATGAATATGATTAAGAACTGATTCTAAACAAAGATAGACCCTGCAACATGCTACAGAACAGTAAATAACACAAATACACTAAAATATAAAAAGCTGGTGTTCTATTAATTGAACTGCTCTGCTGATCTGCTAGACAGCTGAACTGACCAAAATGCGGTCAGTCTGAGCTCAAGGCAGGAACTGCGCTCTGATTCCTGACATTTTCATTTCCTCAATTTCCTCCCTCTGTGACCTCTGACCCCTGAGCATCTCTGGATCCAGATGAGCTGACACATCTTCCACTTTAATTTACACCTTTCAGGAAATGCACACCGGTCTGCTTCAGAGTGCAGATTTTAGCCGCAGTGATCACAGTAACAATCTGATCTCAAGTCTGTCCACACAGCGCCCCCTGTGGTGTAATGTAGGCCTAGCTGATACTGTCTGTTCTATTTTAGTTTGTATGCCTTTTTTTGGAAAGCCACGCCCCCTTCACATTAAAGACATGGGCTGTTTTCAAAATGGCATACTACATACTACTCGTATATTAAATCTACCTAATAGTCGTATGTAGTCTGCAGTATGCAACCAGATTGAAGATCTGTAGTGTACTGGAGATACTCGGATGGTGTTCTACTCCTGTCAGGTGTTCTAGTGTACAGGGGGAGCTATCTTCATGGTGTAGTGGAGATACCCGGGTGTTCTACTCCTGTCAGGTGTTCTAGTGTACAGGGGGAGCTATCTTCATGGTGTAGTGGAGATACCCGG